>OU612043.1:124216140-124635762 GCA_914767935.1 Coremacera marginata
GATATTGATATTGTCGGCAGGGTAGAGGGTAAAACAAAGTATATGCAGTCTACAAACAAGGGAGCGCGGCGCTTAGACTCCCACGTTTCATCCGGCAGCTTTAACTTTGAAGTAGTCAAGGAGTTCGTTTACCTTGGCACCGCCATTAATACCAACAGCGAAATCAGCCTGAAGATAAAGCGAAGAACAATAATTGCTAATAGGTGCTACTACGGTCTCAGTAAGCAACTAAGTTCCAGAGCCCTCTCTCGATCGACAAAACTAACACTCTACAAGACGCTCGTTCTACCTGTGCTGCTTTATGGCGCTGAGGCATGGGTAGTTTTGCAAACTGACGCAGCCGCTCTGGGGGTGTTCGAGTGAAAAGTTCTTCGCAAAATATTCAGTCCTGTTGGGGTCGGCGATGACTATTGCATCCGAATGAACCACGTGCTGTATGAGCTCTACGAAGACATTGACGTAGTTCGGCGAATAACTGTGCAGAGACTACGCTGGCTGGGTCATGTCCATTGTATGGATGACGAAGCTCCAGCGAAAAAGGTGCTCGAGGCGAGGGTCGCTGGTCAACGACGACGAGGGAGACTATGCCTCTGATGGATGGACCAGGCTGAGGAAGCCCTAACCGCACTTGGTGTATCCGATTGGAGAAGGCGCGCGCAAAGGCGCCTGGCGAGAGCTGATGATGTCGGCCGAAACCGGAAACGGGTTGTTACGGCCACCTAAGTAAGTAAGTAAGTAAGTACCTAGGACTACGGGAACCCGTGCCGACTAGCATTGATGCATGTCAGTACTTGGCATTATGGGGGAAAAGTGCTAATTTTTTAAAAAAACGCAAATAACTTTTGTATAAGTATAAATTTTAAAAAACATTTTTCGCAGCTCATTTTTTATTAAATTTTTCTTTAAAATAAGCTATCAAACATGAAAATTTAACGAAAACCACCAAATTTTTGATTTTTTACTTTTGAAAAAACTCTTTTCTGTACTTGTTGTATCAAAAAAAACTTGAGAAAATCCAAATTTTAAAAAAATTTAAATGAAAATTTTTTGAAAAAATAAAAAAAAAAAACTTAATTTGGGAAAAAGTTATACCTGTTGAAAATTTACTTTTTTTCAAAAATACTTAAAGTGCCTTCTCCTGCATTTTGACCACAAAAAAAAATTATAAAAATTCGAAAAACATATATTTCTCACTCGGAGCAACTTTAATAATTAAAAAAATAAATTTCTGATTTTCATTCGAATATTTTTTGAATTTCAGGGTTGCCAGCATACCGTTTCTTCCATTCAGTTTTTTTGTTAGGTTGGATTTGGGTACTTTAACGAAAAAGTCCCCAAAAGCCGAAAAATTCTCTTTTTTTCTAATGTTCTAAATAATGGCTCTTATTTCATTAATTTTTTTACTCATTTGGAGCACGACAACTCGTGCCGACATGCATCGAAACATGTTCATACAAGTTGCAGCATAGAAGCCACGTGCCAAAATGAGCAGAAATTTAGTTTTCGTGTGATTTAAGGATAAATTAATGAAATTAAGGCATAAAAATAAGAGCATTTTTTACTTTTGGGGACTTTTTCGTTAAATACCTGAAACCAACCTAAAAAAAAACTGAATGGACTATTTGAATTTTCAAATGAAAATCAGAAATATTTTTTTAGAATTAAGTAAGGTTATCTCACTCGGAGAAATATATGTTTTGCGATTTTTCATAACTTTTTTTGTGATCGAAATGCTGGAATAAGGAATTAACAAGTTTCAGCAGGTACAAATTTTTTTCCCGAATTTTTGTTTGATTATTTTTTTGCAGAAAGTAGCTCAAGATTATGTACTATCCATGCTATCGATTTAAAAAATTTTTTATTTTTGGATTTTTAGGGATTTTTTTCGTGAAAATATTCAAACTCGAAATTTTCAAATAAGTACACTTCTAGCAAAAAAATTCGTAACTACCAAGTTATTCAACATAATTACACAATTTTTTGAATCGACATAAGGTGTAGTTTAATAAAATATTTCGACCACATTTCATTTAATTTTTTTTCAAATTTAGATTTTTTTGATTTTTTTTAATACAACTAGAACAAAAATTGGTTTTTTTCGAAAAATAAAAAATCACAAGTCTTGTTGTTTTTGTTCAATTTTCATGGTAGATAGCTTATTTCAAATAAAATATAAAATAGAAAACGAACTTTGAAGCAGCTTTTTAAAAGTGTACACTTATACAAAAGTTATTTGGGTTTTTTAAAAAAAAATTAGCACTTTTCCCCATATCGCCAAGTTTGACATGTACCGATGCATATTTGAACGGGTTCCCGTTGCCCTAGGTACACCAAATTTTATTTACACTTTTTTTAGCATCATACGATGAAGTAAAGAGGGTAAGCCATAAAAAAAACAACTCTAATTTTTAAGGGACACTATAAAATATATCCTTATCTGAGTTGTATAAAAAAAACGAAGTGGCCATTTCAGTCCTTAAAAGGACTTTGACCAAGCTTCTTATGATAAATTGTGCTGTGCGTGTTAGGGAATGTTTACACACAAAATATCTAGAACTGGTCCTACAAGCTTTATGCCGAATCCGAGCGGCTTATGTTCTCAAGCAGCTTTTCATTGCAGTTTTTACTCTCTGAGGTTTGCTAATAACTGCAGAGAGGGGACGGCCCAACAGAAAAAGTAGTTCAATTGAAAAAACATTCTGTGTCAGGTGGGATTTGAACCTGCATTCTATTGGATTCAAGCCACGCACCTCAATTAGTATGCTACGGCCTCCACTGAGTTTGCATGGTGTTCATATATTACGGCTTGGTAATGTAAACAATATTTTTCAATAAAAAAAATACTGAAAAGTATTTAATGTATGTACTTTCATTTAATATATTGAACGTTTAAAAAAGTTTAGTAGTTTTCATAAAAAACCCCCTTAACTCAGGTACAGTATGTATTAAAAATATATAAAATTAAGATTTTGAAACAACTGCAAAACTATAAATGTCTTCGAAATGTTATCATCTATTGTTGATAAGGGCTCCACGAAATATCAAAAAAAAAACAAAAAACGAAATGGCCATTTCAGCCCTTGAAAGGACTTTGACCGAGCTTCTTATGATCAATTGTGTTGTGTGTGTTGTGAAATGTTTGAACACAAATGATCGAGAACTGGATCCACATGTTTTATGCCGACTCCGAACGGATTATGTTCCCAAGAAGATTTTCATGGCTGTTTTTACTCTCTGAGGTTTGCCATTGTCTGCAGAAAGGTGAAGGCCGAACATAAAAATTAATTCAATTTAAAAACTTTCTGTGTCAGGTGGGATACGAACCAGGGTTCTCTGGTCACACACTATACCCAATGCACCAATATCTATCCAATAGCCCCCAAACAAAATGAGCCCCAACGAAAAAAATAACACCCAATGAAAAAGGCCCCAACAAAAATGAAATAAGCTCCAAAATGGCAAAATAAAATTATGCCCAAATGAAATTATGCCCAAATGAAATGGAAAAAACACCCAAATGGAGAATTGAAATAAACCCCAGAATATTCATAATGAAATAAACCCCAATAAAAAAATGAAATAGACCCCAATGAAATATCCCCAAATAAAATGAAATTAGCCCCAAAAAAAAAACAATTTTAGATCAAAATGAAATAATAATAATAAAATTAAATGAAATAACACCCAAAAGTCGCTGTCATTTTCCATTTGAGCACATGGTAATTTTGGGAGTTGGACATGTTAAAATCATTAGTAAAGTATGAAGGAACAGGAAATAAATCAACGTGTGGGAAGATATCGTTTAGAAGCCAGTAGGCGACTTTCAAAGGGGTATAATTAATTTTAATGCTGTTCTAGAATTTATAATTAATTCTTATTCAAATAATATAAATAATATAAATATTATAATTGATATTTAGTAAAAGGCGCAGCTACACGGATAATATAAATACAAGAACAATCAAAAATTTCAAAAAATGTGAATAAAAAGCTTTAACTAATGTTGTAAAATTTTTTAAATTATGTTAAATAGAATTATTTTTTTATTATATTCAATCACATATGCTTTTGCATAATTAGTTTATTATGCGCCTTTTACTCGGTTATGCGCCTTTGAAATATAAACACAAGAGCAATTAAAAATTTTAGAAATTGTGAATAAAAAGCTTTTACTAATTCAAATTAGAACTAACAATGAGTCGGACACGACCCATTAACAGAAGCCTAATATTTTTTAAACATTTCTTGTAAAAATATTTTTTTTAGTTTTGCAAAACCGGCTTTAAAAAAAAGAAAACAGTTACAAAAAGTAAATAATGTTGTCAACAACTCTCTAAAAACTTAAATTACAGAAAATGAAATAATCCCCAAATAAAATAAAATAACCCCCAAACAAAATGAAATAATAATCAATTTCGAAAAATGAAATACTCCCTAAATGAATGAAATAACCCAAAAAAAAAAAAGAAATAAAATAAATAAACCCCAAACAAAATTTTATTTGGGGGATATTTCAATGTGTGTTATTTCATAATGAAATAAGCCCCAAGGGAAAAAATTAAATTTCGTCCAAAATTTATGAAATTTTCCCCAAACAATTGGGTGTTATTTCATATGAAATGTATGGGAATTTTTTGGGGCTTATTTCATATTTTTTTTTTTGCGTTATTCCGTTTGGGGATTATTTCGTAGAGCTAATAATATAACCCCTAATAAAAAAACTAGCGTCTTAAAGGCTCCTGCTACTGTTTTAACTTGTGCTTCCGAAAAATCAAACAGTCGCAGCATAAGCAGAAGCAGAAAACTAGTTTCAATAGTTTGCAAAGTGTTTCAGCAGCCAACAACTTCGGCTGTCATCGTTTTGATTGACTGAAACTGTTCGCAAAATCGAAAGTCGAAGCAGTAGCAGATGTTCAACTTTCGTAAGTCGACGCAGCATCAGTTTTGCAACAGTCGTAGCAGACTATCTTGCGCTTATGATTTTTGCTTATTATTTCTAACTTTTGTGTGATCACTCGCTTTATTAAATTTTTTCAATTTTGTTATGATTATAGGTCTGTTCGCGTACCCAAAAGATTTTAACAATTTGTACAAATTTTACTAATTCTTACAAGAAATCCGTTCGCTTACCCAAAAAACTTGCAAGTGAAAAACAAAATAAGAGAGTACGATTTTTCTCTTCAGTCCAGTTTTGAAAAGTTTTTGCTGGCTGATTTTCTACTTGCAAGAATTTTCATGAAATAAAAAAAAAAACAAACGTCTAAAACAGATGTTTTAAATGTACAAAATAAATAAAAAATGGTTAAGCAAATAAAATCATTATTCTTTTACATATTTTTAGCATATGTACCATGAACATGTTGAATTTGTCATGCGCAAAATTTTTTCGCCTTTCTCAAATTTTAAAAATTAGCTATTAGCTGTAAGTCGTGGTATGTTTTTTTTTTTTTGTTATTTTCTTTTCAGCTTTTTGACAATTCGATATGCATTGCAAATTTTTACAAATTTTCTGTTCGGGTATTTTTTAGATTTTTGTTTTGAGAGAAAATTTTTTTCTTACTCTCAGAAAATTATTACTGGCAAGTTTTTACTGTAAAAGTACTCGAACAGACCTTATGATTGCATTATTATTATAATTGTACAAAAGTTAAAAAGAATAAATAGAAATTATAAACGTAAAACGACTGTTTAAAAACTTATGCTACTTCGACTTACGAAAGTTCAACAACTGCTGTTGCTTCGATTTTCGTTTTTTCAACAGTTTCAGTCAATCAAAACGACGAATGCCGAAGCACTTTGCAAATAATGGAAACTCGTTTTCTGCTTATGCTGCGACTGTTTGATTTTTCGAAAGAACGAGATGAAGCAGTGATATGCTTTGAAGTAATGAAAACAGTTAGTGCTTAAAAAAGCAATAATTTTACGACTTTTGCTACTTTGACTGCAGCAATTTAATCACTGGAAAAAACACCTAATGAAATAAGCCCCAAATACTGAAATGAAAAAATGCCCAAATGCAATTAAATAATACCCGAATGGAAAATGAAATAAGCCTCAAAATATGGGGTTTATTTCATTATGAAATAACACCCAACGAAAAAATGTAAATAGTAAGAATGGAATATCCCTTAAAAAATTGAAATAATCCCAAAAAAAAAAGCAGTTTAAACTAGGAGTGCGCAAAAGGCCGCCCATGGGCGGATAGTTTTCACATGCACACGACAGCTTTCAATTAAGAAAGCTTTTGAGTCGAGGTGAGAACCTATTCCACTGAATAAAATAATACGATCAGTCGCTATGCGAACTTCATGCTGTAAAGTTACGGCCGCTCGCTTCTGCGTTGCCTTATTAAACACGACAACATATCATTAGCGCGTTTGTTCGTTCATTCGATACGATCAGTCGTTGTACGAACTTCATGCTGCTTAGTTGCGGCATCTCGATTCTGCGTTGCCTGCGAACATAGTGAATACACGGAGAGTCAGCGCTTTAAAAACTGTTTTCTTTTAAAAAGGTTGATTTTCTTTGGAACTGATTATCGTAGTTGTGTACACGCACATACTGCGGTCAGTCCAGCGAACTGTAGAACAGCCGGGTCATATATGCTATCAAACGTGTAAAGTTTCGCGTAGTAATTATTTGGATTTAAAAAGGCTAAAAATTGTAATATAGATTGTATATTGCATATAAATAACAGTTATGACAGTCAGTCAGTTCAACACCGGAACAGAGCTGGTCAGTCAGCCACAATGTATGTGCAGCACCATATAAACCCAGACAAGGATATACATACATACAACCTCGCTGTATGCAAGCCACTAATCGCAGAAGAACGTTTGTGATACCAAATTAAAGGTCAAAAGTCAGCCTTTAAGTCTACATCCTTGGAAAACTTTAAAATAATGGTTGTCCCATAATTGCATGTTAATTGCAATTTGTACTTTTAAGTGAATTTGTGCATTTTTTGCTCGTAGTATCTAAACAACTGTTTGGATAAGTACGATTTAAGTACCAAATGAAAGGTCAACCTTTAAATATGTACTCTTGGAAAAATGTTCAAAATAAGGTTTGTCTCACACACACCCCGCCTCAAGTGGTTAAAAGGTTCACTGCTGTGACGACAAAATCGGCAAATGTACATCGATTCTTCATCACTTCGATATGAAAACTTCGTTGAAATTAAAATCGTAGCTGCTTCGCTGCCTGAGTTATTAGCTAAATGCATTTATACCCCAATACGCACTACGTACTGATATATTAACTCTGTCATTCCGTTTGTAATGCTCATAAGCAGGCGTGGCAGGTATAGAAAAGTAGGCAGGTATAGATATATTCTTGATCAGCTTCAACACCTTAGTCGCTTTAGCCATGTCCGTCTGTCTGATTTTCTGTCTGCCTTTCTGTCCTTTTATATGTCTGTGATCACCAATATATATACCAAGGCTGTTAATAGCTCACTTTTTGTGAGCTTACATTCTTACATTCTGAGTGGCATTCTGAGTGCGCTCAAGTTTTTTGAATAAAGTGAGCGAAACTAACAGCCCTGATATTACCCAATAAACAGCAAAACGAGACCACGGCTTCGCTATTGAGTCATCGTTTGCGAATTCGAAATGATTTCCGGGAAATCATAAGTGCTTTCAACTTTAACTTTGCCAATATTTAAGGTTGTAGCCAGGCACTTCCTGATTGTTATTAATGTTATTTACTTTACATGTATTTACTTGCTTTCATCATTATTTTAACATTGAGTATTTTTTGATTTATTATTTATGTGATATATGAAATAAGTAGATAGGATATGGGGGTTCTGGCGCAGGTGGCGCGGTGGTGTAAGCCGATGACGTCATGCCCGGCACTCAAGTATGAATGGATTTCTGCTTGTGCTGGTGGACGGACAGACAAAAAAACCGCAAGTTGTTTTTGCTTTAAGCGTTGATCATGTTCTTATCAGTGTTTGTATGTTTTATGATTTTTTTCATAACCCTAGCATTAGTTATAGCAATGACTCAAATTCTGCTGGCTGACTTTAGCTGAAATGATATGACTTGCTATATGAAAATATATGCATTAATATGGGTTGAAGCAATTTAGATACGGCGATGGTTGAAGGGGGAAATAAATGTTTATAAATTTAATAAAGTTGGTAA
Organism: Coremacera marginata; assembly: GCA_914767935.1. NCBI lineage: Eukaryota > Metazoa > Arthropoda > Insecta > Diptera > Sciomyzidae > Coremacera > Coremacera marginata. The sequence continues at coordinate 124,224,291 of OU612043.1, forward strand.
GTATTACGTGGGTGTCTTTGTTTTGAGCTTTTAAAATTGGCAAGCTTGGGGTATGTCTTTGCTTTAAACTTTTAAATTAGCAAGTTTGGGATATGTCTTTGCTTTTTTAAGCGTTGATCATAATTTTATACACTACATTATCGGTAGTGGTAGTCAAGCAAGTTCTTATCAGTGCTTGCATGTTTTGTTTTTTCCTTAACCCTCGAATACCTAATAGCAATGACTCAAATTCTGAGTGACGAGCTTAGCTTAAATGGTGTGACTTGCTATATGAAAATATATATATTAATATGGGTTGAAGCAATTTAGGTACGGCGAAGGTTGAAGGGTTAAAGAATTGTTTATAAATTTATCATAATGGTGCTAAGTATTAGGTTTGTGTATTAGATTTGCATAAATAGTTTAAGAATTGGATGACAACCATTTGAAACATAGGCGTATATAAATATCTATTCGTCAGCTGGGGAACATCGAGGTAACAAGCCCCCGCTTAATAACCATCAGCCAAGTCGCTTATACCCAGCAACTTCTCCGCCTCTGGCTTATATTTTATGTAAATTCAGGAGTCTGTGATGCTTCCAGATACAGAAACTTCGACATTTTAGAAGTCGACTTATGTCACTGTATGCCGAAGCGAATGGCGTGAGAGAGAAAGGGAGAGAGAGAATTTGATAGTAAGAGAGAGAAAGGGAGATAGCAAATAGCGCGATCCTATACAAATAATACTTCAGAATCAACCTAACCTAAGCCAATGCCAAGAAGAGTCAAAAAGTTTCTAGAAGCTTCGAGATGCAGAAACGTCGAGAACATTTTAGAAGTCGACTTATGTCACTGTGTGCCGATGACGTCACCCATACCCATGTAGGAATTCAACATTTTTTTTTTTGTGGTACTTCTAAAATAATTTTGGCGTGTTACATCAACAACAATAAGTGGTGCAATAGCCTTGAATCCAACGACATCTAGCAATGGTTGAGATTCCCGCATATAATAACTTTGTTGAAATTTTGCATATATATCATATAGTATAGCATACTGTCCCATTTCAAAGCGACTATTTAAATCATCATAGGGATATTTCTCTTTGTAAGCCGATTAAAAGAAATCGTGGTCTTTCATTTTGCGGTGAAAGCTTTACATTCCATAAAACATTTATTTCCTTTGATAGTATAGGATTTATATATGATAGTCCCAACTTCTAAACGCCATTGATATTACCAAATTTTCGTTTTTAATTATCTTGTACATTTCTAATTTTGCAAAGTAACCCAAGCATCGTTTCTTAATGCGCCACTTTCAGCTTTATTCAATGATACGAAATTTTTCATGGTTGATGAAAGTGCAAGATTACGTATACGATCAACTTCAAAGCCATTAATTTCATATCGAATTTCATCGAACAGATATGAAACAAAGTTGTTTTTTAAATTTCACACCTGTGAAATTTCACCAACAGGTGTGAAATTTAAAATTTCAAAACCTGTGAAATTTCACCAACAGGTGTGAAATTTAAAATTTCAAAACCTGTGAAATTTCACCAACAGGTGTGAAATTTAAAAAACAACTTTGTTTCATATCTGTTCGATGAAATTCGATATGAAATTAATGGCTTTGAAGTTGATCGTATACGTAATCTTGCACTTTCATCAACCATGAAAAATTTCGTATCATTGAATAAAGCTGAAAGTGGCGCATTAAGAAACGATGCTTGGGTTACTTTGCAAAATTAGAAATGTACAAGATAATTAAAAACGAAAATTTGGTAATACCAATGGCGTTTAGAAGTTGGGACTATCATATATAAATCCTATACTATCAAAGGAAATAAATGTTTTATGGAATGTAAAGCTTTCACCGCAAAATGGAAGACCACGATTTCTTTTAATCGGCTTACAAAGAGAAATATCCCTATGATGATTTAAATAGTCGCTTTGAAATGGGACAGTATGCTATACTATATGATATATATGCAAAATTTCAACAAAGTTATTATATGCGGGAATCTCAACCATTGCTAGATGTCGTTGGATTCAAGGCTATTGCACCACTTATTGTTGTTGATGTAACACGCCAAAATTATTTTAGAAGTACCACAAAAAAAAAAATGTTGAATTTCTACATGGGTATGGGTGACGTCATCGGCATACAGTGACATAAGTCGACTTCTAAAATGTTCTCGACGTTTCTGCATCTCGAAGCTTCTAGAAACTTTTTGACTCTTCTTGGCATTGGCTTAGGTTAGGTTGATTCTGAAGTATTATTTGTATAGGATCGCGCTATTTGCTATCTCCCTTTCTCTCTCTTACTATCAAATTCTCTCTCTCCCTTTCTCTCTCACGCCATTCGCTTCGGCATACAGTGACATAAGTCGACTTCTAAAATGTCGAAGTTTCTGTATCTGGAAGCATCACAGACTCCTGAATTTACATAAAATATAAGCCAGAGGCGGAGAAGTTGCTGGGTATAAGCGACTTGGCTGATGGTTATTAAGCGGGGGCTTGTTACCTCGATGTTCCCCAGCTGACGAATAGATATTTATATACGCCTATGTTTCAAATGGTTGTCATCCAATTCTTAAACTATTTATGCAAATCTAATACACAAACCTAATACTTAGCACCATTATGATAAATTTATAAACAATTCTTTAACCCTTCAACCTTCGCCGTACCTAAATTGCTTCAACCCATATTAATATATATATTTTCATATAGCAAGTCACACCATTTAAGCTAAGCTCGTCACTCAGAATTTGAGTCATTGCTATTAGGTATTCGAGGGTTAAGGAAAAAACAAAACATGCAAGCACTGATAAGAACTTGCTTGACTACCACTACCGATAATGTAGTGTATAAAATTATGATCAACGCTTAAAAAAGCAAAGACATATCCCAAACTTGCTAATTTAAAAGTTTAAAGCAAAGACATACCCCAAGCTTGCCAATTTTAAAAGCTCAAAACAAAGACACCCACGTAATACTTACCAACTTTATTAAATTTATAAACATTTATTTCCCCCTTCAACCATCGCCGTATCTAAATTGCTTCAACCCATATTAATGCATATATTTTCATATAGCAAGTCATATCATTTCAGCTAAAGTCAGCCAGCAGAATTTGAGTCATTGCTATAACTAATGCTAGGGTTATGAAAAAAATCATAAAACATACAAACACTGATAAGAACATGATCAACGCTTAAAGCAAAAACAACTTGCGGTTTTTTTGTCTGTCCGTCCACCAGCACAAGCAGAAATCCATTCATACTTGAGTGCCGGGCATGACGTCATCGGCTTGCACCACCGCGCCACCTGCGCCAGAACCCCCATATCCTATCTACTGAAATACGATTCAATAAAATCATTACGAGCAAACCTAGCTTCAACGAGTGGCGCCCAACGAAAATATAAAAAAAAAATTTGAAAATTGCTGCGAGAAAAACAAAATTTTTTCTTAAAAAAAAAAAATGTTTTCTTCCAAATCTAATTCAACGGATTTTGCTCCAATTTTATTTAGCCGAAATAAACAACTGCCTTCACAAAAACAGCATCATGCCAAGGACACGCGGATTAACATCACTATCACCGCGCTAGGAAACCCCATTGGATGTTCAGCCTGCGCAGGTTCCTTCAATGGTGTTGTCTGATGCCCAATTTAAAGATTTCCTGCTAGAATCCAAAAATTAATTGGAAAATTGAGCAGTTTTCCTGAAAGGTTTAACGAAGATAAAGACCGCGATACAATTGATGCCTTTATAATGAACCTCAACATATTTAAAGATATGAAAAATATACCTGATGAAGTTGCTCTAAAAGAGTTACCCCTCTTACTTCGTGGGTATGCAGCTTTATGGTTCACTGGAGTCCGCTTTGAAATAGATAGCTGGGTTTCCGCTATTGAAAGACTCCGCGATCACTTTGCTCCAAAGAAGCAACCGTATGAAATTTATTATTGCATTTTCAAGAGAAGCAAAAACTTAATGAGTCCACAGATATGTTTGTGGGTCTCAAAAGAGCTTTGTTCGCCGAACTTCCGCCTCCACGCTTTACAACAATTGTTCAATTGGACATGATATATGGCCTTCTTAGGTTAGATATTCAACAAAACGTTAAACGAATAGATAGTTCAAGTCTCGTATCTACGAATCTCAACTAAAAACCAAGACAGAAATAAGTACGGAACATGCGCCTATAATGCAAGATTCAGTCCAAAGAAACGAAACTGCTGAAATATTCGATCGTTGCAAATTCTATCGAGCAAGGAATCATACCATTGATACTTGCCGAAAAAGCTTAGCTATTCTGAGCCAGGAAAATCGACACCATATGGACGCAACTACTACCTAACCGGGCAAGTGTCACAAATGCGGCAAAATAGGCTATTATAGATCACATTTCCCTCATTGCTCTCAATATAGACCCAATATTACATTTGTAACTAACGCATGCAATTTTATATATATATCAAATGATAATGGACTACCCAAAGGCATGATAACTTTTCATAATTTCTATGAAATGGCGTGCATAGATACAGCTTCTATAACCAGTCTTGCCAATTATGCATTCTACCAATATCTGAAAAGACCCAATCAAGTCTTTAATCAGGTTCAAGTTGAAGTAACATTCGCAGATGGTATTATACGGGTACAAGATGTTCTTACCACAGTTGTCAACATAAAATTTGGTAATAAAGAAGTAACAACCTTTGTTATTATTCTTCCAAATACAAGATCAAATAGTACCTCACTAGGCATAGATTTTTTAGAAAAAGCAAAAATTATAATTGATGCAGCTTAAATGGAGTGGTATTATGTCGATACACCAAATATAAAAAATGATTACTTTCAGAATTCCGACACTAACAACATTCAACTTGAACTCAACGAAGAATCTGAGTTCTCTTAATCCAAAAAGGCAGTGTCTAAATGATAATCAGCCATGCGATGTAATTGAGCTGTATGATTTGTGTCGTCATTCTCTCCCTTTATATGTGGTTAGTCCATATAAAAATAGCACAACAAACATATTTTCAAATCAAATTCGAGGCAACTCTCCACAAAAGGATGACCAACTATTTGCACCTCCATATCGAAAGATTGACTTCAATATGATCAATATCAAATTACGTCATGATGAAGCTGTCGAACTCGACCAGTTACAAAGACACCAACTGAACGATATTTTTAACGAGTATCAGAACCTTTTTTATGATGTAAGCACATAAAATACCAACATCTTTCATGCAATAAACACTTCAACGGATGAGCCAATAGTAACAAGGGCGTATCGCCTTTCACCAGCAAGAAAATTGGAACATAAAAACGAAATTTTGAAAATGAAACAAAAAGTAGTTATTGTTGAAGCGATATACCATGGGTATCACCAGTTATTATGGTACCAAAAAAGAATGGTAAAATTCGTGTTAGTGTTGATTACCGCCAACTTAATGCGATAACAGTCCCGGATCGTTATCCTTTAAAACGCATCGACGATCTTTTACACGCCGCAAAAAGCACGCCATATATGGTATGTCAACCTTAGATTTGCAAAGTGGATATTGGCAAATTAACATAAAAGAAGACGACGTACATCGAACTGGCTTTATTACACCATTCGGTACTTACTGCTTTAAACGTATGCCGTTTGGCATACATAAATAAATTTATTTGTCCAGAAGTCAATTATCTGGGACACGTCTTAACAAAAAATGGCATAAAAGTTGATGAGATGAGAACTCAAGCAATAGTGAAAATGCCTGAACCAAAAGATATAAAGCAACTTCTTTCCTATTTACAGACTTGTTCTTGGTACCGCTGATTTATTCCAAAATTTGCAAATATTAGTAGACCACTAAGCCATTTAACAAAAAAGAATATTCAGTGGAAATGGAGTGAAATCCAACAGCAAGCTTTTGATACGCTTAAATATCTTCTTTCTACGCCTCCGGTCTTAAGACAAGCTGACGAAAATGAACCATTCCTATTAAAAACGGATGCCAGCAATTATGCCCTCGGAGCAGTTCTTATCCAGGGGGAGGGTGAAAGCGAGCATCCAGTAGGGTACGCTAGCCGCTTGTTAACTGACGCTGAAAAAAACTAGTCAACAATAGAGCGAGAGGCACTTGCAATAGTTTGGGCAGGTAATAAATTTCGTGGCTATTTTGAAGGATCTAAACTTGTTTTATTAACGGAGTATCAACCACTAAAATGGCTAATGAACTTAACATCACCGACTGGTCGATTAGCAAGATGGGCGTTACAATTGCAATCATTCGACATTGAAATCAAGTATATAAAAGGAATGTTGCCGACAATTTATCCAGACCTCCAATTTCATCTCAGCTGTTTGTGTTTGAAGTAAAGATGCCCACAAAATCCAAAAAAGAATTAAGAACGGAATAACTTAAAGACATCGAAGTTCCTAAGTAATCATTACCAACCTTGAATCCATGAATACTGAAAACACGGCACTTGCCAAGAAGTTTGTTTCTGTTGGTTATATAATGAATAATGAAGTCCTTTATCATTATACAAATTCCGAAAAAGATATTGCACAATTAGTGGTACCCACTCAAAAATTAAAGGAAGTTATTGAGAATTTCACTGTGCAGACTTTTCAGGACATTATGATATTGAAAAGACTAAATTAAAAATAATGGAACAATTTTCATGGCCAAGACGTCAAACAATTTGTCAAGAGCTGTGAAAAATTCCAACGATATAAACCTTCAAATTTAAAACCAGCAGGTCGTTTACAATCAAGTCCAATAAATCAACGTTTTGTAGTATTAGCCATTGATCTCTTTGGACCACTTCCACCAAGCGATGAGTTTAAATATATATTTATAATTAAAGATAATGCAACTCGCTATATAGAGATTTTTTCTTTAAAGGAAGCCACTGCAGTTAGTTATGCAACAACCTTATTAAACGAAGTGTTTCTGCGTTACGGATTACCAAGAAAAATCATCAGCGATAATGGTCCACAATTTGTATCTGCAGTTATGCAATATTTAATTAGATCATTAAGAATTTACTTATTCCATTATATCATCCCCGGGCAAATATGGTAGAAAGTAAAAATTTGGATTTAAAAATTCGATTATCCATACTAGTGAAAGATAAACACAATTCTTGGAACAAGTATCTACCTGCAATTCGCTTTGCAATCAACACCGTTGTTTGGAGAAACACAGGTCACACAACTGCTTTTCTCAACTTTGGAAGAGAACTTAGAAGTCTCGTAGGCATTTCACACGATTTATCATCTATTATTAATAATGAGAACTTTGTGGAAGAAATAACACTGCCACCTAAAATCTTTTCTAATATCTTGAAAGGATCGAAAGTTCATCAACGAAAAGAAGGCGAACGAAATAATTATTATGCAACCAAAAAACAGAGATCTGTAATGGGTTATAAAGTTGGTGAAGCTGTCTGGGTCACTACACATATACTAAGCAACGCTTCAAAAGATGTATCAGCAAAATTTGTTCCGAGACGCGATGGACCATATTTTGTTTTGAAGCAACTTGGTGATAACACCTATGAAGTAGATAGAACGCAAGAATATATCATCAGTAGGTGTTTTTCACACGTCAGCTTTAACACGAAACAATGTGAACGATCTTCAATCAAGTAAACCAATGCATCCCATATCAAAAAGAGGAAGGCCACGAAAGCTTGAAAAAGCATAAAATATAGCGAGACGTTCTATACTTTATGAGGGGGAGTAAGTAGCGAGGCACTTCCTGATTGTTATTAATGTTATTTACTTTACATTTATTTACTTGCTTTCATCATTATTTTAACATTGAGTATTCTTTGATTTATTATTTATGTGATATATGAAATACGATTCAATAAAATCATTACGAGCAAACCTAGCACCAACGACTAGGTTTTAATATTATTTATACACAACTGCATTGTAAGATCTACTGTTATTAAATATCAAAGCTTATGTGTAAAATATCATTTTAATACATGCATTTTTGAGGAATTTCTGAGTTTTGCTATTTTGATGACGTCAGTTTGTATGGGACGTAGGCGGGGTTTTTATGCGATTTGGCTCACTTTTGATTTTTATCTTTATTTTTAAAATATATCCTTATATTCTGAATTTCATTGCGGATGTTCAAAAATTACGGCTGTAATCGTGATCACAGACATAAAGAAAGACAGCCAGGCAGACAGATGGACAAGGCTGAAGAGACTTAGATGTTGATGCTGATCATGAATATATATACTTTTCTATACCTGCCATCCTTCTTATGGGCGTTACAAACAGAATGACAGAGTTAATATATCAGTACGTAGTGCGCGTGAGGGTATAAATGTATTTTAGCCCATAACTCAAGCAGCGAAGCAGCTACGATTTTAATTTCAACGAAGTTTTCATATCGAAGTAACGAAGAATCGAGGTAAATTCGCCGATTTTGTCGTCACAGCAGTAAACCATTTAACCACTTGAGGCGGGGTTTGTGTGGGACAAACCTAATTTTGAAAATTTTTCCAAGGATACAGATTTAAAGGTTGATCCTTGACCTTTCATTTGATACTTAAATCGTACTTATCCATACAGTGATTTAAATACTACGAGCAAAAAATGCACAAATTCACTTAAAAGTATAAACTGCAATTAACATGCAATTATGGAACAACACTTATTTTAAAATTTTCCAAGGATGTAGACTTAAAGGCTGACTTTTGACCTTTTCTTTGGTATCACAACCGTTCTTCTGCGATTAGTGGTTTGCATACAGCGAGTTTGTCTGTTTGTTCATCCTTGTCTGAGTTTGTATGGTACTGCACTTACATTGGTGCTGACTGACCAGCTATGTCCCGACGTTGAACTGACTGTCATAACTGTTATTTATATGCAATATACAATCTATATAACAATTTTCAGCCTTTTTAAATCTAAATAATTACTACGCAAAACTTATATGACCCTCCTGTTCTACAGTTCGCTAGACTGACCGCAGTATGTATGTGTACGCAATTACAATAATCAATTTCAAAGAAAATCAACCTTTTTAAATGAAAACAGTTTTTAAAGCGCTGGTTCTTAGTCTAGAACGTTTATTGCTGAGCCGAGCCAAAAACACATTGGAGCAATGTGTTCACATAAGCTGCAAGTTGCTTTGAATAATGCTGCTCGCTTTGTCTTTGGTCTACGGATGTTCGACCATGTTTCCTCATTTTCCATACGATTGCTGCAAGGAATTGTATATTTTTGCACAAAATCATTTATACACAATGTCCACGATATCTTTTTGAAAAACTTCAGTTTTGCAGGTCTAAATAAATTAAATATTAATATAAATTAAATCTCTTAATACCGCGCTTTAATCCAGTGATTAAATTGCTGCAGTCAAAGTAGCAAAAGTCGTAAAATTATTGCTTTTTAAAGCACTTACTGTTTTCATAACTTCAAAGCATACCACTGCTTCAACTTGTGCTTTCGTAAAATCAAACAGTCGCAGCATATTCAGAAGCAGAAAACTAGTTTGAATAGTTTGCAAAGTGCTTCGGCAGTCGATAGCTTCGGCAGTCGTCGTTTTGATTGACTGAAACTGTTGAAAAAGTCGAAAGTCGAAGCAGCAGCAGTTGTTTAACTTTTGTAAGTCGAAGCAGAATCAGTTTGTCAACAGTCGAAGCAGACTTGCTTCGCAGTTTTGCTTTTTGCTTTTTCTTTCTTCTTTATCGCTTTCAAGAGAAGAAAAATTTTAATTCATCGCTTTGAAGCAAAAAAATTATTCTTGTTTTTTAGTCTTATACTGAAATGCAATAAAATGAAACAAAAAATTTGAGCTTTGTGGGCAAGCGAGAAGGATTTATAATTTAGCGATTATTTAATTTTTTAAATTTTGCTCTGAAATACAATCGTTTATTAAAAAAACCAAAATTATCTGAACATTCATACATTTAATCAATAAAGACATATTGAAACTATAATTCGTCATCATCCTGCTTTTCGAATAGCTGCAACGTGTCTATGGCCGCTTCGAGGAAGTTTTGGTTCAACTTTGCTAGCAATATATTTTCCAATGTTGCTTGATTTAAACGATTCCGATTATCTGATAGCACAAGCTTTAATGTAGAAAACGCGCGTTCAATTGTTACCTGTTATAAAATGAAGTTTTAGGTAAAATTTTTATTGAAAGAAAAAGATAGTGTGACGAAATCAACAAAAAAAAAAGCACAAACAAACTTTATAGATATTCTTATTGCGGGATATGTGGAGAGTCCATCACACATGGTCTGGCCTCTCAATGTCGTCACGATTTCTTTTAAAATTTTTTTATAGTTGGAGTGTTCAAATTTTGTTTTGCCGACATTAATTTTTTGAGTGCAATTAATTTTTGTGAAGAAACAAATGTTATTAATGGAACATTTTTTAATTAAAATTGATAAAAACACCATTTTTTTTTTAAATTAAACAAAAACACAAGAATTTCTGTAATTCGCAAAATGTTTCATTTCGCATTTTATCGGATTTATTTTTATATAGCCTTATTTTTCGTGAATTGCTATCGAAAAAAAGTGGATTTTGGTTTTCATTTTCAAGAAGACAAATGGATGTAAAAATTAATGAATGTCGCCGCAACAAATCCGAACAATTCAACTTAAAAAATAAAAAATGTGACGACATTGAGTGGTCAGACCATGAGCAATTTGTTCCCTTTTTAAGATTTTCTATACAGTTTGGTTGTGATTTTTTAGTAGTCACACAGTGAAATTAATTGTGTATATGCATGTATACAGCAATTCGGAGTTGAACATTCAATACCATCATGGCTTATCTCTTTGATTCTTTCCCACATCTTTATTAAGAAATTTATTGAATCAAGCCTTTGTAAAGTCGATAAAGTGTGATGAAAACGTGGGTCCAAAAACAAGCATGCGACTAAACCCTTATTGGACAGTAATGTGACTGGTCTTTTGTCGAAACTCTGCAAAGTCATATTACCAATCTTTGATATTAATGTTTGATTTGCGTCTTTAACAACTTTTTCTGTAATTATTTTGCATTTCAGCCACTGTGCATAAAAAGCTCCATAGAGCAATTGCTCTTCTTGGAATTTTTTGATGGCTTTTTGCAACGGACTTAGCGCAACACAATAGCTTTCGATGAATTCCCAAAAGAGTTCATCTATTTCAAAATTTTCATCATGGGTTTTGTTTTTAACCGATTTTATTTTTAGTAGCACATCTTTGGCTGCCTTTAAATTGTCCAGCATAGTATAGGTTGAACCCCATCTAGTTGGGCAGTCCAGTTGAGGCATCGTCAATTTTTTTAATTCAAAAATTTCGCGAAATCCGTTCGAAGTTTTTGTAATATATTTTGTCAAATTGCGATCTATTAATAAGCTGTTTATAAAGTCGGGGGTTTTTGTCACATCGATAGCACAAAGCTGAGCAGTGTGAGCAGCACAGCGACAAACTTCAATATTGCCCAAGAACACATCTGGAGTTTTTTCCATTATCTCTATTTTCTTGATGTAATCGTCATTTGAGTAATCTGCTTCATTTTCTTCTTCGGAAACATGAGATAGTAATTTCGTCGTTTGTAACATATTTGCTCCATTATCTGATGTGACTGAAACTATTTGTTTTAAATTTATGTCATATTTCTTTAAAGTTTTTATTATTTCAATTGCTAGGTTTTTTGCAGTGCTGGATCCTATACCAAACAATTCTACCATCCCTAGGATACGAGATTTAATTTCAACATTACTTATAAACTGCGCACGCACTAATGCCAAAAATGTTTCGACCTAGCCGCGTAGCACTGCCTATTTTTAATGCCACCAATCTATTTATTACTTCACTAGTAATTTCACTTCTTACATTGTTTGCTACTGCCTCCAAAGTTTTTTTGCAGTTTACTGCATTTAGACACATCAGTTTTCCGTTGGTCACCCTAAGGCCTTCACAAATAGGACCTAGAATGTTCCTCATGTTAGGCGAGTTGAAGATGCTAAAAGAAATGCAGTCTTCGGTAACAAGTCCGATATAAGATCTAATTAACTCATTTTTGTTTATTTAAATTGTAATTTTTTTTTTTTCGTACAACTGTTAAAGACGATGATATAAAGGCAGTTTCTAGCGCACCGATTCTTAGCGACATATTTATATTATGTACTTTTATTAAATGCGTTTTTAAATTCGAAATTCTATTATTTTTGAGTTTATTTTTACAAGTTTTACAAATAATAACATGCAATAACAATAGAGTATAGCTACTACAGCTTTATCGCACTTCCTCAGCATTAACCCATCTAAAGCCACTACCCCGTAATCATTGAAAAAAAAATATCAATGTTATGGATACCCGTGACCACAAACAAGTTAATGTGGGAAAAATTTACCCATCAATAAATGGGTTGGGCTCAGGGACAACACAAGACGTAACAACTAACCATGCGTAGACATAGATCTAATTACACAACTAATTTTAATCTACTTTTGACAAATTAACATCAAAAACGCTACAATTGTTAACAAAGGAACTCATGCGACTTAAAGGAGCAGTAGCCATATAATTTGTTCTACTAAATGGCAAATAAATTAAGTTGTTAGCGTTTCTACTGCTTCTACGGTTAGTGTTAAAATTTATGTGAGAAAGAAGTTCTGGAGAATCGAATACACCTGTAATGAGCTGGTGTAAATATACGATATCTGCCGATTTCCTTCGATCACCTAAAGACTGCATTTTTAATAGTTTTAAACGATCCTCATAAGGAGGAAGGTCTAATATGTCAGTTCCACTTAAGCCCCTTAGAGCAAACTGAACAAAACGTTTTTGGATTCTTTCTATTCGATCAACATTCACATTGTAAGTTGGGGACCAAACTTGACTTGCATACTCTAAGTGAGGACGCACGATTGCATAATACAACGTTGTAGTTGTAATCATGCTATTAAATTCTTTGGCCCAGCGTTTAATAAAACCAAGCATTGAAGATGCTTTTTTACAAATATTATCAATATGAATGTTAAACGACAGCTTAGAATCCATGCATATACCTAGGTCTTTGACGGTGTCTACACGACTCAAGGCAGTATCTTTAATCTTATATTCAAAAATAAAATTATTCCTTTTTCGCGAAAAGGTCATAGTTTGGCATTTATCTGGATTTAAAAACATATTATTTTTAGAACACCAAACTTCAAAGGATTTTAGATCAGACTGGAGTAGATCTGAATTATCTCTAGAATTAATCGTTCTGTATATTTTCATATCATCGGCATAAATAAGCAGATGAGAGTGTTCAATGACATGAGTTGCATCACTGATAGCTAAAATAAACAGAAGAGGACCAAGGTGACTACCCTGAGGAACACCTGATCCGGCAATAAATTCAGAAGACAATGCGCCTCGGAAACGTATTTGATAAGATCGCTCCACCAAATACAATTAATCCAGTTCACAAAATATTGTGGAAATCCCATTAACTCAAGTTTAAATAAGATTAGATTGTGTGGTAGCTTATCAATTGCCTTACTAAAGTCAGTGTAAACACAATCGACCTGGTTACCAGAATCAATAGAATTTAAGCAGAATGTTGTAAAATCGAGAAGAATAGACACAGTGGATCTGCCATTCACAAAACCATGCTGACGAGTTGTTATGACTTCCCCACAGTGAATTTTCACCCGATCATACACCATCCGCTCAAAAAGTTTTGAAATCGATGAGAGCTTAGCGATAGGCCTATAGTTACTGACATCGTTCCTGCAACTCTTTTTAAAAATAGGACTTATAAATGATTTTTTCCAAAAAAGTGGAAAATAACTTTCGTTAATAGATTTATTGAATAATAAAGAAAGTGGTTGACTCAAAACGGAACCGCATTGTGTTAACACTGCGGCAGGAACACCGTCAGGTCCAGCACCAAACTCCTCATCGATCGATCTAATATACATTAAAATATCCTCTGGAGTGAAGGATATATGTTCCAAAGATACTCTGGGTTCGGAATTCATATATTCAAAGTACTCTCCATCAGGATTAAAAGAATCTGAACAGAATGATTCCTTAAAAAGATTGGCGAATAGGCCACAAATTTTGACGGGATTGTCAGTAAATCCCTCAGGAGTTCTAAATGAAGAAGGAAATCCATCAGATTTCTTCTTTGTGTTTACGAATCCCCAAAATTTCTTTGGATCTGTCAATATTATCAGCTTAACATTATCTAAATATTCGTGATATAATGTAGCTGAGCGATTTTCAAATTCCAGAAACAAACGTTTGTAAGTTTCTAGGTCGTTTGAGCCTAAGCTACAGATGTATTTCTTCCATGCCCTATTCCTGTTGTTGCGAAGAGTCTTTCAATCCTTTGTGTACCAAGGGTACGTAGAATTCCTCGCAAATTTGAGACTATAAGGAACGGATTGAGAAAACACAGCAAAGAGTTCCATATAAAAAGAATGTATGGAGTCATCAAGGCAATTTAAATTTATATATTCTAAAATTGCATTAAATTTACCATGAAGCTGATTGCACTGATTACACTTCAAAAAGTCAGCTTTTTTAAAATTGAATTCATAAAGCTTATCTGCTGAATTAGAATTTACTATATTTGCTCTGTCTGATTTGTACCAAATACTCAATGGTGGATGATATTCATCAACAGTAGTTAGAGCATGAAAGGCCCTCTTAACAACAACATTGTTACTGTCTGTAGTTAAGACCAGGTCAAGAAGTCTTTCAAGACTATTATAAATACAACTCACTTGTTGTAAGTCTGAATATATATTATCAACAAATATATGTTCTTGGCGGGTCTTCGAATTAGATGCACAATAGTACGTATCATCGTCAGAAGAATGCCATTTTAAATCAGGTAGATTAAAATCGCCCAATAATAAAATGTCGTCATTAACGTCAAGCAAATCAATTATGTAATCTATGCACTCCGCAAGGCTTGCATAGACCTCTACACTACTCTAAGGAGGAACATACTCATTAATAACATATACATTAGAGCTACAATGTATAACTTTAACGCAAATTAGTTCAATATTAGAAGAGCAGGGAATGTCAACAATAGAACTGACAAAGCAGTTCCTTACAGCCAAAAGGACACCACCACCGACAATTGATTTTAAGATTAACAAGTGCGCCTGCTGTTAGGCTTAAGCAACTTGGGTTATCTAAAACCTAGGGTAATAGTTCATGAAACAGACAACCACGAACTTTGTGTTGAACCACAACACGGACCCGTTTACGTTTTAACAAGTAAAACATACGGGACATCCGGTGTGGCAACACGAACATGGAAGCTGTTTCACAAGCATACATACATACATACATACTGCCCGTAATAGCAGTACCAGTTTAGACTTCCGTAGCGACGTACTTCCATCCATCTACTGGTGGAGACGAGACCTACCCAATCTCTTGCATATTAATACAGATATGCCAGCCCGGTTGCGCGACCCCGCCGGTCAATCTAGACCTGTGTAGCATTCACACAACCACAACCAGTACGAGACTCCCCTAAGGGCCAACCCACGACAGTCATCTGGGCAACTCGATCCCGACAGATGAGGATCCACAACATCCCCGCAAGAAGACCAAGAAGACACAAATGCAATTATGAAAAAGTGCCTTCTTATGCATGACTGTGCTCAATGAGCACTTAGAGGCTAGTCTAACAGTTTGCAGGTGCCGACTCAGCTGGAAACTATTGCACATGACTGGTACCTACTTTGGAGGACCTTTGCAATTGCCACTCTCACTCTGGCAGTTCGGAAAGTCAACATCCAGACACAGAGTATTGGCCACTGTTCTCAGGGACTGCCGTGCTCAGTATGAGAACCCTTAGTTTAAAACAACCAACAAACAACACTTCCCTCAGTGACTGCCGTGCCAGTTTGAGGGTGCGAGTCAAACACTTGACAAGCAACACTTCGGAAAACCGAAGAGTTGACACTTTGATGCACGCATGCCAACACTTCACATCCATATTTTCCAGCCGAATTAAGGTCTCCATGCGGTGGATAGATAGGGTCAACCCCATCCGACGGGTAAAGACTGTCCCCGTACTAGCAAGTTTTAAGGTCAATTGCTATACCTTCGCAGGCTTGTTTCATATCGATATACCGAATATGACCTGCTACCAAGATGGGCGCCACCCCAAGCTCTTGGTTGGCTTTATCAGTTTTTACGTTTGCAGGACGTATCCTACAAACAACCCTCCTCCTTTATCCTGGCTTGGGACAGGCAGGCCGATACCTGGCGGAGTTACCACCACCGACAGAAGAAATATTGTCAGTGTATCTGTCTTTTCTAAAAACTTGAAAACTATTGTCAAACAATTCCAAATCAGTAATGCTTCCGTTCAGCCACAATTCTATTAACGCGATAATATCCTCAGAGCAATTTTGAGTTGATAGAAATAGCTCTGCGTCTTAGAACGTAGTCCCCTTACATTTTGATAGTAAGGGGACAGCCTATTTAGTTTTTTTGAGTCTGGCGGGCGGCTTGAGACACCCTTTTAGACTTATTTTTTGGCTTGAACTCAGTAACAAGAATATTATCGGCCCACAAATTAGATTTAAGAACAGTTGTAAAATCTTCGGCTACAACTGTTAGAATAAAAGAAGCATGGGAAGGCTTATTACCAATTTTTTTGCATGAACAGAATGCATTTGAGTTCACTAACTTGGATTGCCTGACAAACGTCAATATATTTTCTATTGATGTGTCGGGCTGAAGGCGTGAAATGAAAACATTTCTGGTCCTCGAAACTGCTCTTAAAGTCAAATGACTGTTAAGCGTAGTTGAAATCGTCTTTGGACTACTAGTCAATGGAGGAATAGAAGATGGTGTATAAGAAATCACCGTATTATTATTTTCTGATGGCATTGCTGAAGGCTGCTCTGCCTTGGAAGGTCTGGAGGACGCCTTCCGACGCTTATTTTTGTTCACGTATATACAATGTATATAACTCCGGATCAGTATACTCTTTTTCCTTCCAAAATGTTAGGACGTCCGCATCACTTCTTAAGAATGGAATTTGAAGATTGTCAATTTTTGTGTAAACGTCGATTGTGTTGCCATCGTTTGTTTGAATTACTTGAGCTAGAAACTCGTTCAAATATTCATCTTCTACGTCAGAAAATTTGTTGGTTGAGTAGTTTGCATTGCAATTCGGAGTTGAACATTCAATACCATCATGGCTTATCTCTTTGATTCTTTCCCACATCTTTATTAAGAAATTTCTTGAATCAAGCCTTTGTAAAGTCGATAAAGTGTGATGAAAACGTGGGTCCAAAAACAAGCATGCGACTAAACCCTTATTGGACAGTAATGTGACTGGTCTTTTGTCGAAACTCTGCAAAGTCATATTACCAATCTTTGATATTAATGTTTGATTTGCGTCTTTAACAACTTTTTCTGTAATTATTTTGCATTTCAGCCACTGTGCATAAAAAGCTCCATAGAGCAATTGCTCTTCTTGGAATTTTTTGATGGCTTTTTGCAACGGACTTAGCGCAACACAATAGCTTTCGATGAATTCCCAAAAGAGTTCATCTATTTCAAAATTTTCATCATGGGTTTTGTTTTTAACCGATTTTATTTTTAGTAGCACATCTTTGGCTGCCTTTAAATTGTCCAGCATAGTATAGGTTGAACCCCATCTAGTTGGGCAGTCCAGTTGAGGCATCGTCAATTTTTTTAATTCAAAAAATTCGCGAAATCCGTTCGAAGTTTTTGTAATATATTTTGTCAAATTGCGATCTATTAATAAGCTGTTTATAAAGTCGGGGGTTTTTGTCACATCGATAGCACAAAGCTGAGCAGTGTGAGCAGCACAGCGACAAACTTCAATATTGCCCAAGAACACATCTGGAGTTTTTTCCATTATCTCTATTTTCTTGATGTAATCGTCATTTGAGTAATCTGCTTCATTTTCTTCTTCGGAAACATGAGATAGTAATTTCGTCGTTTGTAACATATTTGCTCCATTATCTGATGTGACTGAAACTATTTGTTTTAAATTTATGTCATATTTCTTTAAAGTTTTTATTATTTCAATTGCTAGGTTTTTTGCAGTGCTGGATCCTATACCAAACAATTCTACCATCCCTAGGATACGAGATTTAATTTCAACATTACTTATAAACTGCGCACGCACTAATGCCAAAAATGTTTCGACCTAGCCGCGTAGCACTGTCTATTTTTAATGCCACCAATCTATTTATTACTTCACTAGTAATTTCACTTCTTACATTGTTTGCTACTGCCTCCAAAGTTTTTTTGCAGTTTACTACATTTAAACACATCAGTTTTCCGTTGGTCACCCTAAGGCCTTCACATATAGGACCTAGAATGTTCCTCATGTTAGGCGAGTTGAAGATGCTAAAAGGAATGCAGTCTTCGGTAACAAGTCCGATATAAGATCTAATTAACTCATTTTTGTTTATTTCAATTGTAATTTTTTTTTTTTTCGTACAACTGTTAAAGACGAGGATATAGAGGTAGTTTCTAGCGCACCGATTCTTGGCGACATATTTATATTATGTACTTTTATTAAATGCGTTTTTAAATTCGAAATTCTATTATTTTTGAGTTTATTTTTACAAGTTTTACAAATAGCCAAACACTCGTCTTTATTATTCTTGAAGAATTTCCAAATTTCATTATTCTTATTTGGCGGCATTTCAAAATTCCAATTATTATTTGGTGAATATTTTATTTTAATTATTTAGTTATATATATTAGTCTGAAATAAAGTCAACATTCCTTACACGTGAACAAGCAACATACATATGTATAACACTAAAAACAAGAATAATTTTTTTTCTTCAAAGCGATGAATTCAAACTTTTCTCCTCTTGAAAGCAATAAAGATGAAAGAAAAAGCAAAAAGTATAAAAGCGAAACTGTTGACAAACTGATGCTGCTTCGAATTACGAAAGTTAAACAACTGCTGCTGCTACGCCTTCGACTTTTTCAACTGTTTCAGTCAACAAAAACGACGACTGCCGAAGCTATCGACTGCCGAAGCACTTTGCAAACTATTCAAACTAGTTTTCTGCTTTTGCTTATGCTGCGACTGTATGATTTTTCGAAAGCACAAGTTGAAGTAGTAGCAGGAGCCTTGAAAAAAACTGAAAGTTTTTAAGCGCTGCTTTAATTATAAAACTTCAAGTAGATTGTTCTTCGTTAGCGCAATAAGGCTGTGGAACTCACTGCCGCACAAAATGGAATTGGTTTCATACTCAGATATTTTTCTTAATTCAATACTCTTGTCAACTCAACTTTAAGACTAAGCTCAATCATAATCTTTTATCTTCAGTTTATTTTTCATCTATTTTCCTTAAATCGATAATTTCATGAGTTAACATATCTTAAGATTAATTCAATTATTTTTGTTTTCCTTAAATTACACTATATTATCTTTCTTACGTATATATTACAATTGTTTAACATGCTTAGAGACTTTATACATTTATTATTATTTTTTTAACTCCATTAATTGTTATTTAATTTTAATACTTTTAATACTTAAATTTTTCGAAATGTTGTTATGTATGACACATGTTGTAATTTCCGCTGTCAATGTGGCACTTAAAAGATTCAATCTTATTTATCAACAATTAAGCTAATAATAACTAAATAAATGAAATGAAATGAAGAAACCAAGTAATGCATCTCTTTTGCTCCAATGTGTTTTTCGGCTTGGCTTAGCAATAAGTTTATATATGGTCGCAACCCTATAGAGCACGACAAGCTATCATTCTAGCGTTATGCTGTGATCGTACGAATGAACAAACTTGTTCTTTTCGTTCAGTGCAAACTCTTTAAGCAAAAGCTTTGCGCACCCATGATTTAAGCTCAAAATAAAATTACCCCCAAAATAAACGAAATAACCCCCATTGAATAGGCATGACTGTAATTCAGTTGTACACTTGATAATTTTGTGAAAAGCTTAACATTTTGTAAATTTTGATAATTTTTGGCATTATTTTTTCCATGTAGCTGAACCCTTTACAAACTATTCATTCTGTAAAAGGCGCATATGAATCGAATTGCACCTCTTCGATCGCCTGACCTGAAGAAAATTAAATAATCACCAAATAAAATTAAATATGTAACACAAAAATTTATGGAATGAAATAAGCACCAAGCCGAAAAACCAAAAAAAAAACCAAAATTAAATAAACCGCAGATAAAATTTGATTGGGGATTATTTTATTGGGCGTTATTTGATAAAGAAATATAAAAATTTATATTGCCTTAAATCAGTGGAGCTCACGAAATTTAACAAGAGAGATTTTTAAAAAACAAAATCAAGCACAAAATATTGTGCATCGTAACTTTTGGCAATGAAAAAAAAAAACAAAAATAAAAAAATGTAATTGAAATTAACTAGACTTAACTTCGACTAGACTTAATTTCTACTGTGGTTACAAAATATATAAACAAAAACGAAAAAGATCCTATATGAGTTAACACACAAGCAACGGGATAATTTGCATGCATTTGTTTTTGTTGTTTACGAGTTCAAAATTAGATGATCGGCAGCAGCGGCTTGTGGTGCTGTTATTTGTTTTTTTTTTTTAGATTGTGTTCATATTTTTTAAAACATGGTCTTACTTTCGCATAAGCGCAAAGACAAAGCTCATGATAGAAAAAAATTTGTATGGCGGGTAAGGCGAGCAAGATGAGCTACTGGATGAGCATGTCTGCCTGAAATAGATGAAATAAGCCCCAAAAATATAAAGACATTTTTTGGGGCTTATCTAATTTTTTTTTTTACTTGTTTCATTTGGGTGTTATTTCGTTGAGCCGTTGAAAATATATACTTTGATTTATAGCGATAACTTATTCTAACAGCTAATAATTTTCTAAAAAAATAAAATAGCTAATAAAATTCTAAATAAGTACTTCGACCCCTTTGCGCGAAATTATCGTATATGCCATTTTTTCAGAATTGACTTTTTGATGCAAATTTGTTCTACATACCACAACCCATCAACTGGTAAAATATTGTAGCTGAAATCCGTATCGTTCGCCAAAAATTGACTGTATATTTTATCAATGCATTTTTTTCTTATGAGCGAAATTATCGTATGTGCCATACCAAAATATTTTGCACATAGTAGTTGTCATATTTACAATTTTTTTTTTAAATTAGAAGTAGAATGTGAAGCAGATTGCTCACCATTATATCCCTTTCCCTATTATAGCCCTTTCGTACAATGCCTCTATTCGCTTCACCGATAAGCGATATTAAAGTGCATAAAAAGAAGAAAAAACGCTCTAGTAAAATTTGCTTTTTGGCACATATAATAATTTCCCGCAAAGGGGTCGACTTGTTTAAGAGAACACGTTGAATATTGTTTTGCGTTTTCCTAAAATGGCTTTACCAATTTCCTAAAATGGATCATCAATTTCCTTAAACTGTTGATTTTAAGTAAAGCAATTTTGGGTTATTTTGACTGATATATTTGTAATTTCCTCACGCTTTTTTCTTGATTTTTTTTACTTTTCCTTTTTTTTTTTAAGGAATCAGTGTGATTCGTTTGTAATATTGCTTTCTTCTTTTTCTTACAGACAGCTTCAACAATAGCGATCTATTTAATAGTTTTGTTGCAGTTTAAGCTGAGCATCGTTGCAGAAAAATCTCTTAAAGCATCAATTTAAAAAAAAATCTTTTTTTAACTGATGTGCTTCATATTGGGCCTTACCAACAGTGACGGATTCTATCGCCCTAGGCTCTACATTAGCGCCGCCTCTAAGATATTACATTTTTTCTTACAATAGAACAAAATTATAAAATTTTCATTTTTAACACACAATTACATAGTTATTTATACAAAATAATAATAAAAAAGAGGTTCATTTTTGTTTTGCAAAAAAAATTTTTTTTTTTTCCTTTTTTTAGTGGGAAATCATTCATAACGTCTACATAACTTAGTTCTTTTAAAGGGTGTTTTTTTAGCTATACAATTTCTTAGAGGGATAGATGTCAAACCATATGTCAAATTAAACATATGGTGCAACGACTCCCTGTTTTCCAGGGTATATAGTGGGGACAGTCCCAGTGGCTGTCCAGGGTCGTTCCAAATATTAGTTTGTTGGACACTCAATCAAACGCAAATACTTCAATTGTTCGTTACAATATTTATTCGATTTTACTGAATAGGTTGGGAAAACTTATGACTAACAATTCAACAAGTTGAATTTAAAATGACATAGCGAGATAAATTCTGGTATATTTATATATTAGGGTGTATCGAAAAATAAACACTTAATTCCACCCCTAAATAATGAAATAGGATGGAAAGACAATGTAGAAAATATTTTTTTTTTAATGAATTCCTGGTTCCGCAAATAGCGGTTCTCTATGAAAATCGTGTCTTTTTGTACTGGAACCCATCTTACGGTAATTTTTTTATAAAAAATACTATAGATATCGATTCACTATTAAAAACAACTACATAATGCATTCAAATTTTCAGAGAGATCGGACTACGTACAAGAGTGTCAGCATAGAAACAAAATACCATTATTTAACCTATATTCAACTAATTTTGTACTGGAACCCATCTTACAGTACAGTTTTTTACAAAAACCACTACAGATATGGATTAACCATTAAAAACAACTTATTCATGCAGATTTTCAGAGAGATCGAACTACATTCAGAAGTGTCAGCATAGAAATAAAAAAACATTATTTACCATATTTTCGATTACTTTTGTACTGGAGCACATGTTAATGTACACTTTTTTACAAAAGCCCTCATAGATCTCAATTAAACACTTAAAATAACTTATGCATGCAAATTTTCCAAGAGATCAAACAGTAGTGCCAGTACAGTGGCATCAGCATAAAAATTAAAAAAACCATTATTTGCAATATTTTCGAAAACTTTTGTACTGGAGCCCATCTTAAAGTACACTTTTTTACAAAAATCCCCATAGATCTCATTTAACAACTTAAAATAACTTATGCATGCAAATTTTCGAAGAGATCACACACGTACAGTGGTATCAGCATTAAAATTAGAAAACCATTGCTTGCAATATTTTCGACTACTTTTGTACTGGAGCCCATCTTAAGGTACACTTTTTTACAAAAACCCCCATAGATCTCAATTAACCACTTAAAATAACTTATGCATGCAAATTTTCCAAGAGATCAAACACGTACAGTGGTGTCAGCATAAAAATTAAAAACCATTATTAGCAATATTTTCGAATACTTTTGTACTGGAGTCCATCTTAAGGTACACTTTTTTACAAAAACCCCCATAGATGTCAATTAACTACTTAAAATAACTTATGCATGCAAATTTTCCAAGAGATCAAAGACGTACAGTGTTGGCAGGTAGAACATTCTTTCTTTTATCTGATCTGCCTGCTATAAAATTTTACAAGTACCTGTTCTACCTATTAGGTTTATTTGTAACTTTTTTATCTTTAAAAAGGTTTATTTTTTATAATATAGTTTTGTTTTGGCATTCTTATTATTAGTTTATTAGAACTGTCTATTGTGAGAATACCTTCTTTAAACATTCAGAGAAACAAATTGAGAAACCTTGTGAAAAGTATATTTATAAAACACAACTAGGAAAACTTTGGCGAGGATCTTCTGTAAATAAATACACTATATTTAGGATCATCTTTTTAATGGAATCAAAAACTTTGGAAATAACGAAAGTAAACTATTCAGGTTTATAAGATAACACTGAAAAAGTTAAGTGTCATATTCATTTATGTGCACAGTGTGTTAAGAAAATTAAAAAATCCATGGCGAGAAATGAAATAGAAATTATTAACACTGAAATTAATGAATCAATGGCTTCGGCATTTAGTGGAACAATAGCAACGGCGGTTGAAACTGATGTTTTTATTCTGGCCGAGTATTTTAAACAACGAAAAATTGCCAACTAAAGCAGATATCTTGCGTCGAATACAACTGACATCAAGTGAGGTTCGCGTCCAAACATCAAAACAATGTTTATCGTTGAAAAACTTTTCTAGCCTTGTCTTGTATACAATACCAATTATATAATCGAATGGAATCATAAAAAAGTCAACAAAGTCTTTGCGACGTATCAGGATATAATAAAACATAAAACTCGTGCGAATATTCCACATTTAATAAATAGTCTCAATGATGAATTATTTGGCATTGCTCATTTGTAATTGCTCATTGCAAATTACAAAAATTGTGTTTGTGCAGTGTTCAATACAAAATTCCAGAAAAGGAAATCGATTTCATTTTTGACCAACGTGGCGAGCGTCGAATGTTAATTTCAACGCGTATGGAGGGACTAATATCAACAAACTTGGAGGCTTACACTTTAAGAGACAATTTTGAGCTGACCAGCGAAAGCGATTACTTACCAAGTACAAGCGCGTTTAGTACCCCACAACACGCTCATAGACAGCGACTGCTTCCGGCAAGGTGTTTGCCAAACTTTGCATTAGAATGTGATCGATACAAAATTTCTCATCGAGTAGCTGCTGCTTTAGCATCATCGCTTATAAAGGATTTGTTAATGATACCCAATTTTAAATTAAAAGTCGAAACTACTGGAAAGCCTATAATTATCGATAAAAATTAAGTTGTTCGCGTAAGAGAGGCAAACCAAGAAAAATTGATGCAGGAAAACATTTGTAGTTCTAATATTAAAGTTTTTGCATTCGACGAAAGAAGAGACAAAACCCTTACCCTAGAGAAAACGGATGATGGAACGCGCCATCCGCGAATAATCGACGAAACCCATTTAACCATTCTAAAGCAGCCATATTCAAAATTCTTGGGCGCTGCCTCAATTCGCGGTAATTCGACAGCACCATCTACTGCCGAAATTGTTTTGAACTTTTTCAAAACAAAGGATCACAATATATCGGACTTAATTAGTGTTTGTTCTGATGGCGAAGTGAAAAACGCCGGCATCAAGAATGGAATTATACGCTGTTTCGAGGTTGATTTGGATAGACCGTTACATTGGTTCATTTGCATGCTACATTTTAATGAATTGCCATTTCGTCATTTGTTTTCAAAAATTGATTCTTCATTTACAACTGGACCAGCTACAACAACCGGCAAAATATCCAAAGCAATAGAAAGTTATTCTGTCTACTCAAAGTAGGGCATTAAACCTTTCAAAATTATTTCTCATATACTAACTAAGATACTTTTTATATTTCTATTTATTTCTTTAGATTGCAAATTTTAAAGCAGTTCCATTTGTTGAGGGAAGTATGCCACCAAATATCGGAATTACTGTCGAAAGTACCGATCAAAACTATTTGTTTGATATAGCAACTGCAATTGCGACAGGCATTTGTTCGACGACTTTACCTAATAAAAAACCGGGACGCATCCATCACGCGCGATTGCTCACAAAAGCCAGTAGAGTTTTGGGCTATTTCGTGTCACAAGCACAGCCAAAGCAAGACTTACAGGAATTGGCAACATACATTATTCGGGTGTATGTTCCAATGTATTTCAACATTAAATATTAGTATTCCGTCACGCGCGGCAGCGTCCACTTTTTTAATTTCTTAAGAAATTCAAGATATTTGCCTTCAAATTATCGGAAAATTGTTGACAATGTTTGTAAAAACAATTGCTACATTTCGCACCCAGAAAATTTGTTGCTGACTATGATTTTTGATGACGATGGAAATATACGATCTATGGTCTACACAAAAATTTTGCAAGCACGTGAGAAGTCCGAAGAAGAATTCGGACAAATTCGCACTTATCGTCTTCCAAACATCAGGTTCGATTGCGAAAACTACTACAGCATGATTGATTGGAATTTGTGCTATACCGAACCACTAAACACCCGTAGAATGCCATACGAAAGCATCGAAAAACTTGCAAAGGCTGGTGATGCCATCTTGGACAACGAAATAATTGAAACACATTGTCATATTCAAGACACGGAAAGACATGTCAAACTCGTCACAAAATCATCAACCGTAACTGCTTCGGAGGCACATCGAGAAGGAATTATGTTTTCAACTCTGGAGTCACGATTGAAGCGTCCCAAATTTGACACAAAAAAAGATTTTTGTTAAATTGAATTTAAAAACTATATTTATACACGACTTTTCGTACAAAAAGTCATTTGTTACATTTTTCAAGGCAATCAGTTTTAGGTATAGTTACATAATCAACTTCTAGTGTTTAAGCTAAGCTAAGGTAGCTTCAGTGCAAAAGTTGTCAAGAAATCGGAAAACCAAAAAACTGCCTTGCTTGAAATCTCTAAAAATTTGCTTCCATATTTTTTTTTTTTTTTTTGCAAAAGCAAACAATAATTTATGCTGCTTCGAACATAGACAGATCAGGTACTTGTGAAATTTTATAACAGGCAGATCAAGAACTTAAGCTAAACTGAACCCTCATTAAAAGAAAAAATGGTCTACCTGCCACCACTGTACGTGTTTGATCCCTTGGAAAATTTGCATGCATAAGTTATTTTAAATGGTTAATTGAGATCTATGGGGATTTTTGTAAAAAAGTGTACCTTAAGATGGGCTCCAGTACAAAAGTAGTCGAAAATATTGCAAGCAATGGGTTTTTTAATTTTTATGCTGACACCACTGTACGTGTTTAATCTCTTGGAAAATTTGCATGCATAAGATATTTTAAGTGGTTAATTGAGATCTATGGGTGGTTTTGTAAAAATATGGAAAATAATGGTTTTTTTATTTCTATGCTGACACTTCTGAAAGAAGTTCGATCTCTCTGAAAATCTGCATGAATAAGTTGTCTGTGGTGGTTTTTGTAAAAAACTGTACTGTAAGATGGGTTCCAGTACAAAATTAGTTGAATATAGGTCAAACAATGGTTTTTTGTTTCTATGCTGACACTCTCTGAAAATTTGCATGCATAAGTTGTTTTTAATAGTAAATCGATATCTATAGTATTTTTTATAACAGAAAATAACCGTTATATAGGCTCCAGTACAAAAAGACATGATTTTCATAGAAAACCGCTATTTGGGGAACCAGGAATTCATTAAAAAAAAAAAAATATTTTATGCATTGTCTTTCCGTCCTCTTTTATTATTTAGGGGTGGAATTGTGTGTTAACTTAGGTCCATACATTTCGATAAAATCGGTTAAATTTTAAGGGCCGATGTTGAATGTGAACCAAACCTTAACGTCAAGTTTTTTTCTGCATTTCATTTGACATTTCTCAATTTCAAACTAGCTCAATTTGAACCATGGAAAGATACACAATCGAGCAACGCGTTAAAGTTATTCGGGCTTAATATGAAAATGGGCGTTCAAATCAAAATGCATATCGTGCACTTCGTGATTTTTTCGGTCAATTTAATCGTCCAAATGTGCGTACAATCGGGAAAATCGTGCAAACATTTGAGCAAACCGGGTCAGTAGGAGATGTGCTAAACAGCAGTGCATGCTCGTACAGCTGATGAACATTAGATTAAAGACTTGCATTTACACACTTACAAGGTGCAATTGACTCAAGAACTAAAGCCTCTTGACCATTTCAAGCATCGTCAATGGTCAGAATGGTGGCAAGAAATGGCAACAGTGAATGATCAATTTTCGAAGAAAATCATCTTCAGTGATGAGTCACATTTTCACCTCAGTGGATTCGTCAATAAGCAGAATTGCCACATTTGGGCGAATGATAATCCAAAAGTGATTGTCGAAAAACAAATGCAGCCACAAAGAGTGACTGGTTGGTGCGGTTAATGGGCTGGCGGCATCATCGGGCCGTATTTTTTCCAAAATAAGGCCGGTCAGGCAGTTACTGTGAATGGTGTTCGCTATCGTTAGATGATAACGAACTTTTTATGGCCCGAATTGGAAGATATGGATGTGGACGATATGTGGTTTCAACAGGGTGGTGCCACTTGCCACACAGTTAACGAAACAATTGCTCTTTTGCGCGACAAATTCAATGGCCGTGTTATCTCACGTGGTGGCGATGTCAATTGGCCGCCAAGATCATGTGATTTGACACCATTGGACTTCTTTCTTTGAGGTTATTTGAAAAAAAAGGTGTACGTCGATAAGCCAGCAACAATTCAACAGCTAAAGGATGAGTCTCAGCATCGTCGAAAATTTGGACCATCGGATGGAGGTGTGCCGTCGAGGTCGCGGCGGCCATTTGGCCGATATTTTGTTCCATACATAATTGAACCATACCAATATTATCATCATAAAAAAATTACAACAATTTCCTAAATAATTTGTGTTTTATTCAAAATCAACATCGGCCCTTAAAATTTAACCACCCTTTATACATATATATATATATATTAGGCCGGGTCGATTTGTGGGGAGCCAAAAAAATCGCCCATTGCTCTGTGAAAATCGTATTCTAGGGATCAAAATAAGAAACTTTGCCGATGGAACCATACCTCTAAAACGAATTCTGATGTCCCCCAATTTGGGTCGAACTTTTGGGTAGGGGCAAATTTTGAAAAATCCCACTTTGACCCATTTAGAGTGCTCCAATCGAGTCCAAATGTATGACCGACCACCCATGTCAGTGGCACACCCCCTGGGGGTTCCCCATACAAACATTTCAAAAAATCGCCAGTTTTGGCACTTTACATGAAAAAATCAGCGAAATGCCTATGTTTTTTTCTTTTTGGAGTTTTTTTTCTCTTTAGAAATTTATTCAACCCTTTTAAAAAATGAAGGTATCACTGTGACACAATTGCAAATCGGAAAATTGCTTGTGAGCGTTTTTTAAGGCACCACAAGACACAGCTGCATGTCGTAAACTTAATTGTGTAGTTTTTTTTTTTTAGCACCTACTTAAGAAATGAAGGTTGTTTTTACAACCCTTTTTGTGGGTATTTTATGGCACCTTCTTAAGAAATGCGCGTTTTATGCAACCATTTTAACAATTAAGGTATCACTGGAATGCACCGCAACCCTTTTTAAAAATTAAGGTATCACTGTGACACAATTGCAGATCCTAAAATTGCTTGTGTGCGTTTTTAAGCCACCACAAGACACAGCAGGTAGAATTGAAATTACCATTTCATTCTTATTACCTCGTCTCGTAGACCTTATATAACGCAACAGTTTTTGTGAATGCATTAAGTCGTTGTGAAGAACACAAAGTGTGAAGTGCTAATTTCAGATAAAAAAATATTTAAAAAAAAAATAATAAGTGAAGTTGACCATTCCAAATCAAAAAGTTTACAATGAATCTACCATCCTCTACACCGCAAGATGAAGCAACAACAACATCAACAACTATCGAAAACCCAATGAGTCATATACCCAAGCACGATGTTACTGTTTTTGGTGTGTCTACTGATTTGACTGATCTTAATTTACCAACCCATCTGGATACCTTGAGATATTATTTTTACTTAAGCGAACGTGCTAAAACAGAACAAAAAAAGTTTTCCCATAAATCATTCACTATTCAAGTACAAGATAAGTTGAATGGAATTTGGGAAAAACTTGGTATAGAAATAATACTGAAAAAAGTGTATTTAATAAATTGAATAAATTGCTTGACAAGTATCAAGAGTAAATTAAGAGAAGAAACAAAACCCAACAATTTACAGAGTATGTAAAATCTCTGGAAACAATTTTTTACATTGGAACATGTAAATGCGATTTGAAGGCATCTCCATGTGCATGCGGCTGGGTTCCCGAACGCCTCAAAGAGTTCATGCACGATCAACATAATCAGAGAAGACTAACAATGGATGCAGTTGTGATGGAAACTGAAGAGCAAGGAACAACGTCTATGTCATCAATGCCAACATACCAAGATCCCGATGATTCAACATACGCACCGCCACCGATTCAAGAAGATATGGATAGAAGCACAAGTTCACAATACACAGAGAGATACGATTGTTTTAACTTTGCCTTGGTATGTGACAGATTTGGTGTGCCTGATAGAGTAGCATCGGCATTGGGAACCGCTCTTTTCCAAGATTTTAAAATGAAAGATAAGACTGGCAAACCTCTCATCATGGATAAATCGAAAGTTCGCAGAGAAAAAGAGAAATGCAGACAAGAAGTGGTTCGCAAACGGTTAGATCATACCAATTTGTTAGCGTTTTCATTCGATGGCAGAAAAGATCATACTTTAACGACAGCTAAAGTTGATAAGGGTATCATACTAGAATGGTAAAAGAACCTCATCTTGTTATTTTGAGAGAACCCAATTCTGAATTGATTGGTTACGTAAGACTGGAACATGAAACCGCTGAATACAAAACAACCAAATTAAATGTATATGAGAGTGGTATAATAGCTAATATTAAGAAAATTAATAAAATTTGATATCACCGAATCCTTTCAATGTGTTCGGGCTAGGGCGTATCTTGCGTCTGGTTGGAACAAAGACTTGTCTTCTCGATATTACGTGCTGCGATCCCGCAATAAGGGCTACCAAAGGATAGTCGATGAAGTGGTCTGGATCCTGTGCCGTAGGTGACTGTGACCACTGGTTTGACCGATATATTTTAGGGATTTGCCGCTTTCTCACGGCTGACATAGTGGCAGGGTGTGATACCTCGCACCCACTCGCCGAATCTTGATGAAATTTTACTTTGCTGGAGAATTTGATGAAGGCCAAGAATGTGAGGATGGTATGGGATTTGTGCGGCTGAGTGTTATACCTCGCTACCTCAGTTTTGAAAAGGATGAGACTACCGTTTAGGTGAGGAGTCACGTAGTGGTAGGGTGTGATACCTCGCACCCACTACGATCCAAAAGGTAATTGGATGTGATAGATCTATCTTATCAGCGCTGTCACAAGGCTCCTTGCAGTGACGCTGGCATTGTGTCTTATCAGTTTCTACCTTGACGTTGACTTCAGCAGCGCGGTCACCAATTTATTTTACGAACTGATTATTAAAATATGACTTTTCACTTCTGCGCCTTGTACTCACTGGCCATGGTTGAGTGATTCTCTAGCCTTCTTTACTTTTCTTTGAGTGGCCCGCTTGAGTACTTTTTATTTACTCATTCGCTCACTGCTGATGTTGATTTCATGCGCAGGTTCTCACTGCCTTGTCCCGCTACAGCCTTCTCTTGAGTGGAAACATTCGTGACACATTCGGCAAAGAGTATATATATTAAAGGAAGAGAACCCAATTCGCTCACTCAATTTTACTCGCTGAAAATCCAGCATGAAAATAAGACTCTTGGGGAAGTGTTTTCGAAATGTGATATGCGAAAACATTTCTGCCGGTATTTGTGGAGTCGCCGTTGTTGTTGTCAGATTCTATAAACTGGCTGAAACTGGTTTGACTGGTTTTTATAATAAATTCTGCACAATGTTTACATTTTGCATTATTATATTCTATACTGGTTTGACTGGTTTTTGTGTTATTGAAATAAATTTTCACAATGTTTACATTTTTGGCTGGACGGGCTTGCATGGATTTATTTCAATAACACAATTAGATATTTCAGATATTAGATACTATTTTCAGGATATGTATGAAAATAAATGCCTTTTTTTCAGAATTTCTTTGTTTTTAATTTTTTTAGGTCAAATAGGAAATTTTTATATAATTCAATTTATGAAATTTTCAAATAAATTTCATAATTGAATTTTTTCAGTATGTACAATGTTACATTTTTTTGCTGCCTTTGCTTGCATAGATTTATTTCATTTCATTTCATACTTATTTCAAGTTGAAGTATGAAAATACGAAATGTTATTTTTTCAAAGTTTTTAATTATCTCAACTTAATGGAATTTGTTTTATTTCTTAAAAAAAATTGGAATAAATAAAATTTTTTTACCACACTTTTTGCCTGGCTTGCTAGTATATTGCATGCATTTATTTCAATATGCCAATAAGATATTTGCAAGATTCAGGTATTTGCATGAAAATATGAAAGAATTTTTATATTTAATATTTTTTAATATTTGTAATTACCTAGGGGAGAGTGGGGAATAGTGGGTCACGTTTTTATATTGGTCTATAACTCGCTTAAAAATACACATTTTTCAAAATTTAAAAATGTATAGTATAGTACGTTTCATTACCTTACTTTTTGCATTTATTGTTTGTTAATATTGTAAGTAGTTAAAAAGTTTTGGTATGTCATCCGGAAACATGTTTTTTCGACATTTTCAAAAATGGTGGGGAATAGTGGGTCACAAAAAAAATTAAGAATTGAAACGCATAATGTTTATTAAACAGTGAAAACTAACAAAAGAATGCAATTCAATTAACAAAAATAGATAATTAAAGTCAATTTTAATGTGAAGAAGACGGTAGTTAGATTCGCGCAGTTTATATGCACAGCTCGATCGCACTTGTTGCAATTGACCGAATTATTATTGTTCAATGTCATTGGCATGTCTTTTTTGCATATTATGCAGAAGTCTACATCTTCATCTTCCGAACTTTAAATTTAGCAAAATATTGCCGTGTTTTGTTAATTATGTGATTCAGCTTTGATTAATGGGAATTCACCTTGTTAAATAATAAAATTTACGTGACCCACTATTCCCCAAAACAACTGACCCACATTTCCCCATATGATAATTTTTTAATTCAGCTTATCCTGTGCGCGGAACTGCGCGCAACTGCGCGCTTATGAAAAATTCCACTTGCGGATCAAAATTTTCATAGCAAAGGAGAGATAATTGCATATTTACCTTCGTTTATTTCCGTTTAAATGTTGTAAAAACAACTAAAGTATGAGTATTAAATAAAACCTTTTGTTGATAAATTATCAAGAAGGTGCTGCAAGAGAGATCGCGATGCAAGTCGACGAGTCTATTGCTTATCAAAACTTATTTTATACGAACACCAAACAATTCCAATTGTTAGAAATTCTTAAACTTGTTTAATGATCGCGCAATAGCCGTGACCCACTATTCCCCACTTTCCCCCACATAAAATTTGTTTAGGTCAAAAAGAAAATCTTGCATTTAATAGCAGCAAATTAACAAAAAAAAAAAAACAAATAACAATCAATGCGCCGCCACCTAGCCGCGAACCCGCGCATTTTGCGTACAAGGCAAACACGTAAGCAGTCGGCCACAACTCAATTAAAGGAATTCTTTCTTAACAACAAATAACAGCAAAATGCATGTGTGTGGGTAGCTGAAATGTAAGAAAAAAAATTTGCATGCATCATTTGCAGAAATTCTAATCAGTCGACTGGTTTGACTGATTTTTTTTATTTTTGCTGTCTGCTTGGATTTTTTTGCTGCTTCTCAGCTGCTTTTTTTTATTTTTTGCGTGGATTTCGTCTATAGTTAGAAATTAGAATTATGAAGGTATAGAAAAATTGCCATAACTTCTTCCATATACCAGCAAGCCAGGCAAAACATGTGATAAAATAAATGTTATTTATTCCAATTTTATTTAAGAAATAAAATGAATTCCACTAAGTTGAGATAATTAAAAACTTTGCAAAAATAACATCTCGTATTTTCATACTTCAACTTGAAATAAGTATGAAATGAAATGAAATAAATCTATGCAAGCAAAAGCAGCGAAACATGTAACATTGTACATACTGAAAAAATTTAATTATAAAATTTATTTGAAAATTTCATAAATTGAATTATATAAAAAATTTCCTATTTGACCTAAAAAAATTAAAAACAAAGAAATTCTGAAAAAAATCATTTATTTTCATACAAATCCTGAAAATAATGTATACTTATATCATATGAAAAATTTCCTATTTGACCTAAATAGGAAATTAAAAAAATTCAAAACAAAGATATTCGGAAAAAAGCATTTATTTTCATACATATCCTGAAAATAATATCAAATATCTGAAATATCTAATTGTGTTATTGAAATAAATCCATGCAAGCCCGTCCAGCCAAAAATGTAAACATTGTGAAAATTTATTTCAATAACGGAAAAACCAGTCACACCAGTATAGAATATAATAATGCAAAATGTAAGCATTGTGCAGAATTTATTATAAAAACCAGTCAAACTAGTTTCAGCCAGTTTATAGAATCTGACAACAACGGCGACTGCACAAATACCGGCAGAAATGTTTTCGCATATCACATTTCGAAAACACTTCCCCAAGAGTCTTATTTTCATGCTGGATTTTCAGCGAGTAAAATTGAGTGAGCGAATTGGGTTCTCTTCCTTTTATATATATACTCTATGCATTCGGATGCTAAAATGCTCAGTCTATTATTAGTCTTGCTTGCGATTATTTGTGTCGTTATGCCGTGCGCGAAGTGTTTAAATGATTTTGCGATCGTCTCTCAGATCGTTTGTGCATT
Source organism: Coremacera marginata (assembly GCA_914767935.1). NCBI lineage: Eukaryota > Metazoa > Arthropoda > Insecta > Diptera > Sciomyzidae > Coremacera > Coremacera marginata. The sequence continues at coordinate 124,258,525 of OU612043.1, forward strand.
TTGCAAAAATATGTTCCATAAACATTGCGTTAATTTAACAAACAGTCGATATGTGTTTGGATGCTCCAATAGATATAGTATTAAAAATTGAGCACTTATCCAAAGATTTGTGTTATCTAAAATCTTTTTTTGTTAATCATATAAGCAAACAGTGCAATGACCGATCATCCGTTGTAAATGTGTTTATAAAATTGCAATTTAAATATTTAACCGCGTCTGTGATATTTTTCTAAATTTAAGTTTGTCTTTCAATGTTTTTTAAAAATTTTTATTTATTTTTACAATTAATGTTCGTGTCGTCAACGCAATTTATTTAAACCAATTATATTTTTAAATGTTTGTGAAGTCGGGCCGCTGCAATTATGTGAAAATTATGAAAATATAAGAAATAGTTGTAAGTCAGACAAAAAATGGAAAAATATTTTGTAATTAATTGAATATTTACATTTTTTAAAGATTCAATAAAACTCACCACCCTGAAGAAGGTAGAAAGACACTACCGAAACATCGGGAAAATAATGAAATAAATATTCTTGCGTATTTTTATTTATCACATTTAGACCAATAGAGCCGTAACAATCAAATCAACAGTGTGCCTGCTGTTGTTGTTGCTAGCTCGCACTCTTTGGCTGGTTCTAATTCTGACTATCTCGATGATCGGCCTGACTGCAGTCGCAAGTTTCCAGCCACTACAGGGCAGGGATGATATTTGGGGGCTTTTAGGAGCCCTTTTTCATTTCATAAGCCCTAAAGCCCTTTCGATTCATTTTAGGCCCTTTTAAAAAATTCTTCTGAATTAAAATCATCTAAGTAGTATATCACATCGATGTACAAAATTTAAATAAAATGATTTTAAATCGATCTCAATAAAATAAGTTCTGTTGAGATTTTTGAAATTATAGCTATAGAAAAAAAAAAAACTTAAACAAATCTCCTCAATTTTGTTTTTTTTTTAGCTATATTTAAGCTATATAAGCCTATGCAGCTACGTTTTTGATAGACTACAGAAATAGTAAACTTGTAAAAATCTATTAAAACTGAAGAAAATGTTTGAAAAACTTATGTTCTTATATTTTATATAAAGCCACCATGTAAGTATTAGTATTAGTTAGTATATTGTTGATTGACATCTACAGGGAAATTCCTTACAAACATTTAGTATCTACTATAATGGAGGAAGTATGAACATTTATGCTCACCCTCCAAAAAAATGTCTAAATTTTCGAATCGATTTTACTTATAATAGTATCCCAAAGTAATTCTATAGGTTTAAGAATGGAATTTTGAGTTGGACAGCTTCAAGCACGATACATTCCTTACAGCATTTTATCATGCATATAGATGAAAAGGCGAACCCGTAAAAAAAGGCTCCATCGTAGTCTTAAGTAGCCTTAACCGATTAAAGGGTGACATGACATTGGCAGTTTTTTGAAATCGACTTTTTTTTAAAATTTTGTATTTTAGTAAATATTCTTAAGATTCATGGAAAAATTCCCACGGGTTCAAAAGTTACAGCCGGATTAGTGAGAGCACATTTTTAATTTTTGCGCTACCTACGTACGGCAGCTGGTATATACTTGTTTTACTTGCTACCTGACTTTTGGTGGTTGTTATTTCGTACTTGAAGGGTGGGTTTTAGTTATTTGCAAATGTTTCAACTACTTGGTATCACCATAGGAGCTACAGCATTGAATTTTTCCAAAGGAAATGATGCAAATCGTTTGAAATGCGCCAGAGTGAAGGCATATGAAGCTTCAAAAGAAGCCCGAATTTCGTGTCCCTCCTTAAGTATTTAGTGCGGTCAATTTTCAATGAACTTTTATCCTTTTTTTTTATTTTATCTGTACCAAAAATAATTTCCGACGTATGATATCCTATATGGGCATTTCCACAGAAAAGTCGAATGTGATCTAAAAATTAAAAGTTATTAAAAACTTATTATTTTATTATATTATCTTAGAGAAACCTTTAAATTTTATTCATTTAAGCGATTTATACAAAAAATCATTTACCATGATGATCGAATCGTCTGTTTCACAAATGTAGTTTTTCATTTTAGTAAATGTTAAGTAAATGTTTCGAAAAGTTTTTGGCTAAATATAATGACAAATGGTTGAGGTAAGGAGCGTAAGAAATATTAAATTTGTTTTTTAATTATTAAATTACAATTTCTTAATTCCTCAATTGAATCCTAATGGAAAAAATGTCACGTTCAAAATGTCACGTATCGACTCAGATTACGAATTAAAAATAAAAAAGTACTGAAAATATGAATTGAATCAAACAAAATACATTTTAATGTAACATTATTTTATAAGATTCCAAAACAAGTTGCACCAAAAAAACTGTGACAGATTTCGATGAATTCTGATTTTCTATATATACGAGTAGACACGAAAACTACTTCCATTTTGGTTTTTTTTTTTTTGAACCAGGACAATACCTACTTTTAACTTTGACACTAATTAAAGTGCTACCTAAGAGCTTCAATGTAAACTAAAAAGAAAATGCAAATATGTTTTACTTTGCCTTTTTTTCACTTTAAATGTGTGCGACGGTCACGTTTGGCATTATGGAAATGCCCATATAAAACTTTCAGATTATAGTGTGAAAATTTATCTAAATAAATTCTTACTAGGTAATAAACAATTATTTGCATAAAAATTTGGTTTTTTCCAACTTTAATTAGTTTTAATTTAACTAATTTTTTGCTCAAGGCTCTATATTCCAAAATTGTACAACATTCCATCATTCCTTAATATGTTTTCTTGGTAGAACTGATTTTATTTTGGTATCATGCCGAAATTAACTTAATATGTAGATTATTTTTTGACATATTTTTGACGTTTGCAATCAATGCACGAGCCTTTTTTCTAAAGTGCAATGGGACCTCTATATATGAAACCAAATAGATTTTAAAGAAAGAATTAAGTAATATCACTTTGACCCACAATTTCTGATTCTGAAAGCTGATCGTTTAAACCAGGGGTGTCGTGGCGGTGAGCCTGAAATAAAAAAAAAAATAAAAAAATCGATGTTGTCGAAAAAAAACCCTAAACTACAACTTGCTTTAAGTACAAAAACACCAACAAAAAACATACAGCAGCAACAGCAACAAAAACAAGCCAACGAAGAGAAAATACCAACAAAACCGCGATGAGCCGGCGTAAAAAAAAAATTCAACTTGCGACACTGAGCTCCACATTGAGATTGCGCTACGAATAGAAAATGCCAACAAAATCGTGTGTGTGCTACGAGAAAACAAAAACAAAATACATACAGCAGCAACAACAAACAACAACAATGCATGCATATTTTTTTCTTGCTGTCACGCCAACGAAGTCAATTCTTTGAATTACAATACACACGGAAATATTGAAGTTGTTGTAAGTGAGCTAAAAGAGCTAATTGAGCTGTGGAATTTACAACTCTGGTTTAAACTAAAATGTGCTATTTTTGTGGCAAATAATTAAACTTCCCTGCTTAGGTTAAAATAGTGAAATAAAAACAAATAAAAAAAAAAAATCTGAAAAACTTTGAAAACAATTAGTTCAAATTCTGTTTGGATATGTGTGGTCATGGCTGAATATTCATATAGAAAGTCTTTTATATTGAATTACCACTAAGGGCCCCATTCTTGTTAAAAATGCCCTATTTTTGTATAAATGTTGGCCCTTTAACAGCTAAGCCAATATCATCTCTGCTACAGGGGGTTCTGCTGAGTGTTGCTCACCTACACACAATGCTCGTCAAGCTGTGCTATCTCAATTACGCAAACGTAAGCCTGCCAATATTGCTAATTTGTTGTCTGCGCATAATGCGTTACCTACTAGCTCGCTGCAAAAAAGCTCTACTTCGAGTAAGTCTGCACCTGAGTTGAGTATATTGCCTGCTGTTGTTGCTGTAGATGAATCACTCTCTGACTTGGCTATTGCTGCTGATGCTACTGATGTTGTTGCTATCTCACTTTCGCAGCAAAAAAGCTCTTCAACGAGAAATTCAGTGGTGGAATTGAATACCGTGCCTGTTGTTGTTTCTGTGGCTAAACCGCTCTCTTACTCTGCTGTTTTTGCTGCTGCTTCTGATGTTGTTATTGGCTCTAATGTGCGTGGTGTTGTCTTGGGTGAAACGAATACTCAATTTAATGTTTTGGCTCAGCGAGAAGCTTTGCAAGTTTTCACTCCCACTAGTGATCAACTTAGGACTTATAATACTTGGTCTCAGGGCATGAATAACAGACATTTTAATGGTGCTGATGCTCTTGTGGTTGGATGCAGAGAAATTCATGATCTCGAGGTTATGAGTAAGATGAAGTCTGTTCATCTTTCTTCATTTAGAACCTCGGTGTAACAAGAGAACATATTTGATTATGTACACACTCATGCTGTCATCGATAAGATTAATATTGTTTGCTATAAACTCATTAGGAAAAATTTGCCACTTGATAATCAAAGAAGTATTAGTTTTAAACTAGGAGTCTCTGAGGAATTCTTGGGAGCTATTCTTAATCCCGCTCTGTGGCAAGAGAATATTGTAGTGCGACCGTTTCTAAATTTTCTCTTAGAGAACGAGAGAAGAAATGTTTAATGAACTTGAGCCCAAGTGTTAACAATGATAGCTGCAAAATTAAAAATATGTCGGGGATGCGAACCAAAGCTCACGATATATTTAAATATACATCTGATGGTGAGTTTGATGTCTTTGTATTTGTTGAGACATGGCTCAATGCAGACTTTTTGATGGTGAATTCTTCGACTCTTCGATTTATCAAGTTTTTCGAAAAGATAGAGATCATCTTAGATATATCGCGTATATCTGGTTGCACGCGTGGTGATGGAGTGTTGGTAGCCGTTAAGCTCTTATTCCGTTCCTCATCATTTATGCTGGAAAATGCTGACTCTCTTCTTGACCAACTTGTAGTTGTTATTTATGGTCCGTCGGAGGCTCTTTATATTGCTGGCTCCTATATCCCACCTCTTAGTTCTGAGTATATCTACGCAGCGCATGCCGATAATATTGTATCTCTATGTTCTAATATTGATAATAATGGTCATTAATGTGTTCTCGGAAATTTTAATTTAAGTAAGATTGTATGGACTTATTTTGATAATGTGCTCACAGCTACTAATATTAATTTTCCACACGAAATTAATTTTGTTGATTCTTTACTTAGTATGAACTTATTACAGGATAATTCTTTTGTTTATAGCTTAAATAGAATTTTAGACTTTGTTTTTACTTCGGTTTACATAAAATGCGTGATTTCAGAATGTTATTTTCCGATCTCTCAGACGGGGGTACATCATGTTCCGCTTATCCTTTACGTGAATTTTTATGAATTTGTTGATAATGAAGTAAGCTTGCTCAAACCTTTTAATTTCAAATTATGTAATTTTGATTATTTAAGTGAGTGTAAAGATTATTTCAATTGGAGTGATTTTTTTCATGGAAAAAACGCCTGTTTTGAAATCTTTAAAACCACTTTTAATAAAATATGTAACTCGAATATTTAGCGGTTATCGATGAACAATCATAAGTTGCCCTGGTACACTGAAGGGTTAAAAAAACTACAAATTTTACGAAATAAGTTTCAAAAGCTATTTAAGTCCACAAATATTGATGAGCATAAGTTGAAGTACATAAATTATATCAGAAAATTTAACTTTTTAAACAAATTTCTCTATAAGCAATATATTTCGCGCGTTAAGAACAATATAAAATCAAATTCGAAATCCTTTTGGAATTTATTCAATCGAAAAAGGGTAGTTCTATTATTGCCACGGCTATGTCGTACAATGGCTCGTTTTTGACTCAATGAACCGTTTTTGACTCGCAATATTGACACAATCACTGACATTGGTTGTTTGTCAATTTCTCCACATTAAGTTTTTCTTGCATGTTTGGCAAGAAACATGAACTTTTCATAGTTCTGTCAAACCGGAAATTGATGGTATTTCACAAATTTTGTTCAAAAATTGTGCGGAAGCTTTATCCATTGCACTATGTTTAATTTTCAATAAATTGTTATCAACTGGGTAACAATTGACTGTTGGAAAAGAGCTTTGATTACCCCAGTTTTTAAAAGTGGCTCGAAATCGGAAGTATCTAATTATAGGCCTTTTCTAAGCTCTCAAATGCTTCCAAGCTCTTTGAAAGCATAATTAAAGATAAACTATTTTTTCTTGTTAAGCGTCATATTTGTCCTCAGCAACATGGTTTTGTAGCTGGCCGATCTACTACAACAAATCTGGCTCTTTTTTCCGAGTTTTGCATATCGGGCATTTTTGACCCGAAGCTTACCTTTGTCATGTGAGTATGAACGCATATATGTATACATACATTATTGCACCTACACCCACAGGCTCTCCTGTACACTATCTACATATTGTACTATTCTCATACTTTATATTCATACCTCATATTTTAGTATTACAATAAAGATCAGTCTTCAATCAGCAATCGTTACGTGTAGTTCTTGACATGGTGTCAGAATCGGTAAATTTCTAAAATGGCTGGAGGAGATACGAACAATGCGGAAGCTGTCGAGACGTCTACGGGCGGAAATTTTGTTAAACCTCCCAAGCCACTACAAATTATCGGAAATAACGTATCAACAACTTGGAAAAATTGGATCCAGCAATATAAATGGTTTTCGACTGCTGCGTTACTGAACAAAAAATCTCCGGAAATTCAAGTAGCGACATTTATGTCCAGTAACGGAGCCGATGCGGTTAATATTTATAATTCATTTTCATTAACGGAGGCTCAACAGTTGGATGTTACATTTATAAAAAATAAATTTGAGGAGTATTTCGCCCCAAAAATAAGTGCTACCTTTGAAAGGTACACATTTAACACGTTAAATCAAATTGAAGGTGAACTGTTTGAAGAATTTTTCACCAAAATAAAAAATCAGGCGAAAAAATGTGCGTTTGGTTCGTTGGAAGACTCACTCATTCGCGACAAAATTGTGGTAGGCATCAAAAGCGATACAGTTAGAGAGAAACTACTATCGGAAGATGATATTAACTTAGAAAAAGCAATAAAAATATGCAGAGCGAGTGAGATGGCTTCCCAGCAGCTGCGAGAACTCCATAAGTCCGACGATGTTAAAATTTAAGCTGTAAAAAAGTATAATTATACAAAGCAAAGAAACGCGTCGTCAAAAAGTAACTTTTATAATCATAATTTTTTATAATCATATAATTTTTCATATATCATATATCATATAATTTTTACAATAAAAAATGCGATAATTACAATAGGAAAGGGCATTATGCTCACTTGTGCTATCGCCGAAAGAACAAATACAACAATAAGCAAATAAATGCGTTAAATCAAAGTAAGAGCGACACTAAGAGCGTCACTAGTGACTCCGAAGCAGAAAGTGATTTATTTGTGCTAACGGTGAACATTTCAGAAACGAATAGAGACAACAAAAGCAACTGGTTTGAAGAAATGCTGGTTGATGGAAAAAAAATTAAATTTAAATTAGATACAGCAGTTCAATGTAATGTTCTCCCGGCAAGTCTCTTATCTACCCATCAAAATAAAAAAAAATGCGCCCCGTTAACAACAAACTAATCGCTTTTGGAGGTGCAAAAATTGACGTGTGTGGTGAAATAAGCCTCCCGTGTGTTGTGAGAAAAAAAACATACCAAGCTAAATTCCTCGTAGTAAACGACTTTCAAAATTTTGAGCCATTGCTCGGAAAAAACGATTGTGAAAGATTTACTTTAATAGTACGCGTAAACGAAATAAACTTAGACACGAACATTTTCGAAGGACTCGGCAAAGTTAAAAACTTTGTTTATGATATTGATCTTGTCGAAAATCCTAAATTTGAGCATTACGCAGCGCGAAGAATCCCTCACTCAATCCGAAAAGATGTTAAAAATGAAATCGACGGAATGGTGAAGCTTGGAGTACTAAAGAAAACCGAGGAAATAACACCGGCTGTGTCACCGATGGTCGTTGTCAAGAAAAAAGGTAAGGTTCGCGTATGCATCGACCCGACGGACGTCAATAAAAATATTTACAGAAGATACTACCCATTAAAAACCGTCGAGGAAATCACTGCACATATAAAAAATTCTAAATGGTTTACTTTGCTAGATTGTAAGAAGGGATTTTGGCAAATTGAGGTTTCGGAGCGCACACAGAAATACCTCACAATGGCCACTCCATGGGGCAGATATTCTTACTTACGGTTACCGTTCGGACTATCATCAGCACCAGAAGTGTATCAAAACTTAATGTCGAATTTATTAGAAGGTTACGAAAATACGGAAGTTTCGATGGACGACGTATTAATACACGCTCAGACAAAGGAAAAACTAAAGTCTCAAACCGAACGTGTCATAAAAACTTGAGCAAATGCAGGTTTGAAACTAAACAAGGAAAAATGCATTTTTAATTCCAATAAAGTTAAATTCCTAGGGCATGTACTGTCAGCAGACGGAATATCTGCTGATCCGGACAAGATCGAAGCAATTAAGCAATAACGAAGACCAGAAAATCGAGTTCAGCTTCAAAGAATCCTAGGAATGGCAACGTACCTGTCAAAGTTCATACCAAACCTATCTGAAATAACAGCTTCCCTTCGTCAACTGCTAAAAAATAATATAGAGTGGGTATGGACCGAAGAACAAGAGCACGCATTTAAAACGTAGCAAAGCACGCTGTCCTCAACACCTCTCCTACGCTACTACGATCCAAACTTAAACGTGAAACTTCAAGTGGATGCAAGCAAATCGTGCGTCGGAGCAGCTTTACTTGAAAATGAACAACCGGTCGCATACGCTTCAAAGGCATTGAGCAAAAGCCAGCAAAACTATGCACAAATTGAAAAAGAAGCCACAGCGATTCGATTTGCGTGCGAAAAATTTCGCGAATACATTTACGGTAAAAATCTTATTATTGAAACGGACCACAAGCCACTAGAAACAATTTTTAAAAAGCCCTTACATTCAACATCACAACGACTTCAAACAATTTTATTACACGTTATTCCTTATTCTCCACAGGTAATTTACAGAAAAGGTGCCGAAATAAAACTAGCAGACACACTCAGTAGAGATTGCGTCAACGCAAGTAATTACGAACCCGAAGATGACATCGAAGTGCACGCACTCACGGAAATATCTACTACAACAAAAAATAAAATCACTTCAGAAACATTAAACGACCCGGACTTACAATTGCTAAAAAATCTAATTCTTACTGGCTGGCCGTCCTCAATATCAGAAGTACCTTCACATATACGACAGTACTGGAATTTTCGCGATGACCTCACTTTTAAAAATGGAGCACTTTTTAAATCAACTAAAATCATTATCCCAAATTCGATGCAACAGGAGATTCTGGTAAGATTACACTTAGGTCATTTAGACATTAACCGCTGCATAAGCAGAGCCAAGTCCACAGTATTTTGGCTCGGAATGCATAAAGATATAAAAAATTTCGTTGAGCACTGTGGTATATGCCAAGCGTACCAGCCATCAAAGCCAAAAGAGCCGCTAATTATCAAAACAATCCCAAAACTTCCATGGGAAATAGTAGCTGTAGACTTATTTCATTTCCATGGCAATATTTATTTATTAATCGTAGACAGCTACTCTGGATTTTTCGACTTTACAGAACTCAAACAAACAACATCATTTCACACCATTAATGCCCTAAAAACTTGGTTCGCAACTCATGGAATACCGTCAGTACTTGAATCTGACAATGGACCACAATTTTCTTCAAAAGAGTTCGCCGAATTCACAAAAAAATGGGACATTCAACATCAAACTTCCAGCCCATATTATGCTCGATCGAATGGTCTGGCAGAACGATACGTACAAACAGCAAAAGCCATGCTAAAAAAATGCTTCAAGAACAAATCAGATATTTACTTAGCCTTACTGAACTACATAAACACACCAAGAAACGAAGACCTTCAGTCACCCAATCAACGCTTGATGAGCAGAATAACAAGAACAACACTGCCAACGTCCACTAAAGTTCTATTACCAAAAGTAGTACTAAACGTACATTCAAAAATCAACAAAACAAGACAACAATCAAAAATTTATTACGATAATAAAACAAATTTAGAGAAAGCATATCATCCCGGTGATCGTGTACGAATTCAAAGAAGCCATCGTGATTGGATTACCGGTACGGTTGAAAGCATTCCAAATGGCAGCCCACGCTCATTAGCGATTATAACCGATAATGGAAAACTTTTAAGGCGCAACACGATTCACATCCATCCAACAAAGTCAAACATAATCACACCTAGATCGATAGCAATCGACCCCACTCATCATCAACACCCAATCCAAATCGCAACGAAATACACTCCACACATATCTTCGATGAATCCCACAGACATAACAGTCACGGCTCCGACTACTGCGAATACAAGCATACTACATACACCTCCACCAAATCAGACAACCATCGCAACAACCTCATCTGGTACAGAGCATCGACAAGCCTCACAACTCCAATCATCAGCAACAGTGTCTCGATATGGTCGAGCAATAAAACCGCCAGATCGCTTTAAGCCGTAAAACATTAAACAAAATAAATTAATTGAAATTATTTTTTTTTTTTAATTAAGGGGAGATGTCATGTGAGTATGCACGCTTATAATGTATACATACATTATTGCACCTACACTCACAGGCTCTCCTGTACACTATCTACATATTGTACTATTCTCATACTTTATATTCATATCTCATATTTTAGTATTACAATAAAGATCAGTCTTCAATCAGCAATCGTTACGTGTAGTTCTTGACAACCTTTACTGATCATTTAAATTTTATAATTCCGAAAGCTTAAACCTTGCTTGCGTTTATTCGCAGAAATAGTGCCGATTTTCGGGATCCTCACACATTTAAATGTCTTTACAATGGCTTTGTTAGATCGAGGCTAGAATACGCGACTATTATCTGGAACCCTTTTTATGCTTGTCATTCACTGCTCTTGGAGCGAATTCAAAAGAATTTTTCAAGATTTGCATTGCATTTGTGGTACACGGCTTACTTTAAACCTGCATATAATGCTAGGTGCTTGCTATTGAGTTTTAAAATATTAGAAACAAGAAGAAGGATAAGTTCTCTGACCTTCATATTTGATATCATATCAGGTCATATTGATTGGCCATCTCTTCTTGATATCATTTTGTTAAATGTTTCTTCTAGACAGCTGCGGCGTTTTAAACTATATTTTACAAAATATCAGAAGACGAATTATGCTAAAAATGAGCCAATAACTAGAGATTTAATATTGTTAAATGAATGGTCTTTAAATTCCTGCTTTGATTTTTCAGTGTCTAATGATGTATTTAAGAATTATGTAATAAGTTTATTTCCAATAAAAATTAATTTTTGTACTATAATTTTAATTGAAATTTGTTACTGCTAGTTACTGTTACTAAGCTAAAATGAAAAAACATGAGTAAAATTATATTTTATTCTACCCTAAGAGAGTGGCCCCTGTCGTTTTACTGATTAACCCTTATGCGCCTCATTCCGTTTATTCGGACATCATGCAGAAAATAAAATGCATAGGTGTCAGGTATAAGACGAGTTAACAATCATATTGGTAATTAAATTAATAATTATACATCATGCAAATCGTTGTCCGCTTAGCGATCTTGATTTTAGGCTTAAATATATATATTCCCAGATAACAATTTCACCTAAATATTTGAAGTTATTCATACTCAACTTGAAAAGGCCTTTTATAAAAGTAATTATTCATGCTTTTCTTGAAAGAGCCTTGTAAAAGCCTTCAAAATATATATTTCTTGTATAATTTTTTATATAAAGCTTTATTCAAAGATACGTTTTAGGAAGTAGTCAAGAAGATTTTTACTCAAGCTTAGATTTTTTTTTTTTGATAAACAAAGTTGCAGTTTGTGAAAAAATATCATTATAAATTCCTGAATTTAATAAAAAAGCATTCACTATCATAAAAAAAAACTATTTCAATAATAAAAAAAAATATCGTCTGAGCACGACTTTGAACCGTGGACCTATCTGTTGATATACTGTCTCCTTTAACCGCTGGGCTAGCGAGGCAATTTATTGAGTTGAAATTAAGTGCATATATGAAATGATTGCAATCGAAGGGAGTTCAAAGAAAACATTATATAAGTTTCAACGTCGCGCGAGCAAAAGCTGAAAGTTCATTAACTGCGTTTGCATATGCGTCCGTCAATTCGCTGAACGCAATGCAATAGAAATGTGTATAAGCTTATGAGAGAGAGTTTTATGGTTGCGTTTGTGACGTTCATAAAACGCAATTTACGCAAGCACAGTTGAAAATATTTCAACTTTCCTTGCGTAAATTGCGTTTATTGACAGCTCGTTACTTATAAGGATAGCGAGAAGAAAGAAAAGCAACTAGTTCGGGCATTGTGTCATTTTTATTTCGTGCTGCTTGTTATATTTTGCGTCTTACTGCTTGTTAGTGAAATATATTTTTGTATTTATTGAATTAAAAAGAAAAAAAATGGAATCGTTTTGCACAGAAAAGTTGATATTGAATAATTTTGTAGCCCTGCTTACTCTGAACGTAAAACGCAATTATTGTACTCTGCATTAATTTTCTTGCGTAAATTGCGCCAGCGAGTAGACGGACGCAAATGCAAACGCAGTTAATGAATTTCCAGCTAAAGTCCTGAATAGACGAGTGGGTAGAGCGTGCAGCTGGCGATACAAAGGATCCGAGTTTCAATCCGTGCTGGTGTTGTGACATGGTAAATATTCAAAGATTTTTAAAACGTATAAGTTTTCTGTGCTAAATAAAATGAAATGATGAAACGTAGAAAAGAAGATTACTAACAACAATTCAATTTTTTTTTTCAATTTCTGAGTTCCTGAATAAGCCTTGAAAAAAAACCTCAAACTTTATATAAGTTCCTGTATAAAGGAAATCATTTCATACGTCTTTTTTCCTTGCATAGACCTTTTATAAAACTTGTTTCAAAGAATGTTCAAGGAAGTTTAAATTCTCCTACCTATATAAATTCCCTTACAAAACTTTACTTAAGGCTTATTTAGGTGAAATTGATATCTGGGTTGTTTACATAAATAACATGTTTAAATAGAATTTAAATTTTTTTTTTAACGATATGGTTTCGCAGTTTCCTGCATTAGTCAGTATGAGCCTAACTGGCGTTGACTGCGGCATTTCGGCATTCGATGGTGCTGAAAATAGAAGCATTGACATTTATGTTTGGTATACTTTAGAAATTTGCCATGCTAAGACTTACACCGGAACAACGTTTACAAATCGTGGAAATGTATTTCCAAAATTCGCGTTCTATGCTGGAAACTTACAGAGCATTTCGCACACATTACGGTGCGCACAACCGTCCATCGGAGCAGGGTTTATACAAAACAATGAATTGATTTATGTCTACGCTTCCTCTTAGGGGCAATATTCACCGAACTCAGCTTTTTCCGTCCACTGCATCGAAGATGTTGAGGAAAAGCCTTGGCTTACACCCTTATAAAATCCAACTAAAGAAATTTAGCAGAGTTGATGCAATCTCTAAATAATAATTTATACTCTATGTTGTTAATTCCATATTTATTGATATCATATATTTTTTTACACTTAAAAACGCACTTGTCAACGCACTTGTGGGCATTGCTAATATTCTTCGTACCAACAGCATAGAGTGTAAATTATTATCTAGAGATTGCATCAACTCTGCTAAATGTCTGGCATGTGTTAACAGAGGTTAACAGAGTTTTTTTTCTTCATGTTTTTAAGTGAAATAACTCTGTAAACACATGGCAGAGATTTAGCGGAGTTGATGCAATCTCTAGATCATAATTTACACTCTATGCCAACAGCATCACAAACGCATTCACAATACAAACAAACCGATGCTGGAGACACCTTGTGGCAAATTTTTGATAGTTGTAGCATAGCAAATACACAATCCTCTATCTATTGATAGATGGTGACGATCTACTGCAGCATAGCTTCTGTTATAATTAGTATTGAATTAACAACTGTTTCTAACAAGTTTGTGTGGCCTAGTGGATAGTGCATTGGACTCTCGTTTAAGAGAACGTGGGTTCGATCCCCACGGGCGGCACACAAAATATTTTTAGTATTTAATATAAAAGTATTAAATTTTCTTGTTGTAATCAGCGCTAGCAACAAAGAAGCCATCAAATTTCCAAGAAAAAATCTGTCGAAAATTTTTCCGATTTCACTCCAAGCAAATCACAGAACGAGGAGTAAAAAGCTTCGCTTCAAAAACACATGACTCTGCGAAGTAAGCAGAAACCTGACTCGACACCACCTTCTTCCAAAGAGGACATTGTTGAAGAACATTGTACTATTTCTACCCCTCCTCCAGTTATTGCTTCTTCTTCAAATTTAACTGTTTCTGATCCTTTGCCGTCGTCGGCACCACCACTTACACTTACATTACAAGATATGTCGTATGCTCAAGCTGTTTCTCTTGCTCCTTCTGTTGTCGATGCCCAGCAGGTTGCACTTGTTTCGGAGGTTTCTGTTCCAATCTCACCTAAGCCATTGGTTGCGATTCCTCCAACTAAATCAATCTTTGTTTCGTGCTTAGCTGCAGATACAACAGAAAATGATATTAAATCAAAGTTGAAGTGTTCTTTGTCTCTTTCTATTCATAAATTTAAATATTTAAATGCTAGACCGACTACTTCTTTTAGACAGTTCCCAATAACTTATTTGATACTATTTTTGAGGAAAACTTCTGGTCACGAAATAGAATTGTGCGTGAATTCGAATTTAAAAATAATCCGCGAACAGTAAATGTAGTACATTTGCCTCGTCCTCGACATAGTCCACAATCTCATTCAAAAAACGATTAACAAATTACAAGTCTAAATTAGAGCTTGTGTACCAAAACGTAAGGGGCCTTAATTTCATTTTAAAACTTAATATTATAATATAGTATATTATATAGTATTATTATAATATTATAATTTTAAAATAATGTGCAATAATTATCAAATTTTTCGTAAAGATCGTCTTAATAAGATTGGCGGTGGAGTTCTGATAGCTGTTCATAACTCGCTTGCTTTGGATGAATTAATAGTTCTTGGCACTAGCGACCTAGAATTTATATGTGTCACAGTTAAATTGAATATTAGCATAATTTATCTTACCTGCTCTTGTTGCATTTATCCCACCTGTTGTGAAATTCCGTATATTTTTAATTTTTTATTTTTAATCGTCAAAAAAGTGTTTGTAAGTTTATATATCTAAACGTTGATTTTTGCCCTTATTTGTGAACGAGTAGTAGGTGTTTATAAGAAAAAAAAATCAAATTGGAGTTCAGGTAGGTGGAGTAGACACTAAAATTCATATGTCCCTTACAAAGGACATGAGTAGTAAAGAGTTGCAAAGTAAGTGTAAGTAATATAATATTCCATACAGAAAGCATAATGGATCGACGCAAGCCATTGTCTGAAAAGGAGTTGTTAGAGCTCCTCAATGATTTCCCAGATCTAGAGGATGAATCGGATGGAGACGAAGTGGAATTCATCGGAATTAAATCTTGTGAAAGGCATCAAATTGAAGAGAATCTAGATGAAGAAAAAAGTGATGATGAAACACAATGGAGCTAAGTATGGGCACTATCGACCAATTAGCTTCAGCCACGCACTCACTTGTTTCAACAAATAGTGAAGAAAATGCTCCTGAAAATTCATACTTTTCGGTAAGAATATTGCGTTCGATTGCCCGAGGAACTGAGAATAAACCAGAACAGGAGACACAGCACGAAATATATGACTTGGTTAATATAACTGACAAGACTAAGATTCAATGGCGATATTCTCGTAACAATCATCGCATTGATGCTGAATTGTTTGTTCATATTGATCAGCCACATTCAGTGGTGCAAACTGAATATCAATATTTCCAAAAATACTTGTCACCAAAATTTTTCGAAGATATTTCTAATTTCACCAATCTATATAGTGTACAAAAAGAGTCAAGTTTTGAGCCCACAAATCCTGGAGAAATACGGACGTTTTTTTGGTTTACACTGTATGATGGGTATATTGGAATTTCCACGCATTTCCATGTTCTGGGGGAAAGGTATTGCATTGCCAATATTCACTAACAACATGACCCGCAATCGATTTTATGCGATACGCACACATTTGCATTTAGTTGATACTTTCATACAACCAACCAATAACGATAAATTTTATTGAGTAAGACCTATAATGGATGCTATCCGAAAACGTTTATTGGAGCACCAGTTAGAGGAAACGCTTTGTGTCGACGAGCAAATAACTCCGTTTAAGTGACGACTTGGAATGAAGCAATATATCCGTGGAAAGCCTTGCCCGTGGGCCATAAAGCTTTACGTTCTTTGCGGCAAAAGTGGAATGCCGTACGATTTTATTGCGTATCAAGGTTCATCCACTGAAATAGAAACTGCTCTTTTAGACAAGCTTGGTTTCAGTGCCTCCATTGTGCTTGAATTGCTAAAGAGAGTACCGCGTGATTCAGTTGGCCACAAATTGTATACTGTCAATTTCTTTACAACATATCCTTTGCTAGAAATTCTTGAAAAAAGAAATATTCTGGCTTCTGGCACAATACGCGTAAATCGTTTTCAAAGTCCCCCTTTTTCGACTGATGCAGCTATGCGAAAGAAAGGTCGCGGTTCTGCTGAGGAAGTAGTTAGCCGTGATGGAAAAGTAATTGTCACAAAATGGTATGACAATAAAGAAGTTTACTTAGCATCAAACTTTGTTGGAATTGGCGTGACAGATAAAGTTCTGCGATATGAAAAAAAAGAAAGTCGGTATATTGAAATTGGTAGACCAGAAGTTGTTCAGCTTTATAATAATGGAATGGGTGGCGTAGATCTATTGGATCAGATGTTGCAGTACTACCGAATATTTATAAAATCCAAGAAATGGACTCTACGCGTAGTAATGCATTTTTTCGATATGGCCATAGTTGCAAGTTGGTTCGAATATAAATCAGATTGTCTTAAGAATGACATTCCACCAAAGGACCTGTTTGCGTTCAGAAAAGGATTGGCATATGCTCTTTTGACTCTTTCACCAATACCTCAAGCTACCAACAAGCGTGGTCGTCCTTCAAACTCATCAGATCTTAGTCTCAATGTAACATTCCACAAGGACGATGAGCAAGAAAACACAAAAAGAGTAAAATATTTCAACCAACCACCACTTGACACGCGTTATGATCAAGTTGGTCACCTACCCAGATTTGATTCATCACAAAATAATGCAGTACGTTGTAAGCGAGTGGGATGCAAGCAAAAAACTTATTTCTACTGCCCGAAGTGCAATGCACATCTATGTATTCGTCGGAACTCCGAATGCGTTTTCGAATATCATCAAAAATAGTTGAGTTGTTGAAATAAAATTATTTACAATTTTTTTAATGTCACATATATATATAAAAGTTTGCATATGTTAACAATAAATAAGAAATGTTTACATAAAGGTACCCTTTTGTCATTCTTTATACATAACATTGCTTAATTTGTTATTATTTCACTTGACTACCTTGACTACCCAAGTCCACTCAGGTGGACATCTTATATTGACCTCACCCATGGAAGTAGTCGATTTTTTTTCTCTAAAGTGTTATTTGAAGTCATAACAACAAACGCGACTGTAAAAAAAATTAAGGATCGCCTGTTTAGGAGCAGTAGTGAAAGGGTTAACGCAATCGAGAAAGTTCACAATATGTTGAAAAATAAGGATGTTCTTTTAGTGTTGTCACCCAACACTTTAACCTACCTTTTGTGTCATGGAATTTGTCAGATGATTTTTTTATTTCTTACACCTGTCTCCACTTGTAATTGGATAAACGATTTTATATATAAGCTATGTGTCTTCAACAAGTCAATAATATTTTTAACAAAAATCATAGAACCCTAGACCTTGTATTCGTAGATAGATGCACTTCTGTTAATCTCCAATGTTCGTGCCCTGTATCTCTCCCAGAAGATGAACATCACCCAACTCTTGAAATAACGTTATTAGTTTCCTACGAAAATGAAAATAGTTCTTCTCCTGAAACGCGAAATAAAAAATATATAATTTTAGATAATAGACTACGTTAAACTTAATGCCTTACTATTGCAGACAGACTGGTCACCAACATTAACAAGCAAATCATCGTTTTCCTACAATGACGTGGCATCTTCTCTACAGTTTTTTAATGATACATTGCAAAGGTGTTTCTTATTGTCCGTCCCAAAAATTGGAAATAATTTTAAACCATTAAACCCACCCAGGCTAACAAAAGAACTTGTCACTTAAAAATTTTAAAAATCGCTTATTTAAGAAATCTTAAGAATTTCTTATTAAGAAATCGCTTATTTAAGTCTCAGTTATCAACTATTAAATACACAATGCTATTTTGCTTATATATTCAAAATTAAGTCTCAATTTAAAGACAACCCGAAAATTTTCTATTCTTTTGTTAACTCAAAACGTAAACCTTCCTGCTTTCCAGCCCTTATGAAATTTAACCAGGTAGAGTCGTCTTGTGACAATGCCATTTCCAACATGTTTGCAGACTTCTTTCAGTCAACTTCTCCGATATACCATTTAACATGAGTACTGAGTATCCTTATCTACTTCCAGTCAACTGCTTTGTATCCCCCGTAATAGACTCAAGTATTGTTATGCATTACCTTCGAAAAGTCAAAAGCTCGTTTTCGACCGGCCCTGATGAAATCCCGAGTTGCATTTTAAAGCAATGTGACAGCAACCTGTGAGCTTCTCTTTCAAAAATTTTTAATATTTCCTTGCATAGTGGTAATTTTTCCCACCATATGCAAAAATTCTTATATTATACCCCTTCATAAATCTGACTCCAAAATAGACATCGCAAAATTAAGCGCAATCCCTAAGTTGTTTGAAAAAATCATTACTTGTACAAATAACCCACCTTGTATCTTCAACCATTTCTATCTCTCAACATGGTTTCCTAAAGAGACGGTCTACTTCAACAAACCTCTTAGAGTTTTCTACGCGTATTATAAAGTGTTTTACTTTGGGACTACAGACCGATGTTATTTATACGGATTTTATCAAGCTTTTGACAGTGTCAATCATAACTACTAATATTTAAAAAGCTTTAAAAAGGTTTAAATTCGATTAAATCATATTTATCGCAACGTACCCAAAGGGCTTTATATAAAAACTCTCTTTCAAAACATATTTTGGTCAACTCAGGTGTTCCGCAGGGTAGTCATCTTGGACCGGTTTTATTTTTGCTATTTCTCAATGACCTTCTTTCTGTAATTAAACACAGTGACATCTTAATGTATACTGACGACGTGAAGTTTTTTCTTACTAACAAATCACCTAATGAACAACATCGTTTACAATCTGATCTAAATAGTCTAGTCTAGTAAGCTATTTCTCAATGACCTTCCTTATGTAATTAAACACAGTGACATCTTAATGTATGCTGACGACGTGAAGCTTTTTCTTACTAACAAATCACCTAATGAACAACATCGTTTACAATCTGATCTAAATAGTCTAGTGGACTGGTGTAACTTTAACATTTTAAACATTAGCTTAAAAAAATGTAAACAAATGACATTCTCACGCAGAACTCCTCATAGCATAAATTACTATATTAATCACATAAGCTTAGAAATTGTACATGCTTTTGTCGATCTTGGTGTAATTATGCATCCAAAACTAAACTTCAATCTTCACATTAATATGGTGGTAAATAAGGCTAGAGGTGTCCTTGGATTCATTAAAAGATGGGGTAAAGAATTCAATGATCCCTTAGTAAATTACGCTATACATCTCTCGTTAGGCCACATCGAATATGCGTGTGTTATATGGAGTCCACAATATAATGTCCACATCGACGCAATTGGATCGGTTCAAACACAGTTCTTACTTTTTGCTTTACGTCATCAACGTTGGAACCCAAACATTGTTCTTCCTTCGTATCAAACCCGACTTGGGCTAATTTTACTGCCTTCTCTAAGAAGCAGGAGAATTATGCTTAATGTCACCTTTATATATAAATTACTTTGTGGTAAAATCGAATCCCGATATCTCCTCTCATCTCTAAACTTGAACGTTCCGAGGAGAGAATCCAGACATTTTCTTTTTTTAAGTTAAGTCAGTGCAGCTCAAATTACGCTCTTCACGACCCTTTACGTTGTATGTGTAGTGATTTCAATAGTAACTAAAATTTGATTAATTTTTGTGACTCGGTGAATGTATTAAAACATCAATTAATTTTACATCTTAACACTTAATTTCATTTAATTTCGATTTCAAATATATTATACTTGGTTAATTATAACGTGATATCGGTCAAATGTTGGCTTTAAGAAATTCAGGTCTTGAGTGTTCAAGTTACTCCCTGTGTTCATAATTAGACCAAATATTTTTTTTGTCACTTGGTTGGTGTGCCAGAGTAGATCTCTTTTCCACACAAGTTTCAGGCCTGCGTTGGCCCAAATGTTTGTCCAAATAATAACATTAGCACGTCCAAATAATAACATTGCTTAGCGACCCGAATATATAGTAAAGGGTGGTTAAATTTTAAGGGCCGATGTTGAATGTGAACTACACCTAAACGTCAAGATTTTTTCTGCATTTCATTTGACATTTCACAATATCAGACTAACTCAATTTGAACCATGGAAAAATACACAATCGAGCAGCGCGTTAAAGATATTCAGGCCTATTATGAAAATGGTCGTTCAAATCAAAATGCATATCGTGCACTTCGTGATTTTTTCGGTCCACTTAATCGTCCGAAAGTGCATACAATTGGAAAAATCGTGCAAAAATTTGAACAAACCGGGTCTGTAGGAGATGTGAAAACACCAGTGCATGCTCGTACAGCTCATGCTGCAGAAAATATTGCTGCTGTTCGCGATAGTGTGGCTGAGGAGCCGTCCACCTCAACTCGTTGTCGTGCCCAACAATTGCACCTCTCATGCTCGTCGTTGATAAACATTAAGCATAAAAACTTGCATTTACACGCTTACAATGTGCAATTGGCTCGAGAACTAAAGCCTCTTGACAATTTCAAGCGTCGTCAATGGTCAGAATGGTGGCAAGAAATGGCAACAGTGGATGATCAATTTTCGAAGAAAATCATCTTCAGTATTGAGTATAAGCAAAATTGCCACATTTGGGCGAACAATAATCCAAGAGTGATTGTCGAAAAACAAATACAGCCACAAAGAGTGACTGGTTGGTGCGGTTTATGGGCTGGCGGCATCATCGGGCCGTATTTTTTCCAAAATAAGGCCGGTCAGGCAGTTACTGTGAATGGTGTTCGCTATCGTAAGATGATAACGAACTTTTTATGGCCCGAATTGAAAGATATGGATGTGGATGATATGTGGTCTCAACAGGACGGTGCGTCGAAACAATTGCTCTTTTGCGCGACAAATTCAATGGCCATGTTATCTCACGTGGTGGCGATGTCAATTGGCCGCCAAGATCATGTGATTTGACACCGTTAGACTTCTTTCTTTGGGGTTATTTGAAAGAAAAGGTGTACGTCGATAAGCCAGCAACAAATCAAGAGCTAAAGGATGAGATAATTCGGCACATTAACAGCATAGAACCTCACTTATGCCTCAGCGTCATCGAAAATTTGGACCATCGGATGGAGGTGTCGCGCCGAGGTCGCGGCGGCCATTTGGCCGATATTTTGTTCCATACATAATTGAACCATACCAATATTATCATAATAAAAAGAAATGACAATAATTTCCTAAACAATTTGTGTTTTATTCAAAATCAACATCGGCCCTTAAAATTTAACCACCCTTTATGTTATATTTGTATGCT
Organism: Coremacera marginata; assembly: GCA_914767935.1. Lineage (NCBI taxonomy): Eukaryota > Metazoa > Arthropoda > Insecta > Diptera > Sciomyzidae > Coremacera > Coremacera marginata. The sequence continues at coordinate 124,280,382 of OU612043.1, forward strand.
TGTGCATTTTTATACTTATAAATCTGCGTTATGTTTGGATTTGGTTTGGTATACAGGAGATCAATCTCTTTCCACGTAGGTTCTTGGGTTGGTCAGTAGCCGCAAACCAACTCATGGCAATCATATATGGTTTTTTTTTTTGTCATTCTTTGTTTTGAACTCAGGGAGTAATTTTGGGCACTTATTGATTTATTTTCATTATTTTTCATTATTTTTCATTATTTTAGACATTCTGGTCAATCGGTTTTTAGTTTAACTTAAATAATATTATAATTAAAAATGTCGCGTTAATTTTAATTTCCGTGTTAATTCCGCTAAGAGCACAATAACGTGCTCAGCGGAAACCTATAATCGCCAACGGGGGGTATGTTTAGGTACGTAGGCACATTCTGTCTGTCCCGGCTGATCTATATATGATACGGGCTATATGTATCTTAAGAAGATTTCTTACCTCCAGTGCAAATCACAAAAAAAAAAATTTAATATTAATTTTTTCTCAAAAAATAGCGCAAGAGTTGTTTTGGTTGTAAACCTAATTTTAAATTGCATTTTTGACTCCTTTTCATATGACATTACCTTCATTAGCAAAAGATATTTCAGTTTTACAAAAAATTAATTGTTTCTGTTGGTCGGTTGGTTGGTTTGAGTGGTGATACTGCTACAGGCAGTCTCCAATTAGCTCAATTGAGCCGTTTTGGTGCCACAACCTCTTATCCTGTGCGTTGAAGCGTGTGGTGTAGGAAGGTTAAGGTGTATCCGTTGTAACCATCTAGTTCTGTCAAGGAATACAAGGAGGTTGTTGATTTTTTGAATTAGGCCACTTGTTTGGCCTAACCTGTCCATAAATGTTCCTATGGCCGGGTATCCAAATTATAGTAATGTCAAGTAGCCGACTTACAAGAAAGGCCCCCAGGTGTCACTCACCGATTTGAATAATTTTTGAATATTTGATAGAGGACAAAAATCTAAGGTCGACGTATTTTTTTGTACGTGCTCAATCGATAGTCAAAATGAGGTTTTAAAATCAGCGAACATTTCGTTTTTTTTGCCACAATTTCACTATTTTCCATAAAAATATATACAAATTTGGTATCAAACGAAAGGTATTTTAAAGCCACACATGATGGCATCCACTTTGGAGAAATAAATATCATTGTAATTTTGTTGTTGTAATTTTTAACAGTATTTAGTCGATATCATAAGGAGCGCATTTTCGAAATTGTTTCATTTTCATTTATATTTGATTTAAGAGAGTTCTGAAAGTTACGTTTTTTTTGTTTTTTTTAAATTTTTAAGTTTTTATATTAAAATTTTCTTTATTTCTATATGCATTTAAAAAAAAAATTTTGTTTTTTCTCCAAATTTCCGTATGTGTAAATATTTGATCGGAAAAGTTTGTATTTAACAGGGCTTCTATACAACTTTGTGCTTTTAACTTCTTTGCCCGAAGGAATGAGAAAAAATCATCGGAAATTTAAAAATATGACTTTCTATATAAATAGCTCCGTTAGGTTTCAACATATTTCACAAAATTTTTTTTTGTTATAAAGTTTAATAAAAGTACTTGCCAAAAAATATTTTCACAATACCAATTACTGTACATTTGTATTTTTAATATTTTTTTCAAGAAAAGCACAAAATATTTAATGTTTCCTCAAAAAATTACGTAAAACTTGTTTTTGTTGTAAAAATAATTTAAATTAAAAATTGCATTTCAAACTCCCTTTCACATGGCATGACATTTATTAGTAAAAATTGATTCAGTTTTAAGCAAAAATTTATTTACTATTTCTATCATAAAAAAACAATTTCGATTTTTTTGATGAAATTAATTTTTTTAAAAATGTTATTTATATCAGTTTTATAAAAGAGTATACAATATAAATAATGTATTTGAAAAAATATCCCAATACTCTTTTCCAATCAAAAGTTATTACTAAAAACCTTTTTTCATACCATGTGGATCTGTATTAACAAAACTCCTTTTCTGTTAATTATTAAGTTTCTATATCCTGAAGAGCATCAGTTCTGTTTTGCTAGAACTTACTCCCAATGATTGCGCTGATTACAGATGTATACTACCTGTTTAATGCGAACTATTATAATTAAGTTATAATTAAGTTAAATTCTTTCATGACTATTCAGTCACTTGAAACAAAGGTTTCGGATGGCTGTCCAGTCAATAATCTAAATAACTTCGAGGCACGTCATACCAAATATGCAAACTTGCATTTTTTTTGTTATTTATAACATTCAACAGTGCTCTTAGCAGCACACAATTTATTTGTTTATACAACTACAATGTATATAAAACTGTTCATCGCGTTATTTTTGTTGTTGTCTTTGTACTGTATGTACAAGACATTTTGGGCTGAAGCAGTTGACGCTGCTCCGCTTTTTAGTTTGTCGCTTTACAACCGTTTACTGTAACAGACGTGGATCTTGCCTTCAAGTTAATAAAGTGTAACTCCTTTTAATATCTTTTTGTTTAATAAATAGTTTTAAGTAGAATTTAAAACAAAGTGGTTTTCTGTTATTTATTTGAATTGATTGTTGAGCGAACATTTTTTGGTGCCGAAACCCGGGAACTTAACAGAAATTTAAATGCATTCAAAAGCTTTTGTTTGCATCTTCATAACAACTCTGCTATATTTAATTGGAATATCATCTTGCACTTCCGGGCTGCCCTGCTGTGCGCTACAATTAGCTTGCTGTGCCGCTGCTCTACTGTATTTCCTTGGAACTCTAGTGATTATCAGCACTGTATTTTGTATCTGAAAGATCAACAACGATGGAAAAATTAATTGAAGAACAACGCGATGCGTTTGACGATTTGTCACGCATGATAAAGATGGTACGTGAACGAAGAAGTAAATCTAGAGGATACTCTACCACCGTGTTAAATGAACTGAACAACAACTTTGATAAGGTAAAGAAAAATCATTTCGATATATTAAAAATAGCTCAAGAAACATCATTGGAATCAAAGGATATTCCATACATTACCGAAGAGATATATTATCATTATAGGGAGTTAACCTTCGAATTAAAGGGAGAACTCTTGGACATTATTCAAACTGAAGGCGTTATAGATCCATGCACACCACCCCATTCTAGCACAGTCTATGTGCAACGAGAGGACACAATTTTGGGAGCAGAAACAAGGCTGCCCAAAATTGCTGTTCCAACATTTTCAGGTGATTACCTAGAATGGTTTTCATTTCGAGACCTGTACACATCTCTGGTTCATAACAATAAGTCATTGAACAAAATTGAGAAAATGTTCTATCTTAAGGGCTCCGTCAAGGGAGAGGCAGAACATTTAATAAGACATATATTTGCAACTGAAGCAAATTATGATCTAGCTTGGAAGACATTGGAGGACAGGTTTCACAATAAACGCATTATTGTAGACACGCTTCTTCAAAAGCTCTTCGCTATTCCTAAGTGTAGTAAGCCTTCGCACTCAGCGATCAAAACTTTATTAGATACTACCAAGGAATGTCTATCTTCACTTGCTAATCTAAATATCCCTACTGATAATTGGGACCCAATGATTGTACACCTTACGGTACAAAAGTTTGATACAGAAACTAGAAAAGATTGGGAGCACACTCTCAGAGCTTCAAATGAACTTCCAGAACTTGAAAATCTGTTTCAATTCTTGGAAAGTACCTTCCGAACGTTAGAAACCTTAGGCACAGCTGAAGCTGCCTTTAAACCAAAATCTATGAATGGGCCATCGCGCTCTCAGCTTAAGACATTCAGTCTTAACAAATCATCACTTTGCCTCTGCTGCAAAAAATCTCATTCCCTCTATTCGTGTTGGGCATTCAAATCTTACTCATTGGAAGATAAGATTAAGTTCGTGAAAAGCCAATCAATTTGCATGAATTGCTTAAGTAGCGGACATAAGGCTTGTGATTGCAAATCAAGCTATACTTGCCAAGTGTGTAATCAGAAGCATCACACTCTCCTACATAATACTTCTCCAAGTGAGACAGCTAAAAATATCACAGTCAAGCAAAGCTCAAGCAGTTTACAAAACCATCACGTTTCCACTCTCGATGCGCATCAGCCGCAATACTTAACTAATATTTTACTTGCAACACTTTTGCTGAAAATTGAAACCCCGAATGGTAGAGTTTGGGCAAGAGCACTTCTAGACCAAGGATCTCAAGGATCATTTATCACTGAACAGTTTGTGCAAACATACAAACTTCGCTGTCATTCTACTCACCTCAAAATTCATGGGGTAAATCCTAATCAAGTCAATTATGCACGGAAGTCCACTTATATGCGACTATATTCAAATCATGACACATTCTCTGTTGCTGTTGAAGCTTTTATTTTGCCAAATTTATCAACATACTTACCAAATCGAAGCATTTCGCCTTTAAAAATAACATCAAGCTTACCATTCAATCTTGCTGACCCTCAATATTTCGAATCACGTCCAATTGATATTATATTAGGCGCTGATGTATATGGTTTAATCTTAAAAGAGGGCCAACATAAAAATGAAAATGGACTACTTTTCCAAGAAACTTATTTCGGTTGGATACTCTCTGGACCAATAAGTTCTTTGAATCAAGAGTTCACCATTAGCACTCATTTTTGCAAAATAGATGATCAATTAAGGCGCTTTTGGGAACAAGAAGAATTGACCCAAAAACGGGTACCTACATTAGAAGAAGTTGCATGTGAGAATCATTTTATTTCGAACTATAAAAGAGACGACAAAGGTCGGTATATAGTATCATTGCCATTCAAAGCTGAAATTGAAGGAAAATCAATTCAAGACTTTGAAGATTCTCATATTGGTGCTAGCATTAGGCTACGTAATATGGAGAAAACTTTTGAGAGAAAACCTGAGTTGTATAAAGAATACAGCAAATTCATGGATGAATATCTTCATCTTGGACACATGCAACTAGTAGGCGAGTACCCACATGACGTAAAGAAAAATGCGTATTATCTTCCTCATCACGGAGTTGAAAAACAAAGTAGTACGACAACAAAACTTCGTGTAGTTTTTGACGGGTCTAGCAAATATCGTAATCAACGGTCGTTGAATGAAGAGTTAGCACCAGGCCCTGCTCTTCAGTGCGATTTGTCTCAAATAATTCTACGATGGCGCAGACACAAAATTGCGTTGAGCTCTGACATTGAGAAAATGTTCAGACAAATACTTATAAAACCAGAACACCAATGGTATCAGCAAATATTGTGGAGGAAATCTAAAAATGAACCAGTTCAAATATATAAATTAAACACTGTAACGTACGGAACTACTTCCGCACCGTTCTTATCAATTCGAACTCTTCAACAACTAGCTAGAGATGAATATAATCGATATCCCGATGCAGCGGATAAGCTCTTGACTGATATTTATGTGGATGACATCATGACTGGAACTGATGATGTTCCAGAAGCCCTCGCTCTACAACAAGAACTGTGCAAATTACTGAATGCTGGTGGATTTAATTTGCGGAAATGGGCCTCAAATTCAATGGATTTACTTCAATTAATACCACATGAGCTAAGGGAATCATCAGATTCTGTTGAACTTAATCAAGATAATTTTATAAAAGCATTAGGTTTATATTGGAAACCATATACTGATTGTTTTTCATTTATAGTTAACTTTGATACATCATCGGCTCCTACTAAGAGAAGCCTGTTGTCTGATGCTTCGAAACTCTTTGATCCACTAGGATGGCTGGCACCGACAACAATTATTGCTAAACTGTTATTCCAAAAATTATGGCTCGCTGGCATCAAATGGGACGATTTGCTCCCCGACAATATACGAATAGAGTGGATGGAGTATCGAAACTCACTTAAGTACTTAGAAGAGGTACAAATTCATAGATATATTGGTATTTCTAAACAAAGAAAATGTTCATTACACGGATTTGGTGATGCTTCACAAGTTGGATTTGCCGCAACCGTTTATTCAAGGACTATAATGGAAAATGGAGACATTATAATACAGTTATTACAAGCAAAAACAAAGGTTGCACCCCTTAAAACATTATCAATACCAAAGCTTGAATTATGTGCAGCACAGTTATTGGCAAAACTAATAAACAAAGTATCAGAATCACTCGAAGGATCCATAGATGAAGTAATTCTATGGAGTGACAGCACAACTGTGTTAGCCTGGATAAGAGCACAACCAATTCGCTGGACTGTTTATGTAGCAAATCGTGTAGCTGAAATTCAACGATTGACTTCAATAAGTCAGTGGCGTTACGTACCTACGAAGGATAACCCAGCTGACTGCGCAACAAAAGGTGTTATGCCGCGAGACCTAGTTAACCATGATCTATGGTGGCATGGTCCACTTTGGCTGAGAGATGTTCCTGCCTCTTGGCCGTCCGATATTGATCCAGCAGTAAACACAAACTTAGAGGAACGTAAATCCGTTCAAGTATCGAATCTTGTTTCGAAGTCATATCCAGATATATTGGTAAAATATTCTACATTGAGAAAAACACTCATCATTACCAGTTACCTGCTTCGATTTCATCATAACTGTCTCAAAAAGGAAGATCGCCGTATAGGGTTTATATCATTTCAAGAAATACAAATGGCAACTAATCATCTTATTCGAATAGCTCAACAGATAGATTTTTCTAGAGAAATCGAAGAGATATCCAATGGTTGCCTACAAAAGGGGCACGCTATTGCAAACCTGTGTCCTTTCTTGGACAAAACTGGAATTTTACGAGTTGGTGGCAGACTTAAACTTGCAGACATTCCGGCATCTATGAAACATCCAATTCTTTTATCAAATAAAAATCCACTTACCTTTCTAATCTTTTCAGATGCTCATGTTAGAACATTACATGGTGGCATTCAATTGATGTTGAACTTCGTTCGTTGTAAATACTGGGTACCAAATGCTCGACATATCGCACAAAACATCTTGAAACGCTGTTTAGTATGTTTTAAGTATACCGCCAAAACTGCTGAGCAACTTATGGGAAATTTGCCATCAATTCGACTTAAGCCAGCTCGACCATTTCTACATAGCGGTGTGGACTATGCAGGACCCATCGATGTTCGACAGTCTTCACTTCGAAATTCGAAAATTTCAAAGGGATATATATGTATATTCTTGTGTATGGTAACTAAAGCCATCCACTTAGAAGCCGTATCGAGCCTCTCCACTGAGGCTTTCATTGCTGCATTCCGAAGATTTGTCTCAAGAAGGGGTAAATGTAGTCAAATATATTCAGATTGCGGCACAAACTTTGTAGGTGCTGATACTGCTTTACAAAAAATGCATTCAAAAAATACTTCTGCGTTAACGAAGGATCTGAGAGAACTTTTGGTTGAAGAAGGTACTACCTGGAATTTTATTCCTCCTGCATCTCCCCATTTTGGTGGTTTATGGGAGGCAGGCGTGAAATCTACCAAGCATCATTTGAAAAGAATCATGCAGGACCATGTTTTAAACTATGAAGAACTAGCTACGCTTCTAGCTGAAATTGAAGCCTGTCTAAACTCACGACCACTAAGTCCACTTAACGAAGATGTTGAAAATTGCGATGCGCTCACACCCGCTCATTTTCTAATTGGTGAGCCTACAATCAACATACCAAATGAGGACCTCCTCGATCTTAAAACAACCGGCAACAATCGCTGGCGATTGATAGAACAGATGAAACAACATTTTTGGTCAAGATGGCGCTCAGAATACCTAAGTCGAATGCAATCGAGACCAAAATGGGCAACTATACGCACGAATGCAAGAATCGGAGATCTGGTTTTACTATACGATGAGAGATGTCCACCTGGAAAATGGCCTTTAGCACGCATTACAGAAGTTCATCCAGGCAAAGATAACTTGGTCCGCGTAGTTACCTTAAAATGCAATGGTAAATTTTTTAAACGACCAATCAGAAAAATTTGTTTTCTTCCGAATATAGATTCCCACGATTCCACTCGAGAAAGCGATGAAAGTAATGGCACATCGGCTGCGAGTCGAGGCGCAGCCAGTCAACCAGGCGACTCACCAATAACCTCCATCGGCCTTACTCCTCATCCTTGAGGTCTACTTACCTAAGCATATCTCTCTGGCTTCGCACATACTTGAAGAACTATCGTCCTTGGGGGGCGGAATGTTTAATGCGAACTATTATAATTAAGTTATAATTAAGTTAAATTCTTTCATGACTATTCAGTCACTTGAAACAAAGGTTTCGGATGGCTGTCCAGTCAATAATCTAAATAACTTCGAGGCACGTCATACCAAATATGCAAACTTGCATTTTTTTTGTTATTTATAACATTCAACAGTGCTCTTAGCAGCACACAATTTATTTGTTTATACAACTACAATGTATATAAAACTGTTCATCGCGTTATTTTTGTTGTTGTCTTTGTACTGTATGTACAAGACATTTTGGGCTGAAGCAGTTGACGCTGCTCCGCTTTTTAGTTTGTCGCTTTTCAACCGTTTACTGTAACAGACGTGGATCTTGCCTTCAAGTTAATAAAGTGTAACTCCTTTTAATATCTTTTTGTTTAATAAATATTTTTAAGTAGAATTTAAAACAAAGTGGTTTTCTGTTATTTATTTGAATTGATTGTTGAGCGAACACTACCACTTTGAACTTTGTTATTGAGTAGATTCAGCACTCCGTTCATGGCTATGAACCAAAGAAGGGGAGATATCACTCCTACGAATCCTCATTTCGTACGGATTATCATTCCTTACAGGTGGTTCCACACCTATGTCGGTGAGAAAGTCATGAATAGCCCTAGTATGAATGTTGTTGAACGCCATTCAATATCAAGGCAACAAGAGTATATGGTTTAAATAGAGAGATTTCTCAATGTTTGTAATAACCTTATGCATGACATGTTGTGCTGTGGATATGGATATTCTACTGAGAGTGCCCCTTAGATATAAATCTAGAAGCCTCCCTAGTGTTTTTAGAACGAACAATGAGAGACTAATTGGTCTGAAGTCCTTAGCGGATTCATGACCCCTCCTCCTAACTTTCGGGATAAAGATTACCTTAACTTTTCTCTAGCTCCTTGGAGCACAGTTAAGTCGTATACAGTTTTTGAATATTTTCATGAGCGAATCTAGCGAATCAAGGGCGAATCTAGCTCCTGCATTTTTAAGAGCATTGCCAGTATTATGCCATCCGGGCCTGGGGATTTGAAGAGTAAGAAACTGTTAATAGACCACAAGATCTTTTCCTTTGTGATAATGTGGTCTGTGAGGCTGCTCGGGGTGCTTACCAATGCCTCCAAACGTGAGGATTCATCACTCCAAACGTGAGGATGGAAAGTGTGTTTTAATCAGGTGTTCCAATGACTCCTCCGTGGATTCCGTCCAAGTGCTATCCTCTTTTTTTATAAAGGAAGGGCTGAAGTGCCTCTTAGATATAGATAGTCTTGCCGATTCCTTAAGGTTGTCAATTGACTGGGTGTATTCTGCCCAAGATCTCTTCTTCGAGTCACGTATAGCTTTCTTGTAAGTATTTAGGATTTCTTTGTACAGTTACCCGTTGTTTAGTCTGTGTCACTTATGAAGGTTCTTCTGACGTTTTTCCTTAGGGCAGAGAGATCCTTACTCCACCACGGAGAAAAGGATTTCTTCCTACCCATACTTATAGGACAAGATACCCTTAAGGCGACCTGTATTGCCTTCTCAAAGGCCTCAACGGAAGAATTTAGTTCCTCCGTCATTGATATATGGGTGTTAGCTAGTTTAAGAATTTTTGGGCGTGCCATACTGGCCACACTCCTCCTAAAGGATCGATAGGTTTCATGAAAATGACAACAAAAACTAAAAATGAGGCTTGATTTGTAATTTTCTTACGATCAATAATATGTTGAAATTTAAGTTGGCGCTGCTCCTTTTTGGGAGCTAAGGGGTAAATAAGTATTTCACGATGTTGATTCATGCTATTGTTTCTAGCAGAAAAACAAACACACATAATACGTATTTAAAGAACTCATTGGAAAGGTAATAAAATCACCTTTTTAACAATATATCAACCAACATTATAGGCTTACTCGTTCCCGAGCTGTGCTCGTGTGAAGATGAAATCAATCCGTTGAAAGTACTAAGTTTTGACTTTGAGAGCGAATTTCTCAGAATTTTACGTAATTAATCAATTTTTTTTTATGAGTTTTTTTATAATTTATTCAATGTTCTTTTTAATGACACTTAAATCATTAACACATCTTTAAAAATAAAAAAGTTGTTTGTACTAAAAAAAGTATACTTATTAGAAAATAATGCCATAAGGAATGAGGCAGTATAGTTATGCAGTAGTTAATAACGTCTAATATGTTGAATTTTTTGAGTCAAAACATAAAGCGACAATTCAGAGAAGTAACGGTAAATCATAGCAAGCACAGCGAGTGCTTTCTTCAGTGTCGATCAGCTAGAAGCAATCTTATTCATTCTCAACGCTCTAGCTGCGCGCTTGTGTTATAGCAGCACTTTTGTTGATTTCTGTTTTGAATTTGTTATTCGCTTAAAGATGGAAGAGTCTAAACTATCGCAAAATAGCAAATCATTTTGTGTACATATTGATCATAAATGCACCCATGAAGAAAATAGGGAAAAAGTATGCGCACCTTGTGGGAAAAAAGTAGTTTTTGGTAAAAATCTACGGTCTGTGTTTGCAATTACTGATAAACTTAGTACTTTGATAAAAAAGCATACCAAAAAAGAGATATCAATTTATTAAATTCTAAATTTCCAATGCTTATTTGTACTTCTTGCCGGCTTACTATTACCGAACATGAAAAAAATAATAAAAAAAGATCACTTCCAGATATGCCAAACTACGATTTTAAAGCTATACCTTCAACAATGGTTTGTAATTGTTGTATATGTTTAACTGCCCGAAAGACGTCACATTCAAAAATAACTAAAGGTCGAGGACATAAACGTAATAAAAAGAAAATTGAATCCAGAACTTCCGAAACTTGCAATCTTTGCTTTAAAAAAATACGCAAGGGTAGAAAACATGATTGTATGGGTCTTTCTTCATCTAATGCTCGTGACAATGTATTGAATATAATAGAAAAATTACCCGAAAAACATCAAAATCAAGTTGTAACAACGTTATTGAATAAAAAGAGTTCACAAGGTGATTTGAAAGATGGTGAAATTGTTCTAAATACTTTGGGTTCAAAAGTCCGAGTATCTTTAAATAAAAAAAAGGAGAAAAAAATCATCTTTACTGCTGAGGATTTAGATAACTATCAAGCAACTTCCGGAGCTTCTAACAGATACATGAATGCAATGACCAATTTTATTCGAAGTTTTGCTGGGAGAAAGTCTGTCCCTACAAATTTTAAAAGCCATATGCAAGAAAAGTCTCATGTACTAGATAGTATTTACAAAACGGGTATTTATAAATTTGATACCAGCGGTAACATGGATAAAAAAAAATGTTATAGAAGAAAGGCCTGTTATTTACGTTAACGCGTCCGAACTACTTGACGTAATCTTTGAAAAGCGAGATATAGCATCGATCGAAAATGTTAAAATAAAAGTAATGGCCGATGGAGGACAAGGATTTTTCAAAATTTCTCTTTCAGTTTTAACAGAAGAAGACGCATGCGCTTCAAATCAAAAGGAAAATAAAAGAACTTTGTATTCAGCAGGTGGTAGTATATCAAAAAAACGTAAATTAAACAGCGTATACAGATTAATATTACTATGTATAGTTCCAAAGATCAAAGAAACTCACAACAACGTGAAGATTTTATTTGAATTGACAAAACTTATTGAAATTCCCTTTAAATTTACGGCTGACTTTAAACTTCTATTAATCGTCATTGGCCAACAAACCGCAACGGCAACTTACCCTTGTCCCTACTGTTTTATTACTTCAATTGATTTGCATAGCACAGCGCAGGATATTGTTTTGAAAACTTTCAAAAATGTAAAAGACCATTATAAAAAATTCGAAAGCGTTGGTCAGAATAAGAAATATGCAAGAAAGTGTCGTAGTACGGTGAACCCTCCTCTTCTAGTGAAAGAAGAAGATGATGATGATGATGACATGTTCGTTTTACAGAAATGTGATCCTCCTGAACTGCATCTTTTGCAGGGATTTGTAAATCATCTGTTTTGGAATGGTATAGTTCCAATCGTAGGGCGCAAAAAAGCTTTAATTTGGCCTACAAAATTGAAATTAGTTGCAAAAAATTACCAAGGAGAAATTTTTGAAGGGAGACAACTTTTAAAACAATCTTCCAAACTAGATGATCCTGAAATTTATGAAAAGGTTGGACCTTTTGCATTAAAGCCTTTCGAATTCGCTTTTCAAGAAATGAATAAAATTGTAAATTCCTGTTTTACAACAAAACCAGCCGATACAAACAATTTAGATAAGAATTTGATGGCACTTCGCAAAGCCTTAGAAAGCACGGGAGTGTCGCAAACAATTAAAATCCATGTAATATAAGATCATCTAAAGGAAAGCCTTCAATATTTGGATGGCGATGGCTTAGGTTTGTGGTCAGAGCAAGCCGGTGAATCAGTCCATAGGGAATTTGACAAATTTTGGGAGCGATTTAAAATAAATCGAATCGAAGATGAATCTTATTTAAGTCGCTTAAAAAATGCGGTTGTAACATTTTCTTCACAACATCTATAAAAATTAAGTGAATTTTTGATACGTAGTTGAATAGGTCTATAGGAGATACCACTTTTAAAAAAGCGCGCCATGATATTTATCTCATTAGATGGTGTGGAAAAAATATCTCTTTAATAAGTGTTTTCTAATAAGTATACTTTTTTTAGTACAAACAACTTTATTATTTTTAAAGATGTGTTAATGTTTCAAGTGTCATTAAAAAGAACATTGAATAAATTATAAAAAAACTCATAAAAAAAAATTGATTAATTACGTAAAATTCTGAGAAATTCGCTCTCAAAGTCAAAACTTAGTACTTTCAACTGATTGATTTCATCTTCACACGAGCACAGCTCGGGAACGAGTAAGCCTATAATGTTGGTTGATATATTGTTAAAAAGGTGATTTTATTACCTTTCCAATGAGTTTGTGGGGGATGTATAAAGTTATTCAAAAATGTGGAATTAAAAGAACAAGTCCTTTTTATGGCTTTAATAATTTATTTACACTTTATTTACACTTTATTTACACTTTAGGAAAACTCAACTGGCTGCGCGGCGGGTTCACGACCAACTAACTTTTAGGGTAGCATGGACCAGAGTCCATGCCACCAAAGCGCATTGAAAATATATTGCAGCGCGCAATATAACGAAGCCGCGGCGCACATAGTGACGAACAACATTAAGTATGTACTCACTTCCATGGTGTGTGTTGGCTATTTTACCGCGCGGCCTTTTATTGGCCAGTCCCACTGTCAGCGCTAACAGTAAGACGCGAGCACGAGGAAACGGGGGTGAGTCGTGCCCTAATTAACCAGTCATCGTACTGGTGCCGCGCTGGCCTGGGCGTTGGTTAGCTACTCCAACACACAGGCCTAAGCGCATTTGCATAGCGTATAACAAGCGTCTGTTGTTGTACAACTCTTGTGTACAACAACAACATGTAAGCTTGTCGTTATTGATCGCATTACTGTGACTCACATAAGTGTATGTCGACAGTCGCTTTGACACGATCACTATGCCTGACAATATGTCAGCAAGACTCACCGACGATCCGCAAAGAATGCTAGAACATTTGATTCCCACACATTATTTGTATACACAAGTATGCAAATGACTAGCTGCCAGCTAACACCAAGCAACAAGTTTCAAGTGGCTAGGAATGTGCTTGGCTCATCACTGTATGATGAGGCAAGCTGCGCTAACCCTTATCGCGTTCTGACGTGAAGGTCTAATAACGACAAAGTGTCGTCGACGTTTTTTTAAAACCGAAACGCGAAATAATATATGCCGTAGCCGTGAACCCACGCGTACACAAGAGGGTGACGGTACAGAAGGTGCCGCCACAATACTCCCCCCCTAGTGTTTCGGTTAATAACAAACTAGGAATTTATCAATTTACATAACAAATAATTAATTAATTTGTGATAATACATATTTTTGAATTTTTTCTATAAATATGTCTTAGCGGGGGCTCTTACTCTCCTACCGCTCCTCGTAACGACCGGCGATTGTTGCCTTGCTGGCTCTAACCTCGGGTGACACTTGTATTGCGAGCGACCATAGGTCGATCCCACGATGTCCACCGGTGGACCGGAAAATGTCACGGTCTTTTTTTTCGTCTGAACTTTTGTACCGGGCTTACTAGATCCCGCGGTGTCCAACGGTGGGCCGGTAAAAGTTGACTCGGCCAGTTTTGGAGAATTTTTAACTAAATTCTGTCCCTTACCGCGCGGCCTTTTATTGGCCAGTCCCACTGTCAGCGCTAACAGTAAGACGCGAGCACGAGGAAACGGGGGTGAGTCGTGCCCCAATTAACCAGTCATCGTACTGGTGCCGCGCTGGCCTGGGCGTTGGTTAGCTACTCCAACACACAGGCCTAAGCGCATTTGCATAGCGTATAACAAGCGTCTGTTGTTGTACAACTCTTGTGTACAACAACAACATGTAAGCTTGTCGTTATTGATCGCATTACTGTGACTCTCATAAGTGTATGTCGACAGTCGCTTTGACGCGATCACTATGCCTGACAATATGTCAGCAAGACTCACCGACGATCCGCAAAGAATGCTAGAACATTTGATTCCCACACATTATTTGTATACACAAGTATGCAAATGACTAGCTGCCAGCTAACACCAAGCAACAAGTTTCAAGTGGCTAGGAATGTGCTTGGCTCATCATTGTATGATGAGGCAAGCTGCGCTAACCCTTATCGCGTTCTGACGTGAAGGTCTAATAACGACAAAGTGTCGTCGACGTTTTTTTAAAACCGAAACGCGAAATAATATATGCCGTAGCCGTGAACCCACGCGTACACAAGAGGGTGACGGTACAGAAGGTGCCAATATCTATTGTCCCGAGATACCGGTAAAGGGCCCACCAGGTCAATATTAATATGTTCAAACCTTTCGCTAGGGTTAACATACGTCTCGAGCGCCGTTTTGTTGTGCCTGCTTACTTTATTTTTTTGACAGGGAACGCATACTCTGACAAAGTCACGGACATCCTTCTTCATGTTGGGCCACACGCATCTACGCTGTACCAGCTGGGTCGTCGCTTTGACGCCGGGATGCGCAATTCCGTGCAGTTTAGTCAGCATAGCAGCGCGAAATTTTAACGGAATAAGCGGTCTGATTACACCTAAGGAAGTATCACAATGAATTATTTCGTCTGTGTTAGGTAACCTGCACTGTTCTATCTTCAAAGATGTAGACTGGCTTGGTGAATTAATCAGACGCTGTATCTCTTCATCTGTTTCTTGCTCTTTCGCGAGACAAGTGAAGTCAACCCCTGCTATTACCTGTTCTATTCGAGATAGCGTATCGGCGATCACGTTATCCTTGCCGGACACGTGGCGAATGTCTGTTGAAAACTGACTAATGTAGTCCAGATGTCGTGCCTGTCTTGGTGAGGCTTTGTCTGCATTTTGTTTAAATGCGAAAATTAGGGGCTTGTGGTCGGAAAAAATCACGAACTGGCGTCCTTCCACCATGTACTTGAAATGTTTCACCGCCAAAAAAAATTGCTAACAGTTCTCTGTCATACGTGCTGTACTTTTTCTGCGCGTTGTTCAATTTTTTTGAGAAGAACCCTAATGGCTGCCGCTCACCACTGACGTTTTGATGCAGAACCGCTCCAATAGCGAAATCTGAAGCATCGACGCTTAAAGACAGCTGCGCCTCTGGCGCGGGGTGATGCAGTAAAGTCGCATTGGCAAGATCGTCCTTGCATTTCTCGAAGGCTGTAGTTGTTGTTATTGACCAGACTAACGGCATTTTGTCGTTCTTCTTGTTGCCTACTATCATAGCTTGCAAAATGGCTTGAGTTGCAGATGCGTTAGGGATAAAGCGACGATAAAAATTTATCATTCCTAAGAAACACTTTAGTTCCCGGGCCGTTTTTGGTTTGGCGAACTCTCTGATAGCGCTTACTTTGCCTTCATCCGGTTGGATGCCATCTTTGTTTACCGTGTGCCCCAAAAATTTTACCTCAGCTTTACCGAAGTCGCACTTGGCTGCATTTATAGCTAACCCATTTTCGCGAAGAAGCTGCAGAATTCTGCGTAGGTGTTCCCTGTGCTGCTTCTCGTCTGGGGAAGCCACACAAATATCATCTATGTAGACAAAAGCGTGATCGGTTTCGGACGCCAACACATTATTTATGTGCCTCTGAAACGTTTGAGCTGCGTTTCTAAGTCCGAAGGTCATAGACTTGAATTGAAATAAACCGAAAGGCGTGGTTATTGCCGTTTTGGGGACGTCGTCTGGTTCGATTCGTATTTGGTGGTAAGCACGCTGCAGGTCGATTGTCGAAAAGACTCTTTTACCATGTAGAATGTTGGTAAAATCTTGAATATGCGGTATAGGGTACCTGTCCGGTACGGTTCTGTCATTCAGAGCCCTATAGTCACCGCACGGTCTCCAAGAACCATCCTTCTTTCTCACCATATGGAGCGGACTTGACCAATTACTGTCCGACGGCTCGCAGATATCATTGTCTAGCAGGTATTTAAACTCTTTTCGTGCGGCTGCTAGCTTATCAGGTGCTAGTCTGCGCGGTCTGGCGTGCACCGGTGGCCCGTTAGTGACTATATGGTGTGTTACTTTATTACTTTTCAAGGGCTGACCCTGTCGCAAGGTGGTAACGTCAGAGAATTCCGTCAGCAAGTCCGCGTAGGGAAGTGTAATATTATTTGCTTGAATATTAAAATGACTTACCCTAGCTGCTGGATGGTCTGCTTGCTCGGCTGCAGTCTTGACAATAAGTCTCTGGTTTCTCATGTCGACCAGAATGCCGTGATGACTCAGAAAATCGGCTCCAATTAGCGGCGTTCTGACACGTGCAATTACGAAGTCCCACTCGAATTTCCGTTTCAGACCAAGGTCCAGGCAGATCTTTCTCTTGCCGAACGTTTCAATGTGGGAACCATTTGCGGCGAACAGTTGTTCTGTGTGAGGGGCGTTGAACCGCTCGTTTCCCCGTGGTGGCACGACCGACACGTCGGCTCCCGTGTCTATGAGGAACCGTCTTCTTGACGAAGTGTCGGTAATGTACAGGCGACCGATCTTAAGGTAGCCAGCCTCGTCGCCCGTAGCTGTTGGCTGCCTGCCTAGTTTTTTGGCTGCTGGTGCCACGAGCAGGGCGGCCGGCACCTTATCGCCCTACTGCCAAACTGCCTGTGGTAGTAGCACTTACCAATTTTCTTCCAGTTACCATCTCGAGGTTTGCTGACCGCGCTCTGCTGAGTCGACTGCCATCGTGTCTGGCTGCGGAACTGCCTAGACTGCTCTCTGACGCGCGATGGACTGACGTGACGCCTTTGACTCGGCTTGTCCGAATGGAAAAACACCAGTTCGTCGTCCTCATCGTCTCGCTCTTCTGCTGGGAGCGGAGCGTTGGCATGGTTGCAGCGGCGGGATCCCTGTCGGCCCCGACGCGGATGTTCCTTGGTATACAAGGCGTCCTCGAGCCGATTGATCCGCCTCTCTAAAATTTCAGATCTCGAACGGTCGGCGTCGCTAGTGGCTGCTTCGATGCTGGCTACGTTACGGGAGCCAGCCAAGGTCTCCATAATCTTATCGGCCAGGGCGGCGCGCTGTGGAAGGTCCACCGTCACTGTTTGCAGCATGCCCTGTACCATCGACGGAAGCCGTGCAGTCCACAAGCTCTCCAACATCTTGTCCGGTAGATTTGCTCCACCAAGCTCGCGCATTTCGCTCAATAGCTGCGAGGGCCGTAAATCTCCGAGCTCCTTCTCTGACAGGAGCTGTCGCAACTTCTCTTGCTCAGACGCACTGAAGAGCTCGAGCAGCGTATCCTTCAGCGTGGCGTACCTGTCCGTGGTTGGTGGCTTTCGCACGATGTCGCTTACCTGCCGCAGCACCGCTTTTTCCAGCGCGCCGACCACCGTGTGAAAACGCGCATGGTCACCGGAGACCTTCAGCTTCGCGAACTGCGCCTCCAATTGCAGGAACCACAGATCTGGCGAATCGTGCCAGAACTGCGGTGTTTTTACCGCCGCGACACCACTTATTTCCGCGGACGTGGCCTTGACGTCGGCCTTGACCGGGGCAGCTGCGCCACCCTCCACCACTTCCTCGTCGGAGATGGTGTGGTCGTGCACTTCCACATTTTTCACTGGTGTGCTCATTTTCTTGTTTTTTATTTTTGTTTTTTTGTTAAGAAATATAAGTTCTGTTCCTTTTTTTTAAATTTGAGCACACTATTCACTTTTCACTCGCGTATCGCGACGTCGGGGTCACCAATTGTGGGGGATGTATAAAGTTATTCAAAAATGTGGAATTAAAAGAACAAGTCCTTTTTATGGCTTTAATAATTTATTTACACTTTATTTACACTTTATTTACACTTTAGGAAAACTCAACTGGCTGCGCGGCGGGTTCACGACCAACTAACTTTTAGGGTAGCATGGACCAGAGTCCATGCCACCAAAGCGCATTGAAAATATATTGCAGCGCGCAATATAACGAAGCCGCGGCGCACATAGTGACGAACAACATTAAGTATGTACTCACTTCCATGGTGTGTGTTGGCTATTTTACCGCGCGGCCTTTTATTGGCCAGTCCCACTGTCAGCGCTAACAGTAAGACGCGAGCACGAGGAAACGGGGGTGAGTCGTGCCCTAATTAACCAGTCATCGTACTGGTGCCGCGCTGGCCTGGGCGTTGGTTAGCTACTCCAACACACAGGCCTAAGCGCATTTGCATAGCGTATAACAAGCGTCTGTTGTTGTACAACTCTTGTGTACAACAACAACATGTAAGCTTGTCGTTATTGATCGCATTACTGTGACTCACATAAGTGTATGTCGACAGTCGCTTTGACACGATCACTATGCCTGACAATATGTCAGCAAGACTCACCGACGATCCGCAAAGAATGCTAGAACATTTGATTCCCACACATTATTTGTATACACAAGTATGCAAATGACTAGCTGCCAGCTAACACCAAGCAACAAGTTTCAAGTGGCTAGGAATGTGCTTGGCTCATCACTGTATGATGAGGCAAGCTGCGCTAACCCTTATCGCGTTCTGACGTGAAGGTCTAATAACGACAAAGTGTCGTCGACGTTTTTTTAAAACCGAAACGCGAAATAATATATGCCGTAGCCGTGAACCCACGCGTACACAAGAGGGTGACGGTACAGAAGGTGCCGCCACAAGTTCTTTAAATACGTATTATGTGTGTTTGTTTTTCTGCTAAAACAATAGCATGAATCAACATCGTGAAATACTTATTAACCCCGCCAACTTAAATTTCAACATATTATTGATCGTAAGAAAATTACAAATCAAGCCTCATTTTTAGTTTTTGTTGTCATTTTCATGAAACCTATCGATCCTTTAGGAGCAGTGTGTGGCAAACTTGACCCAGTTGGTGCGTTTGGGGTTACGAAAAGTTTATGGAGCCTCTACATGCAGGTTGAAGTCAAATAGGGTCCAATTGTGATCCCAAAAGGATCTTTTATCGGATACTCTCCAATTTACCACACGTAGAGATTCATTGTCGGAAAGAAGTGTTATGTACAGCACTTCCTTCCAACCACTAAAGTTGTCAGAGTTTGGGAATGTGAAGGTAGGTGCATTCCCTAAATTTCAAATGTTGAGATGATAATATCATCCAACAACGACTTACTTCTAATGTTGTTCCACGAGCTGCCCCAAAGCGTGTGTCTTGCGTTGGTGTCGCAGCCCACCAGGAGTGTGTTGTTGTGTGTCGCTGCCTTCTGCACGAGAAATTTTACCTCATCTGACGGGGCGTTTTTGTCATGGGCCATATACACTGCGGCCAGGTGAAGGTTTGCTCTTGCCCCTTCTAGCCTAACAACTGTCAGGTCAGGGATCTCATCACGTCAATTTTAAAACGATAATCATTCAAACGATACTATCGATGATATCGTCAAGTGTTTGCTTCATATAAATTTGTGGAGATTCAATACCACCACATAGAAACACTACAACATAGAAACACTACAACATAGAAAAACTATATTACCTCATATATACACTTTAATTAAATTCACTTTGTTCATGTTTGTATGATTAAGTTTTCATTGTATTCAAATTTTTATATTACAAAAATTTTCAATTTTTTATTCAGTTGTTGAAATTTTATTAAACATAAATGTTGTGCTATATAAAATAAATTTGTTCAATAAAAAATATATAAAAAAAATAAAAGTATTCAAAAATAAAAATATTTGTTTGTATTCACACCAAAAACACAAGGATCTCCTGCCAGGACAGAATCTGCGAAAAACTCTGTGCGCCATAATCTCTCCATAAATCAACACTTTCGCAAAGGTACCAAAGCGCCCCAAGGTGTCAGCCATCTGTGGACGATATCGAGTGATGATTCTGCTGAAAATGTGCTAGCTTGGGGGCATAAAAACAACGTCTCGACTTATTCTTCAATATGGAATCCATGAATCGTGAACGCAGCCAGGAGCGAATCTACAAAAAAACCAGACAACAACAAATATATGTACAGCAACAGTATCAATTTAGGCAACACAACTATAATAAAGGTCAACAACCGCAGCAGTCAATCACGTTTTTGCTATCCAGTTCGTCCGATACCGCGACCAATAGCGTCTACATCAATTTAAATCAACTCAATCATCCTAGAGCAGTTGGCGTTGTTATACCAACGACCCCCAGTATTGTTCACAACAGTAACATATCAACTTCAATTAAGTGAGTATTCCTGGTTGGCAAACAATTTTTTTCGATTTTTCAATCGATTGCTCAATCATCCTGGAGAAGTTGGCGTTGTTTTACCAATGACCCCCAGTACTGTTCGCAACAGTAACATATCAACTTCAATTAAGGGAGTATTCCTGGTTGGCAAACATTTTGTTTCGATTTTTTTTTTTTTTTTGCATATTTTTATAGCTTGGATATTTGAGAATATCGTCCTAAAAGGGTTTTTTAATAGGGCCAAATGCGATTTGCTTTACTTTTTGAATGCAACGGTTTGAAGCAACCACCGAATTTCGTTCAACGCGTTCTTTAGTAGGTAATAACTTGTTTGTATACGTATTTTAAAAATAAATGAATACACATATTTGAGCTTAGGTATTCGAATGTTGGCAGCGTTTAGTTCACTTTGAATTGAATTATAACCCGGACGCGCGCTCGCATACAGTTTTGAAAAGTACAGTTTTGATAAAAATTTTTGTTTGAGCTAAAGACAATGGAGAAAATTTAAAAATAATGAAAACGAAGACATAAGCATTGACAACAAAACGGAGAATTGCATTTTGGAGTTTTATACAGTTTTCTCGCCGATTGCTAATCTGGTGATATGTGCCAAATGTAAAGGAAAAATTGAGTTTAAAAAAGCATCGCCGTATGGAATTGGCTTCAAAATTGGTGTTCACTGCGCTTGCCCGACCACTACATACATTTTTTCGTCGTCTGTGGTTGGCAAATCATATTCGATTTTTGCCATGAGGCTCTTAGGCATTGGGCCAAAAGGCATTAACACGTTTTGTGGCCTCATGAATATCGGCAGAGGTGTGGGTAACTCGTTATACTACACTGCCCTGGAGAACTTTCATATTCAGCTGCAAGCGCGATCTATGGATACACTCTTTCAAAAGCCGCGAAAGAAGAGAAAGATGCCATGGTCACAGCCGATCCACAGTGCGACCCAACAATGTTTACCGTATCAGGAGATGGCTTCACTATACGGCGCTACAACGTTGATCAGCAAATACAGTAAAAAAATAGTCGACTCTGTTGTAAAGTTCAGCGTATGCAACAGTTGCAAGTATTGGGAGGCTTAGAAAGAAGAAGACCCACTGTCATATGAAATTTGGATTGAAGACCACGAAGAGGAATGCCGTGCCAACCATCAAGTAAGCTCTGGGAAGATGGAGGTGGATGCAATTATGGAAATGTTCGCAATATCAGTAAAAAAGCATAGCGTAAAATACTGCAAGTATATCGGCAATGGCGACTCAAAAACATTTACAGCTATTATAGACGTACAATCCATATGATGGCGACCCAATCGTCGAAAAAAAAGAATGTATATCGCACGTGCAAAAAAGAATGGGGACCAGACTCCGCAAGGCCAAAAAAGAGAACAGAGGCATTGGCGGCAAGGGTGCAGGCAAACTCACTGATAAAGTCATCTCTGAACTAACAACATATTATGGCCTCGCTATTCGTCGTCATCCAGAGTCGGTTGCCGACATGAAGAAGGCTGTTTGGGCAACGTTTTTGCACAACATCTCGACTGATGAAGCTCCATAGCACCAAAACTGTCCGACCGGTGCGTCGAGCTGGTGCGCCTGGCAAAAAGCGGTAGCTGAAGCTACAATCGACAGCTTCAAGCATACGTTAGCACCACTAAATCAGAGAGTCCAGGAATCAATCCTATTTACTGTCAGCCGATGATTTGTTGAACAGATGCCTTGGCTCTGAAACTCAAAATAGCAACGAATCTTTCAACGCAGTGCTGTGGTCATTCGCACCGAAGCATATGCACACCGGCGCACGCACTATTGCGATTGTCAATTATATTGCAACTGTCATATTTAACGATGGTTTTTTTGCCCGATTGACAACGATCCCGATTGACAACGTTACATATGATTTCGCCATGTCTCGGAACGAAGAACGTTTGAAAAGGTCCGAAGCCAGAGCTCTGGCTGCATCAAAAGAAGGTTGAACTGCCCGAAGAGCACAAAGAGCAGCTGAGTCCTCATTTTTTTAAGAAGAGGAAGGAGTTCTGTATGGGGCTGGCATTGCAAATTGATAAATGTAAGTATTTCACAAAAAAAAAATGTTTTATTGCCTAAAATTATGTTTAGTTTTTTTAAAATAACGTTTTTGAACTTCGAAGTCACTTTTCTCCGGTTCTACTGAACGGATTTTGATGAAACCAAGTGCAATCGATGCAGAATTGTCGAATTTGTAAATTTGCTCAAATTTTTCATTTAAATTTTTTTTTTATGCAAAAAAATAGCTTGAAACTTAAACGCGTTTATCTCGAAACCACGTTTTTCGAGCTTGCGGCCCAGATTGCGCCCGTAGTTCTGAACCGATTTTGATGAAACAAAGTGCAATTGACGCTGAATTGTCACCATTCTCCCTACAGTCCCTACCTCAATCACAATTTTAAACAATTTTTTACTATTTTTCTTACACTAAACTACAAAAAAAAAATACCCAATATAGGTTTTTCATTTTTCAATTACCGCCATTTAGTAAAAACTAATCGCAAAATTATGATTGAGGTAGGGACTAGAATTGCATCTGCACTGAATCTATCGCCACTAACTTTTTCCATTTCAGATAACCCAAAGTCGAGTTATCCGGGCCGCAAGCAGCATACCTTTTTTTTCGACGCCTAACTTTGAAGGCCGACAAAGAAAAAAATTTTTATTTAATTCAATATGTTCTTAATACAATAAAAAAACAGAGTTTAAATTTTTCTTTGCGTTTTCAAATGAGAAGTTTTTCAAAAAGGGTCCAAAAACAGCCTTCCAACCAGGAATACTCCCTTAACGATGAAATTGCGGCAAATAATCATTTAACTGAAGTGACAACAAGAAGTAATATCTACAACAAACAATAACTCCACCAGACTTCAGCCCAGCGACACAGCAGTGCTCAGAACAACATCAGCAACAGCATAACAACAACAATAACCAGAGCAATAAGAATATCAACAATTATAAATTATTTGAAATTTGTTTGATATTTTGTAAAATTTTTTGTAAACATTTTTTTTATTATATTTATAAAATATTTTTGACAGGTTGACACACACTTAGCTTTTTACCCGGTTGGCAAACGATCGGGTCGGAAGAAACCGATCGTTTTACTCCGTAGGCACTACACCTACGTACACAAAATTGATTAGGTACACAAAAAAAAACAATATAGGACATAGGACATATGTGTCTATGAGAATCAAAAGTGGTCAATTCCACTTTTGGAAAAAATTGAGTTAACGATTGATTTTGAATACCATTGTTAAATGCTACTTATGCCTGTATTCAAAGTTTTCTAATGTCTAGTATTTCCAAAGTTATTGGGTACTAAAAATCAATTTGAGAATCAAAGATGATCTATTCCACCTGGTTGTTGGCATCAAAACGACACAATTCCATCTTTCTTTTTGTTCTCCAGGAAGGAGTACAACTTTTGTAATATTAGGCCTAATCAGTTCAGCGTATAATTTACGTTCTCGCAAATTGTCGTGACAGCACCGTGTAGAATATCAAAAAAATTTGTTGGATGTAAAATTTTTTCAACTAAATACAAATGCAAGATGTGTTTTTATCGAAAGGTGTACAGTTAAATAAGATAAATACGGAATCCATAGAGACACCAATTCTAGGGATCTATCCACGTAAAAGAAAGAAAAATGTTAATCAGAGGAAACGGGATTTAGTAACACAACAAAAGTAAGTTGAACGGCTTTGATATATTTTTCTGGTTAAACCCAGAAAGTATTTCAACTAAACACACCGTTAATGGTTTAACTGGTTTTATCTTCTTTTAGAACCTAGTAAGACATAGTTAAAAAGACTCGTTGGTGTAATAATATTATATATTGCTCATTTATTATCAGGTATGCGAGAAAAAAAAAATGCCAACCATGGCGACATGTCTACATAACAAGGGCAGCAGCTTCCAATGTAAAGAACGAGACTTGATGCGATGTAATTTTTAGACGGATTTTATACAATCAGGCCGATCGTGAGTAATTTTTTCCCCCGGAATCGAAAAAGGGAATTTCCGCTTTTAAGATATCAGGTAAGACTTCACTTTTTCATTTTTTACACTCATGAATATTGACGGTTGATGAACAAATTTGCATTCAAAATTTCTTGAGCTTTATCTTAAAAAACGGAAATTCCCTTTTTCGATTCCGGGGGAAAAAATTACTCACGATCGGCCTGAATATGTTCAAAGGTTGCGCAAGATTCCTTTATTTTAAACTACTGCACCAATAAAAGTCCAAAAATAACTAATCGCAGGAAGAATCAAGGAGCAAAAAGAAATATTTCGGTGCAATACACAATGCGAACTCGGTCAAAACAAATTATTATAGTTTGCCAAAACACATTTTTAAATATATTTGATATACCAAAGGGTCGCTAACGTTACGTTTCCAAACAATACTTCAAAACTGGCACAGTAGTTGTTGAAAACCGAGGTGGTGACCGAAAAAGTAGCAAGCTAGCTATTAATAAAGAAAAGGTGGTTGGCTTTATAATGCAGTACAAGACAATTGAAATTCATTATTGTCGTAGTCGTATTGCTAAACGACTTTAATGACTTCCACCTAAACTACCAAGTCAAGTCTAGCTACTTTCGAATGATCTTCAACACTTGCTTCAACCTTGGATTTAAGGCTCCATCATTAGACAAATGCTCGACATGTATTCCACTAAAAGAATTTCTAAAACATGAAGAAAATTCCCAAAAGAATAAAGAAATAATTACCAAAATACGAATTCACAAACTTCGAAGTAAAGCTTTTTTTGAAATTCTTAATGAGTAAAGGTCTGATTTACTGACAATACCCTTTGATTGTCAAAAGAACATGTTGCTTCCAAAAGTGGCTGACCAAGCAGCTTACTTCACCCGTCAATTATCTTTATACCTTTTTGAAGTAGTTGCAGGTACTGCCCATTCGTTTCTCACAAAAAACAACGTTTTCTTATATTACTGGCCTCCGCAGTTTTTTATCATCTATGCAACATGGATCATGAAGGTATAAGAACAGTTCGACTAATAGCTGCGGAGGCCAAAACGAAAACTCAATGATGATAGGTACGTCCCAATACTGGCTGGCAAATAAAGCTTCAAAACACATTACAACGGTCGAGATAATATTTCCCGTTACTGGCCATTCCTACATTCCACCAGACAGAGTATTTGCATAGATTGAGAAGCAAGTTAAAGTCAGAGAGACTATAATATTAGTAGCAGATTATTTAAAAATATACAAAGATTATGGAACAACAATAAATTTGGGAAGTGACTTTCTCATTCTTGATTTTAAAACAGAAGTATCGAAGGTTTTCAAGCCGCCATCTGCTTGGCACTTTAAATTCAACGAGACCAAACGATTTATGATTAAGTGTAAAAATTACCTTATAAGAGTTCAAGGTGAACAATTTTATAGATCTTCTATTGGTGAGTCAAAATCCGTTGTAAAATTTCGAAAACTTGCGTTTTCCATGTCTCCTCCAATATTGCCATTGGGAGTAAAAATCAATGAACGTAAAATAGAAGACTTAAACAAACTCCTATCTAAGCATTTTGTAAATTAATGGAGCAGCCTTGAAGACTTGAAATTTTATAAAAATCTTATGAACAATAATAATTCTCAAGAAGAAATAGTTGACATCAATCATCCTGTTTGCGAATTTAATGCCGAAGAGCATCTTATAAGAATTTAATATATTTTTAATCATTTTTTAACTCTTGTTATACTATTTTAATTAATATTTCATGTTTTAAATATAGCTTTCAAAATTAGATTCATAAATAAATAAAAAATAAATGATTAATTCATCTAAACACCAATTTTGTGTATTGGTTATATTTAACTTTTTTATCTTCAATTCCACTTTTTGAGGATCAAAACAACACTTTTCCAGTTTGTTTGTATCAAAACGACTCTATCTCACTAAGTGAGTTTCAAAACAACACTATTCCAAAATAAATTGCTTAATAAAAACCAATGAAATTAATCTTCAATTATAGTCGTTACGCAGTCAGGTTTTAAAAAGTCCAGTTTATAAGTAACAAAAATAAAAATTTTCAAAAGTTATCTCCAGAAGTCTTAACAATTTTTTTTAATTTACTCCAAACAATTAAAAGTGGAATTGATCACTTTTGATTCTCATAGACACATATATCAAAATGAGTATTATACACAGCACTACCCAACCCTCCCACACCCTCACCCCCTTACACACTTCCAACCCACTTATACACCCCCCTCATTGTGGCGAAGATGACCATCACCCCCTCTAACTAACTTACAATCTGAATTTGTCAACCCGTTCGATGCACCAATGCATCACGAGATGCTTGCGACAGCAGTGATATTACTCCAGTTTTGGACTTCATGTCCCGACGGATTAATAAAATGATTACGTTTTTATTTTTTTAAAAAAATAACTTTATTCACTTTAAATCGATCTTATGATCGATTTGTTTAATATTGTTAAATATTGACGTCCCCGTCAATCACCCAAAAATTGTCCTTGAAGCTCCTGAATTTTGATTACTGCATTTTTAACAGCTTTCTTTTTCCTTTTTTCTTGAAATTTTCGGTTACAACGTTTTAATTTGATGATTGATATTATTGTTACAAAAAGATTTACAAATATCATAAAAGTCCATAAAATAGGATGCTGACTAATGTCTTCATTAATCGGTGAGAGTATATCAACATTTTTAAATTTCAGTTTTTTATTTTCATTCTCTTTAAAGTTTAAACTTTCAATTTGTTTTTTGTTTTTATGTTGAATGTTGTTTTTATGTTTGTTTTTATGTTGAATTGTCAATTTTTATTGAATCATTATCAAGGAAGACTTACCTGATTTGAGCCAAGAAAAATTATTAGTTGTTCATCAAAACATAAGGAGTCTGAGACAAAACTTTGATTTATTTCTTTGCAATCTTCAAATTCTGAAATACTTGCCAGATATCATATTTGTTTCTGAAATATGGATTTATTCTTTTGAAGTGGATGACTTTAACATTCCTGGTTATAAATTCTACGCGAATACTAATGACTCGTATTCTTCCGGTGGAGTAGGTGTTTTTGCACGTGATGTATATGATGCCGCATTGCAATCTGACTAGCGCAGATCTGATAAAAGTGTCTTGCGGTATATATACTGAAACTTTTAATTTTATTTGTGTATACAGATTTCATTCGCATCCTTTTCAATTGTTTTTGGATGAATTTGCACCGTACGTAGATAATGAGCATTCGGGTAATCTTATCATATTAGGCGATTTTAATTTTGATATTTTAACTACCAACCCCGCATCAGATTCTTACCAAACACTTATAGCTGAACATGGACTTATTTCATTTGTTAATGAGCCGACCAGACCTTCGTCAGGTACTTGTCTCGATCATGTTTTTGGCAGGTTCGCTAAAATATCTTTTAACCATTCTTTTGGGGTAAACTTGGACCTCCGCATAACTGACCATTGCCTGACGGGTATTCTAGTCAGTCTTGATTATCAAGCTTGTGCGAAACTAACACCTCCAATAAGAACTCCTAAAATAAATTTTTTGAAACTTAACAGTGCCCTCCGCTTAGAAAGCTGGGATTCAGTTTATGCAGAACAAAATGTATCTAATGCGTTTAGTTCTTTTTTAAATATATTTAATGAACATATCAATCGTTCCAGTTCTACTATAATATTAAAAAGGTCTGAAAAAAACTTGAAACCATGGATTAGTCGTCGTATTCTTCAAAAAATCAGGATTAAAAATAAACTAGGTAAAAAGTGTAAGAAACATCCATTTAACCTCGGACTTAAGAAGCGTTACAAAAGTCTATGTAAAAACCTTAACACAGAAATAAAAGCTTATAGGAGTAATTTTTTTCGACAGCAGCTTGACATGGCGCAAGGAGATCCCAAAAAAGAATGGAAAGTTGTGAACAGAATTTTCAATCGAGATGAAACTAATTGTTTTGAGCCGATTGTTATTAATAATGGAAGTAACAACATAACGGATTTCAAAGTAGTCTCGAACGAATTTAATAACCACTTTGCCTCAATTGGAGATAATTATTTTCCGGATGTCGCTTGTGCACACACTTCATATCCTATGGATTGTGTTTCAAACGGCAGCTTTTACTTTGAAAATATATCTGGATTCGAAATTCTAAAAATTATTAAATCCTTGAGCAATTCTGGTTCGTCTGGATTAGACGGAATTTCTAATAATATTTTGAAAAATGTTGCACTTAATATTGTTGATATTTTAAAGCATATTTTTAACCTTAGTGTTTTGAATGGAACTTTTCCTGATATTCTTAAGAACTCAATGGTTATTCCTCTTTTTAAAAAAGGCAGCAGGAAGGATCTAAATAATTACAGGCCAATTTCTCTTTTATCTTCCATTTCGAAAATATTTGAAAAAGCAATTAAGGCGAGGGTACTAAGCTTTCTGCAAAAGCAAAAGTTTTTTAGTTCATGCCAGTACGGTTTCAGAACAGGTCTCTCTACGGAGGACGCGCTCCTCGAATTCTGTACCTCAATGTACAAAGGACTCGACAGTAAAAATAATTGCGCTGGCCTTTTTGTTGATATAACAAAAGCGTTTGACATGGTTGATCATAACATTTTATTGAATAAATTGCATAATGTGGGCTTCCGCGGCTTTATTTATAATTGGTTTAAATCCTACTTATCATGTAGAACTCAAAGAGTAAAAATTTGTAATGTATTGAGTGACCCACAAATAATTACATTAGGAGTTCCACGGCACAAAGCCCCAATAGAACTTACGATTGCAGGACCCCATGTAGTTCAAAGTGCTTTACGGTTGAAAGGGTTCAAAGCTATAAATACCTTGGTGTGACGGTGGACCAACATCTGAACTGGACGGAACATACCTCGATATTGAAAAAATACCTTCTATGGACAGTCAGATGTTCTACCGCTTAAGGCAAATTTGCCCTTTGAATTTATTAACTAAAATTTACTATGGCATATTTCACTCTAAAATGCAATACGGAATCAGCTGCTGGGGAGGTGCTTATCTGCAAAAAATTCTTCCTTTGTTAATTCTTCAAAAATCGGTACTTAGAAAAATGTTCAATACTAATCGCTTTGCTTCATCAATAAGCCTATTTAGACGTTCAATGATTTTACCTGTAAGACACTTGTATTATTACAAAGTCCTTAAAATATTTTTTATAAGGAGTGGTTATTTGCAATCACCCACATCTGGTATCTATAACTTAAGGCGGTCTTCTCATTCAAAACCCGTTTTTTGGACCCTTTTTAAAAAAATTCTTATTTGAAAACGCAAAGAATAATTGAAAACTTTTTTATTTATTGTATTACAAAAGGTTCAAAGTAAATAAAAAAATTTTTTTTGCCTCGAAACGTGGGCTGTTCAAAAAGTAATGAGACTTCAAAGTTGGTGGTGAAAAAAAAGGTGTCGTCACGGCGGCCACGATTCCAGGTCTCCGGAGCGTCTGAAATGAAAAAAAAACGGGGTTATAATCAGTATAGATGTAATTCTCGGGTGAACCTCAAGCTTCATTTTGTGATTTTTTTTGACAAAATGGCGGCCATTCAAAAAAAAAAGTTCAATTTCGGGTTTTTTTTTGTAGTTTAGTGTAAAAAAAAAAATAGTAAAAAATTTTTTAAAATTATGGTCGAGGTTCACCCGAGAATGGTGACAATTCTGCGTCGATTCCACTTTGTTTCATGAAAATCGGTTCAGTTGAACTAGAGATATCATGGCCGCCAGTTCGAAAAACGTGGGTTCGAGATAAACGCGTTTAAAGTTTGAAGTAATTTTTTTGGGGAAAAAAAAAAAAAAATCAAAAATGTTTAAATGCAGTTTTAAAGAGCTGACAATTTTTACTTACAAATATTAGTCGGCGATGCCAGCTCCATACAGGCCACCTTCCTCTTTTTCGTAGAAACTGCTTTCTGCTGCCCTCTCTGCTCTGCGAGCCGTTCTGCCAGCTTTTGATGATGCCGCAGCTCGAGTCTCTGATCGGTTCAATCTGTCTTCATTGCGAGATAGTGCGTATTCGTATGCATTTTTGCCAATCGCAATACCCATCAAACCCATAATTTTAAGTATGGGTATAAAACCGTCGTTGAAGAGGCACGTTGCAATG
Source organism: Coremacera marginata (assembly GCA_914767935.1). Taxonomy (NCBI): domain Eukaryota; kingdom Metazoa; phylum Arthropoda; class Insecta; order Diptera; family Sciomyzidae; genus Coremacera; species Coremacera marginata. The sequence goes on from OU612043.1 coordinate 124,311,405, forward strand.
AAATTGGCCACTTCGATGGTGCGTGCGCCTGAGTTGATGTGTTTGGGCGAAAGTGACCAAAGAACAGAATTGTAGGACTCATTGGAATTCTGAGTTTCAGATCCAAGGCATCTTTCAAGCAAATTATCTGCCGACAGCGCTTCGTAAGCTGGTTTTATTACCTCCATTACCTTCTTGTCGAGAGGTGCATACGTGTGGTGAAAGCTATCTAACGTACCTTCAGCAGCTGCTTTCTGCCATGCGCACCAGCTTGACGCACCGGTGGGGCAATTTTGGTGTTGCGGTTTATCATCGGTGGAGCACTTATGGTAAAAAGTGGCCCAAATTTCCTTTTTCATATCCTCCACGGAGTCAGGATGACGGCGGATCGCAAGGCCATAATATGTGGTCAACTCAGATATTAATTTGTCGGTGAGCTTGCCGGCACCTTTGCCTCCAATGCCCTTATTTTCTTTTTTTATTTTTCGAAGTCGCGTGCCCATTCGCTTCTGCACATGCCCAATGCATTCTTTCTTTTCCACTATAGGGTCACCGTCATAGGGGTCGACATCTAATACACCTTTGAAGGTCTGCGAATCACCATCGCCGATATACTTTACATATTTTATGCCGTGTGTTTCAAACGACCTGGAGAACATCTCTATTACAGCGTCCACCTCCATTTTCCCAGAGCTTCCTTCATGGTTTATGGTGCATTCTTCGTCATGAGTATCAAGCCAAATTTGGTAAGCCTCTGGCTCTTCTTCTTTCTTGGCTTCCCAATATTTGCAGCTGTTACACAGACGAGATTTTACGACAGTGTCAACAATTTTTTTGGTATGCTTGGCAATCAATGTTGTGACACCATAAAGGGAAGCAAAGCCACGCTTCTTCCAAGTCCCATCCCCCGACACAGTAAATAAAGTGGGATCGCACTCTGGATTCGCTTCGATCATAGCCTCTTTTTCTTCTCCAATAGCTTTTGAAATGACATGTTCGTACATGGCTTTTCCAGCAACGTACAAATTTTGTAGGATAGTATAGTACAGATTGTTGGACAAACTTTGTCCGAGGTGCATGAGGCCACAGAACATGGTTATACCTTTTGGCCCAATCCCTAAAAGCCGCATGGCAACAACCAAGCGTCGATTAATTTCATATGATTTTCCGATCATAGGTGACGAAGGAATATATGTTGTGCGTGGGCAGGCGCAGTTCAAAGCGATTTTAAATCCAACTCCATTTGGTGAGGCTTCTGAGAACTCAATTTTTTGCTTGCATGAGGCACAAATTACCAACGCTGACAACGTGGTAAACACAGAACAGAACTCGAGAATGCAATACTTCAAATTGTTTTTGATTGATACTTCGTCGTCTTCGTTATTCTTGAATTTCTTGGCCGATGTACTGGTATATTCAGAATCCTCTGGTCTAAGATGCTGATTTCCACTAAACCCGCGTTTTTTAGCACGATTCTGACGCTCACTTGGGCGTTTTTTTCTTTTATTACTTTTCCGATCCATTTTACAAAAATCACAATAAATTTATGAAAAATTTACTTTTCCGTTCACTGAAGCGCACGCGTCTGTTGCTCAACTCGATACAAACTGAACTAAATGATGCTTTCAGTTGAACACCTGGACTCAAAAAATGCTTCAACCCCTAAAATAAGCAGAAATGTGTATTCGTATGTTTGTATGAATATGTGTGCAAACACGTTTTTACCTAACAATAAACATTTTCAACGGAATTCGGTGGTTACTTTATGCCGCTTCGTTCGAAAATGAGTTGAAAAAAATAGTTCATTTTGACGAAGACCTTGCTTCACAAAAAAGGCTGTATCTTCTAAAGTATTTCGAATTTCTAAAAATCCTAGGGGCATATTCACAACTACCCAAGCTATAAATAAATGCAAAAAAAAAAAAGTCGAAAAAAAGTTGCTTAATGAGAAGACCCCCTTAAAGAGAAATTCAGGCTTAGCCACATTTGTACCCTCATTTCGCACTACTCACTATAAGAATTCTACTCCATTTTATCCTGTAGATTATTTAATAAACTCCCGGCGCACATACAAATACAAAGAAATGTTTTTGCTTTTTTAAAAAAAATTAAATTGTGGCTACTTAATCTAGATCACACTCAAATCGAAGTTTTGTTGCACTCCATTAGCTAAATTTTCCCTTGTACTTCTTTTTAAATACTTTTTAATATTGATAAATGTACTTTATTCTTGTGAAACTCAACTTATATTAACTTAAATTTTGTTTTTTTTGTCTATTTTTTGCATTGTTTTTATTTTTAGTACGTAATGTTTGTAGTATGTTAATTATTATATCTTTCAACACGTCATAGTTTATATTTATTTAATTATAATTTAATTTAAATTACTTAATTTTGAATTATATTTTCTTTGAAGTGACATTTAACACTATTTCTTACACGAATATACAAAATGTCTAAAACTATTCTTATAATTATTCTAAGATTTTGCTAAAATCAATGTAAACTTTTTCGTTTTTATAAGAATAAAGAATAATAATAATAATAATAATAATAAAATAATAATAATAATTAAACGTTATTAATTAAGTCACATTTAATGTAATATTATTAATATTATGTATACCACGTAGTAGTATAGTTCCTTCTTTTATAATTTCAATATTTCAATTATTTTCTTTGAGTAAATAACATTTAGATTTATTCTTATTGAGTAAATTTATTATACATGAGGTTTCGTTTAATGTCTTACAATATATATGATTTAATTCTTTCTTGCAATCTATTAATGTTTTAAATTTTTTATTACAATTGACAACATTGTTGTGTTCAATTTGTATTATTCCTATTCCATTATTTAATCCTCTTACAATATAATTAATACAAATATTTTCAACAATCAGATATTTTATATAAATCACAATTACATTGTTATTCTGCATGATTTTCAATTTAGATACATTTAGTACTAAATTTAAACTAAAGAAATTTGATGTTTTCTGTTTATATAATTTTTTAAATTTGTTGTATATTTAGTAGCAACGTGATTAAAAATCCTAGTTTACCTAAATTTATTGTCTGTATTAGGTTGTCCAGCTCTATGAGCAAAAATCTATTTCTCTGCTTCAAAAAATATTGGTGTGAAGAAGCTTCTTTAAATTGATTCAGTCGATCTGTCAAGTATCGAATTTGTTCTGAGATTTTCGTATTAATTGTAAATTGTCTTTTGTTATTTTCTACAAGTTCTTTAAGTTTCTGTTCGACTCTCACTTGGTCATTTTGATCTGGTGTCCCAGTTATCCCCTTCCAGATTGTCCCTAATTCTTTAATTCCCCGTCTTATTATTCTATGATGTACTGTTAGTTGTTCTAAAAGATGTTGAATATGATTTAAATCCGTTTCCGTAGCTTGTTTTTGAACTGAAGATTCATTAATTAAATTAATTTTAATTCTTGCATCACAAATCATTTCTTGATATTGAGTGCAATTAGCAATATGGAAAATTTCTCCATAATTTTTATATGTTCCTACTAATCCATTTTTAATAAGTTAGTATGGTTCTCTGGTGTAATCTATTATGTCTCCCATTAAAACTACTACCATTAATATTAAAAGTAGCATCTGTAATTAAGAGTTTATATTATCTTAATGAACAATATTATTTCGATTAGTTTTAATTTTATTCTTTAAATTCTCCTGCACATATACTTTTTTATACTTTGGTGCCATTTTACTTACGCGTCTATCTGCTTCTATGTATACTTTTTGTCCTACTTCAAAATTTTTCTCTTTCCTTTACCTATTATGATACTCAAGATCAGAGTTTTTCCCTTAAAGTATTATTAATACTTTCATATAAATTTTGATTAAAGAAAATATCTTTCTTATTAGTGACTGAATGGATCGTTTCGTTAAATCTTATTGTAGATAATATAACAAGCTCTCTTATATCATTTATATTTCTTTCTAATTTTAATCATTTTATTATTTCAGTAAGAGTTGAGCGTGTTATATTATAAGTAAGTTTGCCTATTCGAGTAGTTTTTAAATTTATGCCGTGATTTCTATTCATTTGTTTAATTACCTCACTTTTAAAAGTTGGTTCATTATCTGAATATATATTTTCTACAGTACAAAATGTTTGGACAATTTTTAACAATATATCTTTAGATTCTGTTTTTGAGTAAACATATCTCAGAATTAAAAATTTAGAATATTTGTCAATTGATGTCAAAAATAGTTCATGATCTATATAAAAGAAATCTATATGAAGCATCTCACCCACCCTTTTCGGAATTGGTGCCTCACCAATGGGCTCCCTAATTGAATGTCTATCATATTTTGTTTGCTGGCATATATCGCAATTATTTGCGAATTCTTGAAATCTCTTCTGAGCTGTTGGGAAAAAATAGTCAATAAGTAATTGTTTATAGTTTTCCTTAGCATTCCTATGCGCCCTTATATGAATTTAATGAATCAAATCATCTTGATCATCTGTATTTGTGATGTCCATAACCATTTTAGTTGTATGAACAAAGGATTGTCGTGTAAAATGTCTTTTTATTTCTGGCCATGATCTACCTATTATTTCCGCACTTGCATAAATTGCTGTTACTACACCTGGCCTTATAATCTTTTTTAATTCCTCTATTAATCTGGTTTGGTTTTCGTACCTAATTACATGTCTCCAAAAACCTTGAAATATTTGTGTCGATGCCAAGTCAGTTTCTGTTGGATGTTCTTCGAATATTATTTGCTGTCGAAAACAATTTTCTGGTGCATTTACTCTTCTTCCTATCTTATTATCATTACTTTCTGTAGAATGTACTGTTTCTCCGTCATCAGTCAAGTGATTTACAAATTGTCTACTCAAAGCATCTGCTACAATATTCTCCTCTCCTGGTTTATACCTTACTTCTGAAGAAAATTACTCAATGAAAGCTTTCCATCTTTTCAATTTTATATTTGGATTTTTGTCACTTATAGTAAACGACAACGGTTGATGATCCGTATTTATTATATAATTTGATATCCATATAAATAAAAGCGTAAATTTTTTAGAGCCCACACTATTGCTAACATCTCCTTCCCATTTGTAGCATATTTCTTTTCGGTTTCACTCAAACTTCTGCTAATAAAAATAATGGGGTTTTTTATCTTGCGACAAGACTGCGCCTATGGCTGAGTTGCTTGCGTCAGTACTCAATTCAAAACTCTTATTAAAATCTGGTTGTGTTAATACAATATTTTCACATAATTTTGCTTTTATTTTTTCGAAAGATTTTTTTGCGTCATCACAAAATTTGATTTTTACATTTTTGCTCTGATTTTGTCCAATTTTTCCATTTAATCCCTTTAAATATTCGGTCATTGGTTTGACAATAAATTTTTAACAAAAATCTGGTAGTAGCCCGCTAAACCTAGAAATGACCTAAGTTGGCGTGTTTTTGGTTCCGGAAAGTTTTTAATAGTTTCTACCTTTTTAGGATCTGTTTTAATATAGTTCTGTGTCACTATAAATCCTAGAAATTCTATTTCTTTTTTAATAAATGTCGACTTTTCTTTTGAAATTCGCATATCGGCATTATTTAATGCTATAAGTACTTGATTAATATGTTCAATATGATCATCAGTTTCAGAATAAATAATTACATCGTCCATATAAATGAGGCATATTTTACAAACAAATTCACGTAAAATATCATCTACTGCTCTCTGAAATATTGATGGAGCATTTTTTAAGCCGAATGGCATTCTGTTAAATAATTTCCATTAATCACAGAAAACGCAGTGTTTTCTTTGTCCTCCTCATTTATGAGGATTTGGTGAAAGCCGCTTTCTAAATCTATTGTAAAAAAAAAATTTAGATTTTCCAAGATTAGACAGAATAACACTAACATCTGGAATTGGGTAACGATCAAAAATGGTGCTTTCATTTATTTTTCATTTTTTTTTTAGTCTTTGTTTTTTACCACCATCTTTGTTGAAACCTTTCTTTGGTACAACCCATACTGGGGAATTGTACGGTGAACGAGATTGTCTTATAATGCTGCTTTTCAAAAGTCTTTCTATTTCGTTATTAAAGAAATTATTTGCAGAAAATGGATAAGGATATCCTTTTGACCATATTGGTTCATTAGTTATTGTTCGTACTGAAGCTTTTGCTGTTGTATTAAAATGTAAAGACATTTCATCAGTAGAGAATGCTATAGAGTTCCATTTTATATATTAAAATATTTATTCTTACTGTCTTCTGAAATAGTCTCATCTATGTTGATATTATGTATTTCTTCAGACTCATTATAATTTTATTTTTGAATTTTATTTTTTCCGTATTCTAATTGAACTTTTTCAAATTAAGACTTCGATTTACTTTCTTTAATAATTCGATGCCGACGATTGCATCATAATGTTTTAATTCTGGCAATTCATAAAAAATTGTCTTTTCGTCAAAAATATTAGTTACAAAATATCTCTTAATTAATGTTTTTCCATGTATGGAGCTTACGCTCTTATGTGGCAATAACTCGTGATTTTTTTAGCATGTTAACTCTACAATAATTTTTATTTGTTCCTGTGTCAATTCGAGTTGTCAGAATCTCTCCTGTCTTTCTATTATGTTTAATTATAAATGGGAGGCCCTCTTTTAATCTAAAAAATGATCGCCTTCCTACATATTGTTTATTCTAGGCTCCTTATTTTCGGTAACATTTCTTTGCTGTGAAATTTGAGCCGACTTTTCCCTCTTAACTGATTGTGGTCAATTATAATTATTGTATTCATTATTCTGACCATAATTTGTTTTTTTTTTTTTATTAATAAATACTGCATTCTGTTGATCTAATTGAACAAGTGGCGAATGCAGTTAACTTAACATTAAACAAAATAAACTGAATTTAGGCATGGTAGTGGGGTCTTATAAATATAAGTAAAGATAAAACATAATTTCAGACAGGTAACATAATTATTAAATAACGTAATTAAATTAGATAAGATGATAATACAATGAAATGAATAACGATGATAAACCAATAATGAACAATTATTTAAATTAAAAACAAAAACTGTTACAAGAAAACAGTGATTATGGAGTCGATTACATTTAAATCTATATTGAAAAGCCTTCACTTCATTTAAAAACATATTTTTGTTTCTCAGACAACGAATATTCAATGATAAACAATTAAAGAGCCTGGGAACCGTACATGTATAAAAGGAGAAAAAATGAATCAAGTTATGAGGCGGAATAAGTGCAAAGTATAAATTATGACTAGAATAGTTCCGGTTTAATAAATAGCCGGATCTATTAAAAAATATTCTTAACACTCTAAAGTAATACAAATGCTTAATAGGTAAAATGTGCAAGTTATTGAACAATGGAAAGCTCCTTTTAAAGCGGTTATTGCTAGTTATAATTCGCATCACATGTTTTTGAGCGATAAGCAATGGATTAATTTTGTTAGCATGAGTTCCACCCCAGCATACTAAGCAATACTGTAGTTTAGAGTGGGAAATGGCATGGTAAATGGAAGTTAACAAATTTAAGGAACAAAACGATTTAAGAAGATAAATATGTTTTGTAGTACCAATAAGATATCTTTAAAGAGCTGTTGTATGATCCACCCAATTCATTTTCCAATCAAGCAGCAGACCGAGATATTTAAATGTTTTTACTCACTTATCACTTAGTACTAATTAGTGCGACGAGAACCAATGCCTTAGAATTTCTAAATCGTGACTTATATCACAATGCATGCTAAAGGCAGAGTTACTGGTGAAAGTACACGCCATGTCATCCTCAAAAGCTATTGTTTTGCTCAAAAAAGGCTGACTAAAAATAGAGTTAATATAGACAAGAAACAGATCAGGCCCCAAAACAGAGCCCTGTGGAACACCTATATTTAGAGTAACATGGCTACTAAGCTCATCATCAATTTTTACTCTTTGCTTTCTATTTGATAAATACAATTTAAACCAGCAGTACATAGAGCCTCTGAAACCACATCTCCAAATTTTATTCAGTAAAATGGCGTGATCTATGGTATCAAATTCTTTTGTTATGTCCACAAAGAGAGCTGCACAGACTTTTTTATCATTTAAACCACTATAAATATTTGAGCAAAAATTTAAAAGTACATCTTCAGTGGATAATCCCTCTCTGAAGCCAAACTGACAATTGCTAAAAAACTTAATTTTAGCTAAGTACTGGAGCATCCTCGATTTAACAGCCTTTTCAAAGATTTTTGAAAAAACAGGCAACAATGAGATTGGTCTGTAATTATTTAGCAAAGACTCATCACCTTTTCTGAATAATGGAATAACGAGTGCATTTTTAAGACAATCAAGGAGTATACCATGATTTATACTTTTGTTAAATATATTGCAAAGGACATCAGCAATGTTAAACACAATTTTTTTAATAAACACATTAGAAAAGCCCCATTAGAACATGAGTTAGAGTTTTTAAGAGACATAACAATTTTATACACTTCAAAAGACGATAATGGATAAAAAAAAACTATTAGGACAACAAGGTTCATTATTTAAACATTTACAAGAAAAATTATTAACACCATCATCGGAGACTACGTCATAACCTATTTTAGCGAAAAATTTATTGAAAGCGTTGGCTTCGTCGATGTTCTTATATAAAGACATTCCTTCAACATTTATAAAATCAATTTTGTGATTATTTGTGGACTTATTTAAAATATTATTAACCAATTGCCACTCTTTTTTTACATTTCCTCTAATTTTATTAAATTCATTAACGTAATAATTTGTTTTACATGTTACGACTTCGATTAAAATTTCTTTACACATAGCTTTACAACGAGATTTAACATTCATATTAATAGGTACCTTGGAACATTTTTTAAAAAGTTTGTTTTTATTCTTTATTTTTTTCAATAAATCAACAGACATCCAGGGTTTCAGTTTCTTTAATTTCGAGTTACGCTTATTCAATCTAGTAGTACACGAATTAACCTGACCAGATAAGATTTCAAAGAACATTTTGAAAGCCTTAGACGGATTAGGCTCACTATACACACTATTCCAAGATTCAAAAATCAGATTATTATTGAATGCCACAAAATCAGTATTATTGAGTGCAATTTTAAGCTGAAGATGTGATTTTGCTGGAAGAACTACATTTTCAAAACGTAAACACGTCATACAATGATCTGAAAAATGAAAATCAGCAACCGAGCTGCTTAAAGATATATTACTTGATTGACTTAACCTCACAAAGATGTGGTCAATGCAAGTGGAAGTATTATCAGTTATACGTTTAGGTTCATTTATACACGATTGAAAACCATACGCAGAAAGCAAAAATAAATATTTATCAACCAGTGATGATTTTCCAAAAGGTTGATGTTAATATCACCTAACAGTATAACATTGTCAGACTTTGCATTAGACAAAAGAGCATCCAAATCACCGAAAAACAAATCGGGATTTAAATTACCGTGGAATCTATACACACAAAAGAAAGATTATTTACGATTATCAATTAAACAGCAAATATTTGCTACATCAGAGCTTTTAAAAGAAAAATAACAAAAATCACACTTATATTCCTCTTTTACAAAAACAGCCACTCCTCCAGCTCCTTAACGATTATAACAATTAGCATAAATTTTATATCCAGGAATATTAAATAAAGATATTTCATGATCATAGATCCAAATTTCAGTTAAGAAGATGAAGACAGGCTTGAAAATAAATGACTCAAGATGCAAAAGAAAATAATCAACATTTCTTCTTAAGCTTCTAATATTTTGTTGAATTATATAAAAACTATTTGGGTTAATTGGGTTCAATAAAATATCATAAAAGTTAACATTATTACAAAGCGCAAAAGGAATGTTGAATAAATCTAAATGAGGATTAGAAATTTCCATATTTATACAAACAATTAAAATTTAAATAAGCGGACTTTAAAATATATTATTAAGATCCTCACTAGAGTTAATAACCAAGGCAACGTCACCCTCTTTTTTGCGCATTAAAACTTTATCATTGCTAACCCATACGTATTTAAAATTTCTTTCTGTTTTTAGTTTTTTACATTGATTAAAAAGCAACCTGGTCTTAAAAGATAAGGAATCATTTATAAAAATTAAGAAACTCTGTCAGAATTGAATATTCTAGTGTTTAAATTATTCCTGAATCTATACTTATTTCTTATCACTGCCTTTTTACATATACTTGAAACAAATTTTACACACAAAACATTTAGTCCAGAATTCAACGACGCCGAACCCCTGGATTTCTTCATTCGTTTTACGTAACAGTCATCAATCTGCGACTCATTTACGATAACGTTAATCCCATCATTGAAAATTTTAAGAGCGCAATCAAGAGCGTTGACATTGCTAACATCTGGAACGCCAACAATTTCAATGCATTTATTTCTATTCTTTTGTTGCAGAAAGTTAACCTCTTCTTGCAGATTATACACTTTCTCTTCAAGCATTTTTTTTATCTTCTTGAAGGCTATGGATTAGCGACAAACAGTTGGCATTCATCGTAACCAGTTTGTATTATACTTTTTTTTGCTTGCCAAATATTATTTTGATTCTGATTATTACCATAATTTGGACGATTATTATTTGAATATTGATTATTTGATTGGTTATATTTTGTTTGATGTCTATACATCGAAGATCCCCTATCAACCTCCATAGGTTGTCGCTTTGGTTGGAAACATTTTTGGTTGTTTATTATTATTATTTATATTTTGTTTAGGAAATCTTAAATGATTTGAACTATTGTTATAACCCTTTGGGTGTTGGTGTTTCTCAAAATTTAAAGCGATACTGTAATGTTCATTATTTGACTGAAGCTCCTGAGCTTTAGCCAAAGCGTTAGGTAAATCTTTTGGTCCTAACGAGAAAATTGTATTCGAAAGTGGGTAATTAAGTTCCGTTATAAATACTCGTAGTGCCGTTTCTCTTGCTTTTAGATTCATTGCTCTTGTGACTTCACTATTGTCACTTGTTGTCATTATATTGTTATTTATTAGTAACGTTAATTTCTCACTAACTTCATTATAATATTCAATTAAAGACAGTGAATGTCTTAAAATAGACATTTCTTGTTCAATTACATCTACTGACCGTTTGTCAGCATATGCGAAATCTAATCTAGCTAAAGTGGCATTAAAATTCAAAACTGTGCCGTGCGAGAAAAGGACTGCGTTTGCAGCTCCAACTATTTTATTTCTCAAAATTGTAGTTATTTAAGCTGCTCGCTTGTTACCTTTTAAGTTATGGCACGCGTCATAGCTTAAATGGTTTGTGCATTAATACTGATACAGCATTTTTATGCAGTTGCACTTGGACTTGGCATTGGTCTTGAATTCAGTTCAAGGTTGTTGTATGGCACAAAGGTAGTGCCTACAAATATGCCTTGGTTTTTTGTGTTTCGTTTGTGATTAATTCTCAACATTCCTCCGCCCTTCGAAAAACGAAACAATTATTGTTAAAACAATTAAAACGAAACGAAAAACGAAACAATTATTGTTTCTTCGCTTATTCTTCGCTATTTATTACTTAAACTTTATTCATTATTTCTATATAGGTTCTAATATTTTCTTGACTTATTTTTCCTTTTTTTTTAAATCCTATTACGCTTTTTTTATTACGCTTTAATTTTACTTTTATTTATTTATTTTTATTTTATTTATTTATTTAATTTAATTTAAGCGCTTACAAGAATAAACTTATAGTTAAGCACCGATTACATATTTGGCGATAAAAATCAACAAAACAAGCAAGATCTAAAACATAATTTTAAATAAAATTAAAGGTTAAAATTACAAATACAAAAATGACAGTTTACAGTTTAGTAAAACTGAACCAAAGATATTAACTTAAATTTATGAAAAAATATAAAGAAAAAGAAAACAAAAGAAGAAAAAATATTAAAAAGAAATTAGGAAGAGAAAAATCTAAGTTAGAGTGAAGATAAATGATCTGAAAGTTTAGATTTAAACCAGATTGCATTGCAAATACGCTGTAAGTAGGATGGAAGCGAGTTCCAAAGACGTATTGAATTAACAAAGAACTGCCGTTCCGACGCCAAGCAGGCATGTCTAGGTTGAACTAGGTTGTTACCGCGCTGAGATCTTAAAAATTTTAATTTTTCATATAAATAAGGAGGTTCTTTACTAAAAATAATTTTATGCAAGAAGACTAACGCCTTCATGTTCAAAACATGATCAAAAGTCATACCGAATATTTGTTTAGCATACTGTGATATGCGGTCAGTTCGTTTAAGTCCAAAGACATAACGAGCGATGTTGTTATAAGCAACGTTCAGTTTGCGCTTACTTGCAGCATCACAGTATGCAAAAATTTCAGAACCGTATAGTACAGTGGGAACGAGATATGTTTTTGCCAGTAGCATTGTAATGCTAAAGGGGATAAAATATTGTGTAGCCCATAGGCTTCTGAGCATACCATAGATTTTTCCTACAGTGATGTTGACATGATTTGCCCAATCCAAAGTGCTGTTGAAAGTAATGCCCAAATTTTTTGCCGATTTTACGACTTCAATACATGATCCATTTAGTATAACTTGCGGTAGGGTCGAGGTGAAATTATGTTTTCTAGCTATGATCAAGCATTTAGACTTGTTTGGATTAAGACATAAACCATTAGCAGATGCCCACTCATTAATTTTAAATAAATTTTCGTTCAAACTTGCAACACAGGAGTGAACATCAGACTTGCGACAGCTAGTATACAATTGCACATCGTCAGCGTACATTTGTATGCCACATCGATGCAGAACAGAGGGTAGGTCGTTTATGTAAGCCGAGAAAAGAAGCGGACCCATTATAGAACCCTGAGGTACGCCACGGTTCACGCTTAAAAAACTTGAGGTCGCGCAACCGATATTCACTGCTTGTATTCTATTAGCTAGGTATGAGCTCATTAGTCGGGTAGCAGTTGCGGAAAAACCAAACATGGAAGACAATTTTGAACATAAAATTTTGTGATCGACCGTGTCGAAAGCTTTCGAGTGATCAAGTAGAATCAAGAAACTAACTTCATTTCGATCAAGATTATTTCGTATTTCGTCGGACACGTCTAGTAGAGCAGTTACGCAGCTGTGTTTTGGTCGGAAACCTGATTGTCTGTCAGTTAAAAGTTTGTTATACAAGAAAAATTTAATTGTCTGTTTATACATAAGCGATTCAAAAACTTTCGATAAATACGGCAAAATTGCTATGGGACGATAGTCGTTTCCAGTTTTAGGAATGGGAATTATCTTTGCCTTTTTCCAAATAGCGGGGAATTCCGATTTAGTTATTATTGTGTTGAAAATGTGCTTAATGAATGGTAGAAGTACGGGTAGAAGTAATTTGACAAACTTTGGATGAATTTCATCGAAACCGACAGCATTAGATTTGATATCTAAGCAACTTCGAACTATTTCGGCATTTTCAATGCGTTGGAAGCTAAAAGAAGAGTTTAAGCTTGAAATTCCTTGATAGTAACGAAAATAGTTTCCATTTGGCGTCGGCATTGGAATATCAATAAATTTATTATTTAGAACCTCAACATTTACGCTAGTATCAGTGGGTGGAGAAGTTCCACCAACTCCGATTTGCCGAATTATGCTCCACTTTTTTTTGCAATTTATAGCCGAACTAAATTTGGTTTCATAGTATGCCAACTTGGCTACCTTCACCGCCCTGACTACATCTTTTCTACATATTCGGAAAATATTATATCGTTCCGGTGTTTTCAGACGCTTCCATTTGTTGTATGCTACATCACGTTTCTTGATTAATCTTTTAATCGAATTTGAAAACCAGGGCCTTTCATAATGTTTGAGTACTTTAGTCTTAAGTGGGACGTGTTTTTCAAATAAAGTGTTGACATTACGTTGTAAGAATTGCAACTGATCATTTACTGATAGCATGGTAAAGATTACTGTCCAATCGACAAGACTTAGCTCAGCCTGGAGTGAATTATAATTAATATTTTTAAAATCGCGATAAGTTATTTTTTGTTCCGGTACAATCAGCTGGAAATCATAGCAGAGGAAAATAAGGTCATGCTTGGAAAAAACAGGAGCAGAGAGTTGGTCATAGAGTAAAACTTTATCACTATCGCCGACAAAAAAGAGGTCTAGCAATGTATTACGACTTTCGGAGAAATGCGTAGGTATAGTATAGTTAGGCGACGTAAGACCAAGGGAACACATGTCCTCAGCTAAATGGTTTTCTACCAGTAGATCGCTATTGAAATCACCACATATTATAATCTCATCAAAAGAGTTTGCCACCGACTCTATTTTCAGCAATAAGTTTTCTGTATTGATGTTACGATTTGGCCTATAGACTGCGCCAATAAGCAGTTTCTTAAATTCATAAATTACATCAACAAATAGGAACTCAATGTCATCATGTAGATTTGATTTACTCACACAATTGCATGTTATACCATCTTTAACAAAAATAGCAACACCACCAGCATGAGACGTTCGATCCGCACGAAATATTCTGTAACCCTTTACACTAAAGACAATATCCTGAACAGAAGGCTGAAACCATGTTTCGGACACACAAATTACATCCATACCTGAATTTTCAAATATGTACCGAAACTCATCGATTTTATTATTCAAGCTTTGCGCATTAAGGTGACATACCTGTAATCCCTTAGCCCGCTTGCTTAGTATTCGAACTAAGGCATAAGTATTGTCCTTGGAACTACCACGATTATAATTACACAAACTCATCACGGAGATAAATTATGTTGAACAGACGTGTATTTGCAGCGCAGGTGTTTAAATTGTTATAATTATAAAACAATATGGAGTACAGAAACAGAACGAAGAAAGAAAACGAAAGAGATAGGAAAAGGAAAGATAAATTTAATGATGCAAGAAAATTCGGCTCAAGCAGCAGCAACTTCATTAACCTCATCATCAGGACTAGTTTCATAACATTTTCCAGCAGAAATAACAGCACTTTGTAGTTCACTTGTATTATTGACGAGAATACTTGGAGAACCTTTGTGTAGACGGATGTGAACACAGCCTCTGATTGTGAAAGCATTATAAACGCATTTACGCCTTTTATATGCAATGGCCGCATGTAACAGCTTTCTAGTGTCAACGCTGAGGCACTCATGAATGTACACATTCTGATCGGACTCAAAACCAGCATTTTTGAGATTCACAGGTTTCTTAGAACGTCTTCGATAATCACCAAATGCTTTTAGAACCCGATTGCGATCGTGAGGGGTGTAAAACTTGATGATTACAGCGGGATTGTAATTTGGATTATTTGTTCTGGGCTTAATACGAAAAATATCTTTTAGTTGAGGTGGTGGAAACTCGATAGAATGACAGACAATATTGAAGATACTCTTAATATTTTCGTCTGCCTTGAATGGTACTCCAAAAAAAACTGCATCTGTAGTGTTATTATTGTTTTTGTCGTTGTTAGTGTTTGATGTGGGGGAGCATCGTTTCAGATCTTCAGCTAGCACATCACAGCGCGAGGTTAGAAGTTCGATGCGATGTTCAAGAGAGCTGAGTTTTAAATCATACTCATTAAATTTCTCTTTAATAGTAGCGACTTCGCTTTTAACTTGAATACTTAATTTAGTTTCAGTGTTTGCTATCTCACTCAAGAGGCGATTGAAAATGCTGTCGGAGTGCTTTTGAAGTCGAGCCTCTAGCTGTTCTATTTCAGCCTTTATCTTTGCACTCAAACGATCTTCTAATTCATTGAGTGCAGTGCTAAATGAAGTCAAACTGCCACTCTCTGACTTCGGTGTATTTTCGTTTTTTGGACGAAGGCCTCGTTGCCGTAGTTGCTCACGCGTTAGTCTTTGCGTCGGTGTCATTTAGGGCGTAAGAAGCGAACGCGATAACTGCAGTGCATGTAGCTTTGAATTATATATATTTTTATATTTGTCTATTTAAATTGTTGTTGCGTTTCAAGCCACTGACGGCGCCGTTTGATCTTGCAAACGAATTGTTCTTGTGTTGCTCGGATTTTTCTTTTCTGTTGATTTTTGTTTTGTAGTCATATATATATATTTTTAAACTGATTAGAATTTCACTTGGTTATTTTATTTTGCAATCTTTTTTATTAGTTTTTATTTAGATATTGATTAAAAAACAAAAATGTCACTATTAGAGATGAAGCACCTTTGTTTAATAGTTTTAAAGATTTTAGAGCAAAAAATCAACAAAAATCAACTTTACGCCTTATATTATTACTGTAATCCATTAAAACACTTTTTCATTACATGATTTCTTTACATCATCTACTTTATTACATATCAAATTAATTATGCATTTAAACTTTTGCATTATATTTTTACTTTATATTGTAAAAAAAAATTTTTTTTCCTATCGTTTTATCTAATATTTATTTCCTATTTATATAACCTATTAGTTCCTAACTTTTGTTAGTTTTGGGGGGGAGGTGGGATGGTGTTTAAATGCTACGACGTTTTTTCCTTGTAATTGTGGTTTATTTTGTTGAAGTGTGTGTTGTGGTGATACGTGGATGCTTTGCGTCTTGCGCTTAGCTTATGTTGTCTTCTTCTTTGACCGTTCATCAATTCTTGATTAATTTCCTTAATCACTGCTTCTCAAATAGTTTTTCGTTGTTTAATTTTAGTTGACATTAAATGGTTGGTTTAGATTTTATTTACTTTATTTTAGAATTTTGCTTTATTGTTCTTTAGAAAGGGTTTGGTTCCTTTCATTTTATTATCTTCCAAGTTTTGTTCTTGTTATTAAAGTTTTGACATTTTTGGTTTGCTAGGTTGTTTTTTGTAAAGGGTTTTATACCTTCGGTTGATTTAGAAAAAGTGGAATATCTTTGATATTGGTTTAGAAAGGTTTTGGTTCCTTTCGTTTAGTTATTTTGTCAGTGTTGTTCTTTTTATGAAAGTTTTGACACTTGTTGGTTTATTTTATTGTAGAAGAGTGTTCATCTCTTTTGTTTGGTCTTTGTAGTTTCGCTTTTTTATGTCAGTTGCTTATCGGGACTATACCGCCTGCCTCTCTGACACTTTATGAATATTCGTAATCGCCCTTCATCGTCGTCTTGCACAAACGTGCTGCATCCCGTCAAAGTTGTTTTTGCGGTTGTCGCTGCCTTCTTGTAATTTTGCCCTCGGATGCTGCCACCCTCTTCTTGCAGTTTTGTACGCGGATTTCCTGTCACAGTTGTTTTTGCGGATGCTGCCGCCTTCTTGCAATTTTTCACGCGGATGCTGCCGCATCAGCATCACACACATCTTTTCAGATAAGCTTGTTGAGTTTCTCATTTCTCTGCTACCTATTCTCTCTCGGATAATTCCTTTATCTGGTCCAACGGATTCATCTTTCGGTTGCGACCCCACTCTTCCTCGTGTGTGAAATGCCCTAATCTAGTTGAACCTAACCATTTATTTCTAAAGTATAATACTAATTACAGTCTATTTTTTTATTATTCATTGATATTTACAATTACTTCTTTTCTGTATTCATTTTTTTTCTATTGTTTGATAAGTTTATTTTCCATTCTACATTTAATTAAGAATGCATAACCTAGAAGTCTACTAGCATAATTTGGTTTTCTTTCGCTTCTTGGAGCTTAGAATCTTTAGTCTTAATTATTTGATTTTTTCACAAAATTTTCTATTTAAATTTTTCTACCAATTTTAATTTAGTTTTTCTTGAAATCTCTTGCAGGCTTAGGGTTCTATTTGTTATTTTATTTACTTTATTAATTTCATTTTTCTCTCAGATTTCTTAAATTTTTAAATTAATTTTTAAATTATTCAGAAACTAATTTTCTCTTTTACATTTTAAAGCCATATTGCATTTTTCCATTTTTAAATTCATAATTTTTATGCGTAAGCGCTTTTTATGTTCTGTTAATATCCTGTAACATAAGCTCAAAAAAAATTTTTAGAATTCTTATATTTCTCAAAAGTTAATAAAAAATAATTTAATCTCTCTTTCGCTCTATTCATTTTATTTTTAATATTTTTTCTTTTGTTAATTGTAAAATTATGATAATGTGTGTGTGTGTTAGTTTCGTAAGAAAAGAACAAACATTGTTCAATGTCCAATGCTGGTTCTTACGACTACCATACTGCGGGTTTTCTTACGCTTGGTTTTTTTTTCAAAAGCTGAATGACTTAGGGAAATGAGGTCGTTTAATTTTTCTTCTGACTTTAATATTCTGTCGTATATGCTGCAATTCCCAACCTAGTGATAGCTTGCAATTTTTTTTTCTTTTATATCGTCATTTCGTGCTCTGTCACTTTAATTAAACAAAAATGCTAACTTTACGGAATTATTGCTACCCATATTTTTAGTAACTGTATTTCGTCGTTCTGCTCATATTATTATTATTCTATTTTATTTAAAGGAAATTGCTAACTTTGGGAAAATATTCCTATAAAACTTAGTTGTGAGTTGGCTTTATTTGACGATAGCCGTTCATACTAATTCACTCGCCATGCTGTCAGTACTATACTTAGTTTGAAATTAGTACTTTATTTGAAATTATTCTACTATTTGTGTTCCACTTAAAGTGACTTTAATAAATACAAAAAAAAAATTTTATTTCTTTTTCTTAATTATTTTTCATTCTCAAAAAAATTTCTCTATATTTTCTTTTTCCTTTGAATGAGCTATTCAATTTTATCAATTTCTATCCATATTCATACTTTTCTTCTTTTTTTAATTTGGTTTCTTTTCATTCATTAAAAGAAATTATTTTTTTTTTCTCCTCTTGTAATTTATTAAATTATTCTGCATCTTCCATTTGTTTGAAATATTATTTATCTGACATTTGTTACCAACATAACTTTCTAATTTCCCAATTTGTTCTTGTTCGGCAAGCTTACCGTTTGGTTGTTTTGTTTTTTCTAAAATTTCTGCAATTTTTTCTAAATTTCCTTTATTTTGCCTTTCGTGTTTCTCGTCCTTTATCTTGGACCCTGTTTCACTTATACAATTACCTTCCTGCGGTATATTTATTTCCTGAATCTTTCTTTCCTTTAATTCTATTTCCGCATTAATTTTTCCCTTATATATCTTCATTTCATCATTATTATCTCTTTTACTTATTTTTTCACAATTATTGTCCTCGCTGGACTTTATTTCCTTACCTTTTCTTTTATCAGAAGTCTCTTCCATCAAATTTATTTCATTATTATTCTTTCTTTTACTTAGTCTTTTTCCCTTTTATGTTTTTAGTTTTTACTTTTTATTAGTTGCCATTTCTTCTGTATTTTATTTATATTCGATAATCATTTAATTTCTTAGTTGCTATGAAACATTTTGACTAAATTGTTATGGATTTTCTTCGTTTTATTTCTGATTAAAATTTTGGTTGTGACTGCACTTCTTATTCCTACCACCTCTATTGGTGAAAATTTGTTTTTTCTACTCTGATTCTTCATTAGTACTTTATCCCCGATTTTAAACTTTACTGGATTTAAAGTATTATCATATTACTTTTTAGAGGCTTCTTTCGCACGTTCCTGATTCTGCCTAACTAGCTCATGCGCTCTTTGGATCTAGTACTTTAATACCTTTGAAGGATCCTCGGCATTATATACCGGACCACATTTGCGTTTCAAATTGGTCGGCATTTCGTAATCAAACCCGTACAATGTTCGAAAAGGCGTCTGCTTTGTTGATACATGTACTGTGTTGTTATGTACATGCATCGCACTTGCCAACCAATGATCCCAGTTTAACCCATCTTCTTTCGCGAAACTCCGCAAATATTCCGCTAAAGATCTATGGCTCCTTTTTAGTGAACCATTTGCTTGCGGATGGTATGGTGTAATGTGCAATTTCTTTATGCCTAACATTTTACATACGTCCGAGAAAAGACGTGAAATAAAGTTTGACCCATTGTCGGTTATTAACACTCTTGGCTTACTGTGACGAGTCACAATCTCGTTGAAAAATACTTTTGCGACGGTGCTTGCCTCCGCATCTGGTATTGCGGCACAAACCATGTATTTTGAAAAATCGTCTTGGAATGTTAATATATATTTATTACCGGATATTGTCTCTGGCAGAATACCCACCATGTCCACATAAACTTTATCGAATGGTTGTGCTGGAGCATCCGTCAAGACCATCGACATTTTAGTTAACCTAGAACTTTTGTTTACTTGACATTTCTTGCAATTTTTTACATATTCTTTTATTTTTTTCTGCATTTCTTTCCACCTGTATGCTTTTCTTATTCTAAATAGTGTTTTCAAGGCTGCTTGATTGCCTCCTAATGGTGAATCGTGAAAATCTTTCAGTATTGTTTCCATTTCTTTTGGATCCGTTATTATTTTTCCTTTTTGTTCTATACCTAATGATTCTTCTTCCTGTGTACTTTCAGTTTCTGGGATATTCTCTGATTTATTATCTTGCTCGTTGACTCTAGTCCTTGATCTCGCTTGCACTACTCTTATACCCTGCTCTGGTTGTGGTATCCTACTTAACGCGTCTGCATTTAAATTTCTTTTTCCAGGTTTATATATTATTTCAAAATCATATTCTGACATCTTGTATCTAAATCTTGCTAATCTTGATGTCAGATCTTTCAGATTCGCTATTCCTCTCAAGGGTTGGTGATCCGTGTAAATTTTAAATGGTCTACCTAATTAAAATGCTCTAAAATTTTTTGTTGCCCATACGATTGCTAAAAATTCTTTTCTATTGTCGAATACCTTTTATCTGCGCTATTTAATAATCTATTTGCGAAGGCAATTGGTCTGTCTTCTCCTACTTCACCCTGTGACAAAACTGCTCCTATCGCTTCCCCACTTGCATCAGTCGTTAGTAAAAATGGTTTCTCCAAATCGAGATAGGCTAACACGGGTGATGAAATTATAGCTTCTTTTATCATTTTAAATGCTTCTTGACATTTGAAACCTTGTGTCTTTTTTCAATAAATTGTTTATGGGGGATGCCAATTGTGACATATTTTTTATGAATTTCCTGTAATAGTTTGCTAACCCCAAAAACGCTTGAACTTCCTTTCTATTCCTTGGCATTGGGATATTTTTTACGCATTCTAACTTTTGTGGGTCTGGTAAGGCCCCTAGCTCCGAACATATGTGTCCTAGGTAGGATATCTCTCTACGAAGAAATTGACACTTTTCCGTATTTAACTTTAAACAATTTTCCCTTAGTTTCTGAAATACTTGCGCTAGTCTTTCCTCATGTTGCTGCATGTTGCTGCATGTTGCATTACTATGTCATCTAAATATACAAAACAATCTATTTCTTGTAATCCCGTTAGTATATTATTCATCAACCTTTGGAAAGTTGCTGGAGCTCCGGTGAGTCAAAATGGCATTCTATTGATTTCATAGTGCCCAAATGCCGTACTAAACGCTGTTTTTTCTCTGTCACTTTTGTTTACGAGGACTTGATGGTACCCACTTGCCAAATCTAGAGTTGAAAAATAACTACAGTGTTCCAATTTATCTAATCACTCCATTTTCAATCAATCAATTTAATCAATCAATCAATCAATTCTTGGAATTGAAAAAACTTGTTTGATGGTGGCGTCATTTATCTTTCTAAAATCTATGACTAACCTCCACTTTTTCTTTCCATCCCTTCCTGCTTTCTTTGGCACTAAAAGTAATGGCGAGTTCCAAGGTGACTTGCTTGGCCTAATTATGTCGTCTCTCAAAAGCTTTTCTACTTGGTTTTGAATTTCCTCCCTATGGGCCTGAGGTAATCTATACTGTTTCTGATTTATTGGCGGCTGATCTGCTAGGACCTGAATTTCGTGTTTTAGAACAGGAGTACATGATAATTTATCTCCTTCTAACTGAAATATCATGAATGAATATCATGGTAAGAAGTTATTAAATTTTCTATTGCAGACCGTTCCTGTGTATTTAAATTTGTGTCCAATTTAATTGTTTCTGTTAATTTTTTAATTCTTTCTCTTACGTTATGTTTCTATATTTTTATATTTCTTGCTTATTTACCATTTCTGTTGGAACCTTCGTTTCTATATTCATTTTTACTATTTGTGTCGTTCTTGCTTTAATTATTATCTCTTTATTGTAATTAATTAAATGTTTGTCTTCTCTCAACTCTTTTTCTTGTCTCAACTGTAGCAATGTAATTACTTTTCCCATGTTGTCATACATTGTGACCACTTTTTCCCTTGTGTTTATTATACTTCTGTTCCACAAATTATCTCTTCCTAGTATTCCATCTGCAGGTAATCCTTTTTCTTGTGCCACCACGGGTAACTTAAAACTTAGATTCTCAACCCCGCTGTATGAAATTTTTAAAGCACCCAATGTCTTGATGAAGCCTCCGAACGCTCCACCTAAATCTTTTATATCTTTGCTTCTATTTTCAATTGTTTCTAACGTACTTTGTTTAACCAAACTCGTGTCTGGTCCGGAATCTTCAAGTAGAATGAGTCGTCCATTTATAGCATTCTTACAAGGAATTTCTACAAACACATCATTCACTTTGGAGACGCCAAAACATTTCCGCCTCTTACTCTCCTGCATGGTCAGATTTCTGTGCCAGCAACAACTTGGCTTATTTTTATTAAACATTTTTATTTTATCCATTACTGTCTCTTTGACTTTACCTTTTATCATTTCAAGTATCACAATAACATTGTTTCTTTTATATTTCTTAACGTTTCTCCCACTATTACCATATTAATTATATACAGAATAATTTGCATGATGGTTATCATGTTATAAAAAAAATTGTTTGCTGTTGTTCTCAACAACCCAATCGTTTCCTCTAACTCTGGACTAATACTCATCTTCTCCTGGCTTAGATATACCCCACCTTCTACTGGCTTAGAGATACAAGCCTTTATAATTTCTTTAGGTGTTAACTCTTCCTTTAATTCTACTGACTGAGGTGTACAGATATTTACAATATCTTCGGATGTCAAATTCTCTGTTACTACACTCTCTATTGGCTTAGATGTACAGATATGCACAATCTTTTCAGACGTCGAATTCTCTGTTACTGCCTTTAGCGGCCGTGTTACTCTCTTATCTCGGGGTTCCCAGCTTAATGGCCTTTGCTGGGCCCTTGGAAGTTTCCCTGTCTGTACTCTGATTTCTTCGCGTAGCAATCCCCTTCCGTGTGTCCTAGTTTGTTACACCATTTGCATTGTTTTACCGGTCTTTGCTCCTTACCAAAATTCTTCCCCCGATTATCTCTGAATGGGCTTACCGTTTTGACTCCTCTATTATTTTTACTCTCAAAGCTCTTATCTTGAATTTGTCTATTTCTAGGCCTGAATTCTTGGGCACAATTCACTCTTTTTCATGACCATATTCCTGGCATTTCTCGCTGTATGGAGTGTTTTTTCTCGTAAGACACTCATCCTTGATATGCCCCAATTTCCCACAATTCCCAATTTCCCCAATTTCCACAGAATCTATCTATACCCCCTCGATCTTGGCTAACCTTCCTTGTTTCGTCCACTACAGCATACACCTGCTTCCGCGGCGTGACCCCGGATCCATATTGACCTGCGCTCCTCAACATATAATCTATTTCCTTAGTCACTAACTCGGCTAAATTCTTGCCCTCCATAGTCAACACTACTGGTTTTAAGCTTTAGTCATTCAATCCTACCCTAGAGGCCGTCACCACCGCCTTTATTAATTGACCCCACAAACCTGCCTCTTCTTCTATGCAATCCTTCCCTCTTGCTTCTATAGAACTTAATCTTCTTGCATATGCTTGTAATTTTTTCCCTGACTCTTGAACACATTTCGACAATTCCATTAGAATTGAATTGTAATTTGATTCCCTTCGATAATTGAGTTTAATTAATAGGTACAATTCCTCAATATTTGCAAACTCTCTTCCCCTGCATAATTCGGAAGCATCTCTGTGTAATTTCAACTTTATACATTCTACAACGCGTGGTAACTCACTAGAATTGAACGCTCTTATCGCAAGATCGCACCCTTGAATGAACCTGTAAAATTCCGTTGGTGAGTCGGTTCCCGAGAATAATGGGACGAGATTATTCACGGTCTTAGCTATTGCGATTAAATTCATTGTGTTATCTTTTATTTCTATATTCTCGTAGATATGCCCCCCCTTCGTCTGTCTCTACATCTGTTGCCTCTTTATGATGCAATGAATTTTCTGGTGCCAATTTCAATTCTTCCAGCAAATGCCTATTTTGTACCTGTAATTCCCTAATCCTAGCATTTGCCTTTTCGACCGTCTCAAAATCGACTCAAGCTTGTTCGTCAATTAACTTCTCTACAACTCTGTCGATACGCCTTCTCTTAGCAACAGATCTCGCAATCTTTCGTTTTCCAAATCTAGCTCTTCTGCTCTACCTTGGTCTCCTACTCTTAGTTGTTGCACCTCGTCTTTTTTTCTTTGTTCTCAGAGCCTCAAAATCTCTCTTATGCTCCTCAAACCTACTTGCTTGAGCCGTACTCTTGTGCTAGTGATACTTATCTACGAAATCAAACACTACGTCTGCCTCTTCTACCTTTGTCAAATTTTTCCCCATCGTATTTGACTGCAGCAAAGCGAAATTATCTTTTTTTGATATAACCACTTTTGCTCGGACCCACAATTTTTCCAAAAACCTTTGTGTATATGTCACTAGTGTGATACTCGTACATTTAAAGAAAAGCAAGCTTAAATTACCGCGTTCCTTTTCTAACGCACTAAGCCTAGGTGTTCTTTATTCAATCAATTCTCCCGTAAGCCCGGTTAGTTAAAAATAACAGTTTTTTTTCATATATTCATTTATTTGATGCAATGCATATTAACAAAAAATTTTCAAAATTTACAAATCACAACCTTCCGCTTAAAATTCATCACGTTTCGAATCTCCTTGGTGCTGACCGATGTTCTTCCACGGTGAGTTACTTTATTTACACCTGTATTTCCTTTTCCATAGAAATCCGCCGCCAGGTTAATCTTCTGCATCTGCTTCGTAATTGACAGGTAAAGTCCTTCAGACCGCCACGAAGTAAAATTATGTCGACAATGAACGTAATTAATAATAAAAATACTATGAATTTAAACCACGTATGAAAACATAAACTCAAAAAGGTGTTAAACGAGACTTAACCCTTTATATTGATCAAAATTTATTCCTGGCATCCTCTTTCCCGAGAGGTGGTGGAAGATGGATCCACCATCAATACTTATTTCTAGCAGGACCCACGTGGATCCTACTAACAAAATTCAATTCCCAAAAAATTTTTCCCCCAAAATCAATCTTGAGTTGGACTCAACTCGTTTGTTTAATCAAACTAAACTCCCAAAAAACTTTCTACATACAGCATCGAATTTTCAAACATAAAGCACTCATATACACAGGGGATTGAACTTCCTTCTTCAAAACCCAAAATATATTTTTTTTTCTCCAATGTAAGGTACCATGCCTTGTAATATATTTTAAGTTTTACTAAAAAAATTTTTTTTTCAAAATATTCTTGCTGTTCCCATAAACAACTTTTAAATTAATTTCAAACTTTTTTTTCCAAAATATCCTTACTGTTTCCCTGAACAGAAAGGATCATACCGGCTGCGCCAAAAATGTTGGGATCCTCCCTGTGAGGATACCCGCAAGTCCTTAGTCGTGGCCCTAAAGTGAAGTGCTATCTGATTCAAAACCTTATGCATCTTTCCTCCAATAGGAAAGATCGCATCCTACCACAATTTCCCTAGATAAAAAAAATGTTACCTTATATTTAGCCTTCAGGATAGATGCCAAATGAATAGGCAGCCGTGAGGTTGCCAAAAGATTTTGGGTGTGTATTATAATGGCTCACCAGCCGATTGTATACTTACTTTAATGTGTACTGGATCCACACTGAATTGAAACACTCACGATCTGACTTAGTACGCTTGTTGTTTTCCCATCAATTGAACTCTTTATTTAGCAGAGACCAGATATTTATATCATATCTGAAGTCGCTTCTTCTTATTAATTTTGTTACATACTTAAGTCTAGCTTATCAATTAATTTGCTATACTTAACACTTATTTAATTTCGCAATACTTTACAATGGTTTAGTTTCATAATTTCAATTTCATAAAACATTTCCTCATAACATGGCCGAGATTAAAATTAGCCGAAACATTCTTAGGTTTAACATATGTAAAATGCTCGTATTACATTTTGTTTATCCTGCTTTTAATTTCCCAAAGGCGGAACTCTTTTGATTCAATTATTGTCCAATTATTAATTACAGCAAAAATACTATAAATGCATGCAATTACAACAATAAAATATTATTAATTTAAAATGATGTTAATGCATTTTGTTCCCGGTGCAGAAGGCACAACGGTGTCAGTTTATTTCTCACGACAATGGCAACAACATACTGGCGGTATTGCTTTTTATTTAAGCTGCTCGCTTGTTACCGTTTAAGTTATGGCACGCGTCATAGCTTAAACGGTTTGCGCATTCATGTTGATACTGCATTTTTATGCAGTTCCAATTAGAATTGGCATTAGCGTTGAATTTAGTTCAAGATTGTTGTATAGCACAAAGGCAGTGCCTACAAGTATGCCTTGGTTTTTTGTGTTTCGTTTGTGATTAATTCACGACAGGTCCACTGTTAGAGTGGACTTAAACGTCATCTTAAGTTTTTTAAAAGAGTTTATTAATTCGTCCAGTAATAAGTATTAATTAATTCTAATTTATTTGTAAATTAATTACGACCTTCTTTCATAAGTTTTAAGTTATGTGTTTTTTTATATAACTCCAATAATTTTTCAATTATTAAAGGTTATATTTTATCGAGCTCAAGGTCAATGTTGCTTTCCGAAGAAAACAACTGAAGGAATAACAACCAACAACAACAATACCCTATATAGAGTATCAATCACATAGCAGACTAGACAGCTATTTCGTTGGCCGCTACACCAACTCATCAGTAGCCTTTTATTGTGATTCTTGCTGTGATCCACTAAGCTCTTAATTTTCTACTTGTTTCACGAATGCAATTAGTAAATTACCCTGAATTGCGGTACGAGAATACAAATGATATGAAAGCAGCTTAAAGTTCTTCTAATTTGTGAAGCATACTTTCAGGGAAAGTATGTTCTATTATTCGAAGATAGATCAAAGCTTTTCTAAATACTCAAAGATTTTGTTGTGCTAGCTGTTGTTGCTCTTCTATTTCACAGTCGATCTTAGCTTCAGCAGTTAGCTGATATTAAACTATGACGACATGAAGATTTGCTTCATTTGAAAACTTAGATTTTTTAATTTATTGTGTGTAAACACACACAAATAATCATATTTTCAACGGCCGGAAATATTTTTTTCTTCGGAAAGCAACATTGACCTTGAGCTCGATAAAATATAACCTTTAATAATTGAAAAATTATTGGAGTTATATAAACACATAACTTAAAAACTTATGAAAGAAGGTCGTAATTAATTTACCAATAAAAAAAATTCTCACAAAGCATTAAAAATATAATATAAATATAATTCTAGTTACAGGATGTAAAGCTTCTTTTATGAGACATTCTGGAATGAACAGCCGGATTAGAGTCTCTTTGTAAATTCCAACAGTAGTCTGCCATCATATGTGTATCCCACCTTCCCTGGTACCGATTCTCCATAATTTTGATATCTTGGTGAAACCTTTCTCCTTGTTCTTCGCTTAAATTACCCAAATTTTCGGGAAATCGGTCCAAGTGCCTGTGCAAATAATGGATTTTAATACTCATGTTGCAGCCAAGGTCTCTGAACTTATCCAGCATATTCTCCACTAATTGAACACAATGTGGAGCTTTATTATTTCCCAAGAAATTTTTTATAACTTGCACGAATGACGCCCACGCATTTCGTTCAGTTTCGGTCATTGACTTATCAAAATCGTTGTCATTCATAAACTGCCTTATTTGGGGACCGTCAAAAACTCCTGCTCTAATCTTATCTCTACTTAGATTAGGCATTTTGCTGCAAATATATGCAAAACATTCCCCATCACGATTCAGAGTCTTAACAAACTGCTTCATGAGTCCTAATTTGATGTGCAACGGTGGTAGGACGATCTTTTCACGTGGAACTAAAGCTTCATTTGCAATATTTTTATCGCATATAATATAATTTTTTCTCTCGTAGGCCAATATTTTTGCCGCCAATGTTGTTGCTTGGAACTGCTATCCCAGAGACACAAAAAGCAAGGGTACTTAGTATAACCACTGTTGTCCAAGAAGAAAATTGACCACTTTAAGAGCAACACAAATGATCCATTGGTGGTCTTGGTATTTTATCTTTTTCATCACTAATGCAATGTTGTTATATTCTTCTTTCATTGTTGTGGAGTGCGCAATTGGAATTGATGCATACACATTGCCATTGTGCAATAAGACGCACTTCAAACTTCTCTTGGAACTGTTCACGAAGAGGCGCCAATCGCTAGGTAGATACTTGGATAGCCCCATTTCCTGCATAAGACCATTTACATTATTACAAAACACCAGATTGTCTTCCTTAATAAAAAATGTTAAAAAAGCTTTATCCCTAGCGCGGTAATAAGTTATTTTTGTTCCACGTTCTAACAATTTCTTATCATTTAACCTCGAAGCTAACACTTCAGACGCTTCTTTTGATAAGGCCAAATCTCGAATTAAGTTATTCAACTCGCATTGATTAAAACGGAATAGTTTAATCGGAATAGTTTGATTAAAACGGAATAGTGAGGAATAGTTTCTGTGTCTTCCAAAACACTGTCACAATCACTTAGGTCATTAGCGGTATTATGTTCAAACTCCGAACTCAGCTCTGAAGAATCATTCAGTTTTGGAATGGGAACATCTTCGGAATGGGGAATTGGACGGCACGCTGACGGTAAATCGGGATACTGCCATTTATTTAGATTTTTCCTATTAATACCAGCAATACTGACTAAACAGAAGTAACAGTCGTCCAAATGATTTCTGGGCTCTCTCCAAACCATCGGCACACCAAACTTAAGCCTATTTCGTTTTCCTTGAGTCCACTGTCGCAAATTTACACAGCAAGTATTGCACACAATGTGTCGAGCCCAGCTTTTATCTTGGTCACCAAGATTAACTCCAAAGTAATCTAAATACGATTTTTTAACACATTCCGAAATAGGTCTTATGTTTTCTTTAAAGGTGTATTCTCCAAAAATATAACAAAATGTGTCAGCGTAATTTTTACACCGTCTTCTATTGGAAGTCATTTCTATTTAGATCAACACTTTTTTAATAAACTTTGCCAACAGCAATAAACCACTTCTTACAAGAAACTAACTTCCGATATGCAATTGGAGTGCAAAAAGAAAAAATAACGTTCTGAATAATATTGTACAAATAAAATTCCCGTTAATCAGCTAGCAATTACACAAAAAATAACACTCTATCTCTATCAAACTGGAAAAAAAAGTACACAGTAGGCTGCGTCAGAGACGCGGCCGCTAAATTGAAACGTAGAATACGGTGAAACGCAAGGTGAAGAAATAAAAGTCTTATAGGATAAGAGCATAAAAATTCAGTTACTCTTACGGTCAGTGTTCGCATAACGCTGTTGTGCCGTATAGATTACCATGCAAGACAACTCTTTCTCTGGCTTTAAAAGAGTAGAAATGTAAATGTTGTTATGGATTATCTTTTTATGTCAATTTACAGAAATCGTCAATCACCAAATATACATACATACATACATGCATATACATATAAGTATGTATTTCATTTGCTGTTATTAGTTGATCTCACACAACTGACGGTCATAATTGGAGGTCATAAGTGGAGGGTATAAAAAAGCTATATCATGAAAAGTAGAGCTGATAGAGACAATTACAGATTTGAATTCAGCGCACCCAAATTAACTAGAATCAGTTGATAAATTCAAAGAAGCAAAAATCTTTTTTAATTTTGTGGGGCTGTGTAATCTATGCTATTTGTCTCCCAATAATTGATACTTACACGGTTTTATCATACTTAAAAGCTTTTAAAACGTCATATAAAAGTGGTCCCGATAATATACCGTCGTGTACACTAAAATACTGCTGTGATGAATTAGTAATTCCTATCACTTTGCTTTTTCCTTCTTCATTAAAATCTTGCTATTTTCCAGTTGCCTGGAAGTCGTCTTTTATTATTCCGTTGCACAACTCTGGTAACAGGTTTTTAATCGATTACTATCGTGCAATTGCAAAATTAAGCGCTTTGCCTAAGCTTTTCGAGGCAATCATTACATCACAATTATCACATACTTCACGTGTTAAATCTTTATCTACGGTTACTTTTACTTCCAAAACCATTGAGAATTTTGGAAAAAGTTTACCTACTGATGTTATAAACACAGATTTTAGCAAAGCTTTTGATGTTGTTAATCATATACTATTAGTCTTAAAGTTATCTCTTGATGGATTTCCCACAGCACTTGTAAGATGGATTGAATCTTATTTATGTAATAGAACACAACGTGTTCTTTTTAAACTTCTGAAATCTCATGAGTTGCTGTCACTTCTGGTGTACCTCAAGGAAGCCACCTCAGGCCTCTTCTCTTTTTACTGTTTATAAATGATTTGCCATCTGTCATAAAGCATTCAAGTATTTTAATGTACGCAGACGACGTGAAACTATTCTTCCTTCAGGTTTTATTAAACGATTGGCAAAAGAGTTTAATGATCCCTATATAACAAAACCTTATTCACCTCTCTAGTGCGACCTATTTTAGAATATGCTTCAATTGTTTGGTGCCCTCGACATAGTTATTACATATATATGCACTACACTAACAAAATATACAGGTTTCAGATTCATAGCAAATGTTTGCAATGTTGCATAATTTTGCAACAAGATCGTGAACTCCACTAATATTTTAGATTATCTACAGTACCGCCACTAATCTGGATCACACTTTCCAAGGATACTTCATATTTTCCTGTGATGTTTTGCAACACCTTATACAATCAAGCTGTGTAGTTTAATATGATTATCCAGAGCGAGACCATGTCCGTCTCGCGGTTTGACTCCGTATGACTAGCTTTGAACGTGTGAACTGTGCTCTAATCCATATTTATATAGATATGCACGCTATAGATATATTTTGATTATCCAGAGCAAGACCTCGTCTGTCTTGCCTAGCACATGTACGAGCTCGACCTCGTCCGTCCAGCCTGGCATATGTGAGCACCGCTCTAACAACCAATCATTCTATTTACTACTAAGAAGCTAACCGGATTATAAATGTAAATACGTGAAAGCCTGACAGTTTTACAATTTTATAAAAATTGAATTGTACATAAATAAATTGTATTAGATTGTCTAATATTAATTGCTACAAAGCCATAAGTGCTAAGCATTCAAATTTATAATAATAATAACAACTTCCTGTCAACTGGGTATGTAGATACCAATTTAGATTTGGTAGGTCAGCTAAACGATGTGAACAACCATGTTCATTCAAACAAAACGACACACAACATAACACAACACAACACAATACGACAAACTAAGCGATTACATCATTGCGACGGGTAATGATGGAAGTCAGACAACACTTACATGCCGCCTATTTATTAATGACAATGACAATAACATTAATTTTTTGATCAACAGTGGCGCAGAAGTTTCAGTGCTTCCAATAATTAAATTCAAAGCCAACAACAAAAATTCAGACTTAATTCTAACAGCTGCGAACAGAACATCACATAACTACAGAAGGACAGTTCCCTTTTTCGAAACAAGCAAGTACAAAATTGCCAAACAAGAATTCGACTTTCTAGTCAAAGCAAACATCTGTCGTCCATCAGACTCCATGTCAGCTTCTCCTCTACATCTAGTAACAAAAAAAGATGCAAATGACTGGAGACCCTGTGGCAACTACAGAAAACTTAACGATATTACAGTTCCAAACCGCTACCCTTTACAACACATTCACGACTTAGCTATTGACTTACACAACAAGAACATTTTTACTAAATTAGACTTAGAGCATACCATCAAATTGCTGTGGCCACTGCAGACATACACAAGACCGCAATTACTACACCATTCGGAATATTTGAGTTCTTGAGAATGCCGCACAGTGTAACAGTGTAGTGCGGCCATAATTCAAAAATTTTTTTTTTCAATATATAGAAAAAAAGTATGTACGTCGAGAGAGAATACTTGAATTAAGTCTAATTCAAAATATTTCTTAAAAATTTGTATTTTTATTTGTAGGTACACGACATCATACAACTTAGGGTTTCCAAAGTTAACTTATGCTAATGAGAGAAGCAGAAATTACATTTTTAAGAATTATTATGAATATTCTTAATTAATTGCTTATATAACTATATATAAATTGTATATGAGACATATATATGGAATTGCTTCCGTCTGAAAAGTATTTTTTTTTTTTTGTTTTTTATGTACCGTGATCATGATACCGGTAATTTTATAAAGTGGTCTCTGAATAATAAAATAATGAAGATTTCACCAACTTTGGAAGTGATTTACAAAAAAAAACACGGCATATTACATGTGTAATTTTTTAGTATGATATTTTTATAAGTATAAATATTACTATGTAAAGAAAATTAGCTCAAAATAAGTGCAAATCTGAACAAAAATTATATTTTTGTAGTGATAACTTTTCAACTTTTCCTTAGGTCCTGTTGTGTTAAAGAAACAACAGCCGTTATTTAAGTCAGTTTTTCCAATAACTGATTAAGAAAATATGTATAAATTATATACGTAAAGAAAATACGGAACTAGTGGAAGCCATATACATTCTTTATTATACTTTTTTTTATAACGTTTACCGGTAGTAACGGGATCGGTATAACTAATTTTTCCAGCCAAAAAGTGACAATTTTCTCTAAATTCGAAAGTGATTTAAAAAAAAAAAAAAGCGAAATAGTATATCTTCAATTTTTTTTTATATTATATTTCTGTAAGTATTAAAAACATTTTTAAAAAAAAAAAGTTAAAAATAACTGCAAATCTTTAAAACAGGTGCATTTTTGTAGTAGTACCTTTTGGATACATTTTTGTATGGTTCTGCCAAAAAAGTAACAGCCATAACTTAAAAAATTATTGACCTTAATAAATTGAATAAAATACAAAAATTATATATATAAAAAAATTCAGAATTATTCAAATTCTCCACATCAAAAACCCTATTTGGGTTGCACAAACACCAAACAGAAAGATTTACATACACGGACATACAGCTCCGTGCAACTAATTAGGGACAGTTACTTTTGATATGTACAACAGATACTATTTTAAAAACGCCATAAAATTTGTAGTATCAATACGTTTTTGAACATGCAACTCTGGTACTTTTAAAAGCACAACATAGGCAACACTTATTTTTACCGTTATTCTGAAAAAGTGAAGCCATTTGATATTTCGTTTAAAGAAGCTCGTGCAACAAATTAGGGACAGTAACAAAATATAATTTTTATTTATGTTATAAAATAAAAAAAAAGGTGAGAATATTTGTATTTTTAGTTACAAGTAATTTTTAAAGCAATTTTCGGTAGTTTACAATGGGAAAAAATAAATCTTGTGATGTCAGCACACGAAAAATCATAGCTCAGATGCACCAAGATGGAAGCTCATGCCGACAAATCGCAGCTGTCTTAAAAGTTTCTAAAACTATGGTAGGTAATGCTCTTCAGTATCTAAAAAGAAATTCGACTGCAGAGAAGGTGAAACGCAAACAAAGAAGTCGCATAACAACTGCTCGAGAAGATACTCTCATTGTCCGAGAATCTAAAAAAAATCCCCATAAGTCCGCAAACAAAGTAAAAGTCGCTATATATGGCAAAAATGAAGCAGCACCATCCGTAGACACTATCAAGAGACGTTTGCGTGAAGCCGGACTTTTCGGAAGGATTTCACGGAAGAAGCCCCTATTATCCGAACGCAACCGCAAGAAGAGGCTTGAGTTTGCTAAAAAGTATCGTCATTGGACTACTAAAGAGTGGAAAAGAATATTGTTTTCAGACGAAACTAAAATAAATAGAGGGTCACCCGATGGAAAAAAATATGTCCGCCGCCCAATTGCAAAGGAGTTCGATCCAAAGTACACCCGTGCTACACTGAAACATGGAGGAGGGAGCATTATGCTTTGGGGTGCTATGTCATGGCGTGGTGTCGGCCCACTTAAAAAAATTGAGGGTATTATGAACCAGTTCCAATATATTGGAATTCTAGATTATCTAATGCTGCCTTATTTGGATGAAAATATGCCCGTCACTTGCATATTTCAGCAGGATAATGATCCGAAGCACACCGCACGGCTAGTCAGGCAGTGGTTTACAGATAAATAAGTGACTATTTTGGACTG
Source organism: Coremacera marginata (assembly GCA_914767935.1). NCBI lineage: Eukaryota > Metazoa > Arthropoda > Insecta > Diptera > Sciomyzidae > Coremacera > Coremacera marginata. Next base: position 124,345,708 of record OU612043.1, read on the forward strand.
GCCATCTTGCAGTCCTGATCTCAACCCAATTGAGAACTTATGGCAGGTTGTAAAAAATAAAGTTGGCCTGATCAAGATAGGCAACTTTGATGAACTGTGCGACGAAACCAAAAAAGTTTGGGAAGCACTTCCAAACAGTGTTTGCAAAAATTTAGTGGAGTCTATGCCTCGCAGATTACAAGCAGTAATTGACAACAATGGTTTTGCTACAAAATATTGATGAAAAATTAATGAAATACTTTATAAAATATTAAAAAATCAAGTGTCCTTAATTATATGCACGACTTATTTGGTTACCAATTTTTATTTTTCTCTGAATTTAAAAATATTGTTGAATAATTGATAAACAAAGCATTTTAAAGAAAGGAAATTAGCTATTAAATATAATTCTATGAATAATTTAGTGTTCTTCGTTGAAAAAAATAACGTAATCACCTAAAGTTTCTATGTTTATATAGTGTCCCTAATTAGTTGCACGGAGCTGTAACTCGGTTCAGATATTATTCTCTTTGCACATAACTTATTCTCTAATTGCGCATATTTATCGACTATGAGCAACTGATATTAACAAATGCATTTCTGCTCATAAATCCTGCCCAATTAAGCAAATAAAAATAAAATAAAATTTTCTGCACGGTGAAGTATTCGAATCTCGGACCTCGCGATTTATAAATTCGCACTTTAACGCATTCAGTCACGGCCGCCACTAATTGGGTGAGTTAAAGAAGCTTATAATAAATATGTTATCAATTGGGTTGATCAAACACTTGTTGCATTTGATAAAATGATTATAACATATGATCACTATTTTTCAAAGAATTATAGCAAAAATTGTGACCATAGCGCATAATAGATGATCAAAACTTATCAATGTTTAAAAAACACATTTTATTATTTTATGAACAGCTTGATCACAAATCATGCGGAAACAATTTGCTCCGTGTACTTACACTAGCTTTAATCATCGTATTGATCTGTGTTTTAATCACTATTTTTTGTTTTGTTTTGTTTGTCTAACTAAGTAACTTCTAACTAAGAAGTCAGAGAAAGATGCTGGCATAAAAAATTGCATTTTTGCACACTACCGGTAACAATAACAGTAACAATTTGTATAACTGCTCTCCTTTAACTAAAACTAAATTAACCAGTTTTCGTCATCAATTATGTGCATCACTTTTTACCTTTCTTTTGCTTCTTTGTTAAAAATACTTACTTCTGCTTTTTATATGAATTTATTATTAACAGTTCTAATACATTTGAAGTGAAATCTATCTTCTTCTATAAATATAAAAATTAATGTATGTATGTGGGTATGTGGGTATGTGGATATGTGTGTATATCGCGTATACACTCCAAAACCACCGAACCAAACTTTATGAAATTTTTAGGAATACTGAAGCAACATTCGGGAAGTGTTCCTGGGAAGTTTGGTGTTGATTGGACAATGGGCGTGGTACCTCCCATACAACCCAAATTTGCTCTATCGCCCAAAAACAAAAAAAAATGCTATATATCAGACGGTTTTAATCATATAAAACTAATATTTGGTAATTTTGTTCAGATAGTTACTTTCGGTGACTGTACAAAAAATGGGCGTGGTCACACTATATCTACGCCCACTTTTCAGCAATCATTTTAATTTCTGAGATGTTCAAGTTTTGATAGTGAATCTTGGTACGAAGGTGCTATGGATACAAGTGGCAGTCACTATGTAAATATAAACGTTGTCACGCCCACTTTTACCGCCCACAAATCAATAAAAATGCTTTATATCAGATGGCTTTTGCCGTAGAAGACTACGATTTGATAATTTAGTTTATATGATTACTCTCGGCCAATGTACAAAAAATGGGCATGGCCGCTCTATATCTACGCCCACTTTATCGAAATCATGCTTATTTCTGAGTCGATACGTTTTCATAGTGAATCTTTGTATTCAGGTGCTATAGGTCCAAGTGGCACTCACTATGGAAATATAAATATTGTCACGCCCACTTTTACCGCCCAAAAATTTGTAAAAATGCTTTATATCAGACGGCTTTTGCCGTAGAAGACTAAGATTTGGTAATTTAGTTCGTATGGTTACTGTCGGCCAATTTACAAAAAATGGGCATGGCCGCTCTATATCTAGGCCCACTTTCTCGAAATCTTGCTTATTCCTGAGTTGTACACGTTTTGATAGTGAATCTTGGTATGCAGGTGCTATGGGTCCAAGTGGCAGTCATTATGGAAATATAAACGTTGTCACGCCCACTTTTACCGCCCACAAAACAGTAAAAATGCTTTATATCAGACGGCTTTTGCCGTAGAAGACTAAGAGTTGCTAATTTAGTTCGTATGGTTACTGTCGGCCAATGTACAAAAAATGGGCATGGCCGCACTATATCTACGCCTACTTTCTCGAAATCTTGCTTATTCCTGAGTTGTACACGTTTTGATAGTCAATCTTGGTATGCAGGTGCTATGTGTCCAAGTGGCAGTCACTATTTAAATATAAACGTTGGCACGCCTACTTTTACCGCCCACAAATCAGTAAAAATGCTTTATATCAGATGGATTTTGCCGTAGAAGACTAGGCCTTGTTAATTTCGTTTATTTGATTACTGTTGGCCAATGCACAAAAAAGGGGCATGGCCGTACTATATCTACGCCCACTTTCTCGAAATCATGTTTATTCCTGAGTTCTACACGATTTTGATAGGAAATCTTAGTATGCAGGTGCTATGGATTCAAGTGACAGTCACTATATATATATATATGTATACACAAATGTTCTCCCGTCCACTTTTAACGCCCACAAATCAGTAAAAGTGCTTTATATTAGACGGCTTTTACCGTAGAAGACTAAGAATTGGTAATTTAGTACATAAGGTAACTGTCGGCAACTGTTCAAAAATGGGCGTGGTCGCACCATATCTACGCCCACTTTTTCGAAACCATGCTTTTTCCTGCGTTGTACGCGTTTTGATAGTAACACTTCATATGCAGGTGCTCTAAGTGGCGGTCAGTATATATAAATATATATATATAAAATTTGCCACGCCAACTTGTACCACCCGCAAATAAAAAAAACCAACGCGAAATGGCCAATTTCAGCCCTTGAAAGGACTTTGACCGAGCTTCTTATGATTAATTATGTTGTGCGTGTTGTGGAATGTTTGAAAACAAATGATCGAGAACTGGACCTACAAGTTTTATGCCGACTCCGAACGGCTTATGTTCTGAAGAAGCTTTTCATGGCAGTTTTTACTCTCTGAGGCTTGCCATTGTCAGCAGAGAGGTGACGGCCGAACAGAAAAATGAATTCAATTGAAAAAACTTTCTGTGTCTGTGGTGGAATTCGAACCAGGGTTCTCTCCCATATGGACCACACACTCTACCCACTACGCCACGGCCGCCACTTTTTTTACCCACAAATCAATAGAACTTCTATAAATCAGACGATTCTCATCGTTAAATACTAAAATTTGGTAATTAAGTTCACACGCTTACTCTCGACAGCTTTGCAAAAAATGTGCATGGTAGCACTATATCTGTGCCCACTCTTCAGCAATAATTTTATTTAATTTATTTATTTATTTATGTATTATAGTTAATTACAATTTAACAATAATAACTAAGTAAGCACTAGCTGCCAGGGCTATCGGTTAGAAATAATTTTAATTCCTGAGATGTGAACGTTTTGATAGTCAAACTTGGTATGTAGGTGCTATGGGTCCAAGTGGCGGTCACTTTTTATATAAATTTTGTCACACCCACAAATCCGTTAAAAGTATATAAATCAAAATTTACAGTAAAAGAATAAAATTTTTTAGATTAGTTCATATGGCTACTGTCAGAACCCTTAAAAAAATGGGCATGCCGCACTTTATCTACGCCGACTTTTCAGAAATCATTGTAATTTCTGAGCTGTACATGTTTTGAGAGTGAAACTTGATATATAGGTGCAATGGGACCAAGTGGCAGTCACTATATATATAAATGTTGCCATGCCTTCTTTTTCTGCTCATCTATCAGTAAAAAATGTATGTTTGTATACTAAGGCTCCTCACAAAAAAAAGGTGTTTGGGTCGGTTGCTCAAAATAACGCTTTATGTTATGATGATTCCCCAAATATTTCGACACTAGCGATAGCCATCCGTGTGCTGGGATAGTTTGAAATAAAAAAAAACAAAAACGAAATGGCCATTTCAGCCTTTGAAAGGACATTGACCGATCTTCTTATGTTCTTAATAACAAACGGTCAGACTTAATAGTTATCTGCACCAAACAGTTTTTAATTTTTTCAGTCGGATCAGAGGTAATGCGGATTTTCATTAATTTTTTAACTTTTTTGTTTTATATTATTTTCACTAAAATTCAAATTAAAATTTTTTTTTCTTGCCATGTTACTTTTGGTCAAATAAATTATCTATTGATGATAAAATATAGTGTAAAGTAAAGAATTAAATTAAATGAAATTACAAAAAAATGTACACATTTTTTACATTTTACAATTTATTTGTCTAAAAGTAGTATGGGAAAAAATTAATTTCAATTTTAGTGAAAATAAGATGAAAAAAGTTAAAACAATCCATAAAAGTCCTCACTCTCTCTGGTCCAACGGAAAAAAATTAAGATTTTTTGATGCAAAAGAACTTTTTACTACTCTTATTTCTGACCGTTTTTTTTTTTTTTAACTACCATACCAGGCAATATTTTTAGTCGAAATTGTTTGTGGATCATCGTAACATAAGCCATGGATTATTTTGAAGAACCGGACTAAGCAACTTTTTTTTCTAAGCAGCGTGAGGCGACTTAATGTATATACGTATGTGGGTATATGTGTATATCACGTAAAGACTCCGAAACCGCTAAGCCAATTTTTATACCAAAGCCTTGAGAGGGTTCCTATGAAGTCTGGTGCCGATCGTAAAAGGCACCTTAAATACACCTAAAATTTTCGATATCGAACAGTTTTAGTTTTTTTTGTAGGTCGCACAGCCTCGGAATTCAGTATTCGACCTCAATTTACACATGCCGTTCCACTGGTAACATTTTATGGGCGTTGGACGAGGGGCGTGGTACTTTTTCAGCACCCCAAATATTCGGTATAGTTTTCGAAATAAGTCACACATCAATAAAACTCGGTACGAACTTACTATAAAAGTATGGCTTCACTAAAGCTACACCCTCTTTTAGGAGATAAGCGCTGAGCGCAGCGAACGTGAAAGATCTCGATTTCGTTTTCATTTACCTTGACGACATACTAGTAGCAAGCGAGACAGAAGAAGAACATCTCAGGCACCTAAATTTAGTTTTTGAACGTTTAGACAAATATGGACTTAACATCAAACCTAACAAATGCATTTTCGGCCTAAACACAATTTTTTTAGTTACAACATTTCAAACAGAGGCATACAACCATCTCCCGGTAGAATTCTATTAGATAGAATATTGTTAACTATCCAAAACCAGAAACAGTTAAGCAAATGCAAAAATTCATCGGGATGATAAATTACTATCCCAGGTGCATACCAAAATTAGCACACACACCCACACGCATTTACGAAATGATTACATCGGCATCTAAGATAAATAACAAACATCTTACATGAACAGACAACACAATAGAAGCTTTCGCAACACTAAAAAAATGTTTACTAAGGAGGTGCTACTTAACCATTTTAATAGCAAAGCAAAACTTTCTATCGCTGTGGATACATCTAACACTGTTATCGGTGCAGGTTTGAAACAAGAACATGAACAACAAATAGAACCACTAGCTTTCTTTTCCAAAAGATTATCACTATCCGAAACAAAATACAGTACATTTGGTCGCGAACTTTTAGCAATATACCTCACAATTAAACACTTTAGACATTATTTAGAAGGAAAAACATTCACAATATACACAGATCACAAGCCACTCATTTCAGCATTACACTCAAAGACAGTGAGAAGCCTAAGACAACACGACACCTAGAGACTATTGTACAATTTTCCAATGACATCAGACATATCAAAGGTACAGATAACGTCGTAGCAGACGCACTTTCACAAGCTGAGATAGAGGCTTTTACAACCACAGATATCAATCTCAGAACTCTACACCGAGAAGACAAAAGATTAAGAACTTCAAGAAATATTAAACAAAGATACTTACAATTTCAAGCAAATACACATTCCACTAATTAACATTAAAATTTGGTGCGAACAAACAAATACAGAAACACGTCCATACATACCACAAACATTACACAAACAATTTGCAAACCCAGGGGCCTTACTCTGTAGCGCGATTCCAAAGCATTTCGTTGCGAAAAATCAAATGCCATTCGAAAACAAAATCGCACTTTGTAAATACTTTGCATAGATGTTAGCGTTGCCAATCATGCGTTAATTCAATTTTTGTAATACATGTGTTATGAAATGTCAAAAAATAAAAAATGTAAAAGCAAATGTCAAAAAATATATGCAAACAGAAAAGTCAGCGACAAATTAAAACAGATTGGTTTGATTTTAAATTATTTAATTTTGTTTGAGAAATTAAATAAACAATGGATTCTGTGGCGATTTAGTTTGATGAAGATAACTCTCAAGAACGTATGGAAAGAAAAGTAATCAGAGACAGTTTCAATATTGTGAGTGAATTTGATGCAGTTAATGTTACTTTAATTTTATATTCTAGTTTCGTGAAAAACTTTCGATTGAATAAAGAGGCGTTCATGTACATATGTGCTGAGCAGCATACAGATTGAGTTGCAAGCTCCCCAGCGCTCTACCGCAATTTCAGCTATGAACAAACTATCTGCCAAGGTAGATACCAACATCAGATTGGTCAGGACCGCTATGTATCTGTAGCACAACAAACGATGTCCAAATGCCTCTTTGAGATTTGTTCCGTTATAGATTACGTTCTTTGTCCAAGACATATTCATTTTGAAATGTCCGAAGATGAGAAAAGGACGCAAAAAATTATTTTTTTTTAAATTAGGGATTCCAGGAACGATTGGCGTGATAGATGGCACTCACATTAAAATTATAAGGCCTTCACGAAATGAACACTTATATTTCAACAGAAAATTGAAGCATAGCATAAATGCAATGGTGGTGAGTTATCTTAGCAATCAATTTTGCTATTAGTATATAATTTCTTTTCAATTTAGATATGCGAACGTAAAATGTGCATTTAAGCTGTGAATGGACGTTATGGAGGTGAATCTCACGATTCCCATGTCTGGAACTTGTCAAGCGAAAGGCAAAATTTAATGTCAAGGTTCGAAAACGGAGAGAAAGGAACATGGATTCTTATATTAAAACGCTAAAAATGTACTTAAGTATTTTCAAGGTGATTCTGCGTATCCCCTTGAGCCTCCATATCTGAATGCATCCGAAAACTCCTCAGAAGCTATTTACATCGAAAAGTTTTCGAAGTCACGTTCGATAATCGAAAGAATTTTTGGGGTATTGAAAGGACGATTAAGATGCCTTCTAGCTGCCAGGGAATTGCATTATACTCCAGAAAAAGCTGCGAAAATTCTGAATGCATGCTGTGCTCTTCACAATATTTGCATGCTATACAAGGTTTACCTTCCGACATTCAAGAAGAACATGAAGAATTTTCTTTTAATCCTGATATTAAAAATCAGAATATGCATAATACGGCTCAATACATAACATACCCAAAATGCATTTTTATCATTCGTACTTGGTTTGTCTTAAACCAAGAAGCAATGAAAGCTTAGTATTTTTGTAAATTCATTTTATTTATTTATATTTGTATGAATATGTTTTGATACAAAACAAAAATATGGAAGAACTTATAAAATAAAAAAAAAATATATATATACAGGGTGTCCCGCAATTGATTGCAACTATTTAAGGAGGTGAAAGGTTATGTCGAGCTGCGAAAAAAATTGTGTGAGGGGGGGGGAGTCTATTTTCCCATTCTTAGGAGCTACAGGGTTAATTAATATTTCACGACTTTGATTCACGTTCTTGTTCCTAGCACAAAACTTTATCTGATAGCTCATTGCAAAGGCAATAAAATCACCTTTTCAACGGTATATCAACAAATAGCACCGACTTAACCGTTACCAAGCTGTGCCCGTTCAAAGATGAAATCAATCGGTTGAAACTACTAAATTTCAATTTTGAGTGCAAATTTTGTTTTGTGCTAGAAACAATAACGTGAATCAGAGTCGTGAAATTTTAATTAACCCTGTAGCTCCTAAGAATGTGAAAATATACCCCCCTCCCCCCCCCCCCTCCCAAACGATTTTTTTCTCAGCTCGACATAACCTTTCATCTACGTAAATAGTTGCACTTAATTGCGGGACACCCTGTATAAAATCATTTCATTAAAAACAAAGCACCTTTAAAAATAACCTTTAATTTTTTTGTACATATACATCTGATACTTTGAGATCACATTTCAACAAAAAGCAGTCACATTACTCAATATTTTGTATTCCATTTCAAGAATTTGCTTTTTTATTTCCAGTTTGGAAATTTTTAATTTTAGTTTCTCATTATCCATAATTTTATAATATGCAAACTTCTCTTTCGAGAGCTTGTATATTTTTTCATCCAGCTGTAACTTTTTTTTTATTGTGAGCGTAAGCCATCGCGTATATCCTTGAGAATCTTGCTGGAATTCTCATGATATTTCATCTGATTTCGTCTGGGATCCGCAGAAGGTTTTCTTTGCCTTTGGTAGTAGGATCGGTGTGGCTGCGGCGTGCATGTGCTACGGTTAACGTTCTCAGATGTCGTGCTGTTCGTCCAGACTCTGCCCAAAGTAGTTTCACGACATTCCGGTTCAATATCTTGAGGGTGTTCGGAGGTGCTGGAAGCTTGTTTTGCACCAAACTCCATGACACCGTCTTGGCCGGCGATCGTATTCATGGAGAGCAGCTGCGCGACTTGCTTCTCTAATGAATTAAGCGGAATGAATTTTGATGGCCGTCACCGGTGCCTGCTGTGGAAGTTTTGTTCCGTCGCAACTGCGAACGTAGGTGATTTTTGTAGTCTACACAAACCTATGCTTTTTGATGTTAGGTTACTCTGAATGTGTTTGAAGCGGACTAAATTCTAACCTTCTTCCCCCCAACAACGTAACGAGAAGGTGGCCCGGCAGCATTTAAATCATCTGTCAGTCTCTGCCACGGATTGTTGGCACACATTTTGGCTGTAGAAGCCTTCAAATGTCCCTTTGCCAAGTTTAAATGTTCTGACAAAAAAAATCAATTAACATTTGAAGTTGTCGGGGCTTCGTAAAAGCATTCTTAGACAAAAAATTCCTGTTAATTAAATAAATGTTTTAATACTAAATAAATTTATTAATAAAAATAAAAACTTAAATCAATTTTGTTCTTTTGCGCAAACCAATCAGCTATCGAATAAAATTTCGGAAAATCGAACGAGTCTGACATTCGCATTCGAGTTGCCAAGTGGTATACGAAAATGGATAAAGTGAAATGCGAATGTCAGTTTTTTTAATGCGACTGTCTGATTACAGAGTATCATTTTTCTGAAATCGAACAATTTTACATTCGAATCGCGCTGCAGAATAAGGCCCCAGGTACACGAACTTCTCGGCGACTTATTACACAGAGATATTTTTGGCCCAAAATGAACACACAAATTAACAAATGGTCACAGGAATGCATAAGAGGTTAAAAAGCAAAGATACACAGACACACGAAAACAATTCCACACAAGATAGACATTCCATACGGTCGTTTCGAACATGTTCATGTCGATTTAGTTGGCACAAAGCGTATCCACTCAAAGATACCAACGCCAGTACTGTCGTTGACACACTTAATAGGGAATAGATTTCACGTTTTAAAGTTTCTATGGAAATTGTTTCTGATCGAGATCCTCAATTCACGTCCGCAACATTTAAAAATTTTGTCAAAACTCTAGGAAGCAAACACATTACCACCTCTGCTTATCATCCACAAGCCACCGGAATGGTAGCTCAACTCAACGACTTCTTTAATAGCGAGCAATAATCAAACAAACTGGTACACAGAGTTGCCACTAATTCTTCTGGGACTCAGATCCACGGTCAATGAAAATATTAGTGCTTCACCTGATGAGATGGTATTTGGTCAAACTTTTAGTGTTAAATCCTAATTTGGAATGTTGTAGGTTGGTTGCAGCCCAAGCACTTTAAATTGGACTGACAAAATAGATGATGTGCAAAACGGCACTTGAACCGTTTGCACATGTTATTCTGCAATAATAAAGTAATAATCCACTAATTGCACAGAGCGGCACTTGAACCGTCTGAGCCTTAAATTAAAACACTATTGAGGTTATGACGATGAACTCTAGAATACTAGTGATCTACTTATTATTAATTTTTCTCCTTATAAAGACAATCAAATTGCCTTTTAATATACATAATATTAATAATTTCCTTACTACAACATACAGTGCCTTTAAAAATAATATGAATATTTTGCTTACTACATAAATACAAATATACGTCAACAGGAAACAACCTTGGCACTGCACTAAACTCAACATAAAATCAGCAAAAGTGCAATGACTACAAAAAGAGAATATGACTCCGCTTGCTTGGCTGCCGTTAGCTGAAGTTGAATGTTGGTCAAAAAATGCTGACGCTGCAAGTGCAATGCCTAGGTTGTTTGTGATAAAAAGTGTAAGAAATCATGGCCTTGAAATCGGTTAATTTCAATGACCATGAAATCGTACATCTTCCCCCCGGTAAGGTCTGAGACTATAATGACCTTACAATAAATTTACGTTACAGTGACGACAAAATCTGATGTTGCTGATCTTTGACGTGGAATGGGCTGAGGAGTCCTTGCTTCTGTTGATTGGAAATTGATTTGATGTGACCTTGCCTTCCAGATGATGTAAATCGTGATGGTGATCCACAAGGCAAGTGCTGTATAGCCTACTGTTGAGTAGTGATAATTTATAGTTTGGATTTGAGTATGCAAATCTAAAGCCTTTTAGTGTGCCAAAGAGTCGGCGATGGCTATCGCATCCGAATGAACCACGAGCTGTATGAGCTCTACGATGACATTGACGTAGTTCGGCGTATAACTGTGCAGCGACTACGCTGGCTGGGTCATGTCCATCGTATGGACGACGAAGCTCCAGCGAAAAAGGTGCTCGAGGCGAGGGTTGCTGGTCAACGACGACGAGGGAGACCATGCCTCCGATGGATCGACCAGGCTGAGGAAGCCCTAACCGCACTTGGTGTATCCGATTGGAGAAGGCGCGCGCAAAGCAGAGGCGCTTGGCGAGAGCTGATGAGCTCGGCCGAAACCCGGACACGGGTTGTTACGACCACCTAAGTAAGTAAGTTTGAGCATAAATATGATTTGATTCCTGTAAGAATGCACGAGTTTACTTTGGTTGTGCTGATTGGAAAGTACTGATCTCGATGGGCGTTGATAGCGATTAGGTCATCACAATTTCCATGTGCACTGCCTTTGTACTGAAACAACAAAACACGGCAATATTAGCCTTGCATGGTCGTTTTCCTCTGATTTTGTAGTGTATACAAATTGGACCGCAAAAATCGACACCTGAAATGAGGAACGAACGCTCTGGATGCACTCTGTCATGTGGGAGGTTGCCCATGATTTGTTTGAACGTATGAGGACGGGCATGTGTGCAACGTATCAGTGATCAACTATAGATCTAGCCATAATTTTGCCTTTTATGGGCCAGAACCGCTGTCTTGTTTGAGCAAGAAGTGCTTGTGGACCGCAGTGAAGGTTCTTGGTGTGCAACTCCTTCATTTGTGATTGGATCATTGTACGGTAATACCATTGGATGTTTAGCATTATATTGAAGATTTGATTCAACAAGTCGTCCTCCCACTCTGATGATTCCTTGATTGTCGAGAAAAGCTGATAGTCCGTGAAGCACACTTGTCTTCATTACTTCTTGCTTCTGTGATAATTATTGTATTTCTTCACGAAAATCGCTAACAATTTAGCTGTTTTGATTATGACAATTAATGCTTCATTAAGTTCTTCGGGTAAAAGTGTCACATTAATTGCTCTGTTGCCTTGACGTATATGCCTGATAAATCGCAGCAAATATCCAACTACTCGTTGCAATGTTGAAAATGAGTTACGATGATTTATCTTTTAAACCATGTCACTTATATCTTCATTAGTTCAAGAACATTAATCCTTCTTTTCAGCTCCGCCTGATCTGGTATGGTGAGTTTCTTGCTGAATGGTTTGGACCATGAATCCTCCTTTGCATGAAGAAAGAGAGGACCATAAAACCATATTGAGCAACGTTTTATGTCCGTTGGCTCAACTCCTCTGGACAGTAAATTTGCAGATGTTTTTAGAACCAACATGTCGCCATTGTTCCACTAATGTTAGTTCCTGAATCTTGCTGATGCGATTGAATACAAATGTTTGGAACGATGATGGCTCCGAGTTTATCCAGTGCAGGACAATTTCAGAATCAGTCCACAAAAAGGTTGTGTAATCTTCAACAGACATGTCCTGCTTCACCTTGGAGATCAATTGTGCCCCTAATAAGACAGCACACAGCTCGAGCCGAGGAATTGGTTGAGTTTTCAGTGGTGCGACGCGTGACTTTGAACACAATAAGTTGACTGTTCTTGTTCCATCGTGTATTAGAGATCTGATGTATACCGCAGCTCCATATGCTTGCTCTGAAGCGTCGGTGAATAGGTGCATTTGAAAGTATCTGGCCTCTCTGTGAGCTGTGATATGTCGAGGAAGTCTTATATCATTGAGAGCCTTAATTGGAAGTGATTCATCCCATGATATTTTTATTTGCCACAATCTTTGCACGAACATCTTTGCTTTAACAACTACTGGAGCCATTAGTCCAAGCGGGTCAAAAATGTGTGCTACATCGGATGTTACAGACCGCTTCGTAAATTTTGTACTCGAGGATTCATTAGGTTTTATACAAAATTCATCTGATGTTGGGAGCCAAGTGTTTTGATGCTCTTGTCGGAATCGTTATAGAAGTCCAGGTCTACTTCTTGATCGTCAGTGGGTATTCCTTGCAGTAATTTAGCGTGATTGGCGAACCATTTTCGAAGTTTCATACCAGCTGAATCCAATATTTTAATGAGTTGCTGCTTCATTTCTAAGGCGTCGTTCAATTTGTTTGCACCGCATAAGCCATCGTCCACATAAAATTCCCTTTCTAATGCAGCTGCACCAAGTGGATATTGCTGTTTATGTGCCCTTGCTAACGTTTGAAGGCATTTTGTAGCCAAATATGGTGCTGCTCTTGTACCATAAGTGACCGTCTTAAGTTGATAGAACTGTAACTTGTTGCTGCAGTTTTCTCTCCAAATTATGATCTGGAATGTTTCATCTTGTGAATGTATACGAATCTGGCGATACATCTTCTCAATGTCGGTGGTAAACACAAAGCGTGGAGATCTAAAGCGCATTAGTATAGATGTAAGATCACTTTGTCCACAGGACCATTATACATTATATCGTTTAGTGATGCTCCACTAGATGTTTTAGCTGAAGCGTCAAATACGACTCTTAATTTAGTCGTGCTGCTGTCTGGTTTGAGAACACAGTGATGCGATATTACATAGTGCGGAGACAACATGTTTTCCTCGTTAATCTTTTCCAAGTGCCAAAGTGCTTCATAGTCCTGCATAAATTTTGTGTATGATGATTTGATACCTGGATTTTTATTCAGCCTTCGTTCTAAAGAACAGAATCGATTGATTGACATCTGCTTCGATTCCCCTAAGTTTGACGGGTCAACCTTGAATGGGATTCTTACAATAAATCGTCCGTTTTTATCACGCCGAGTATGCTGAACAAAAGATGATTAGCATTTTTGTTCTGCTGCTGTGAGGTTAGTTTCTGGAGCCTTCACATCATCAAGTTGCCAGAATCTTTCCAAAGCGTTGTTAAGATATTCATCTGTTGAATATACTCCACATGACAGTATGTTGTCACCACCACCTTCTATCTTACCGCTGCAAAGCCATCCAAACACAGTTTTTTTGAAGGCTTGGTAAGTCGTTTGCCAGCTTGATTTGACCAACGGACAAGAAAGAGTAATAGTATTCAGCACCTATTAGTAAATCAATTTGTCCTGGTGTACCAAATTCTGGGTCTGCCAATTGAATGTTTTGTATCTAGCATTCTAGTGGGTTGAGCTGAAATTATTGAAGGCACCCCAAATGCCTTAAGACACATGCTAAAGTTGTTTATTCGTGATTGTATTTTTGTGTTGACACTTACTGTGAACTCTTTTTTCCTCTAGAGACGCCTTCTATCCATATGGGATTTGGTTCGTGTTGCAATTTTAGCCTTTTGACCAATTTTTCAGTTATAAAGTTCACCTGTGAACCTGAATCAAGAATTGATCTGCATTCGATAATCTGTCCGTTTGTTGATGATATTTTTATTTTTACAGTACCAAGTAATACGTAACCACTGTTTGATTTAATGTGGTTGCCACTGGAATGTCACTTGTTCGTGGTTCCATGCAGCGCGATGGTTTGGCTGAAGTTGATAGTTTTTTCACGTGAAGCAACGAATTGTGATTTTTGTTGCATATGTTGCAGTGGCGACTTCTGCATTCTTGAGCCATATGTCCAGACCGGAGACTATTCATGCACCGTTTAAGTTTCTGCACGGACCTTATGCGATCTTGAATGTTAGATTGTTGAAAGGCCTTACAATGATATAGAGGATGTGGTTCTTTGTTGCAAAACGCACACTTGTTTGATTGCGTTTGGGCCACAGTTGTTGTTATTGTTTTAATTGGGCAAAATTTGTTGCCCACTGCCTCCAATAATTGGAATCTGTTTTCCAGGAATTTCAAGAATTGATTAACTTGTTGAATCTCTCTTGAGTTTTCCAGTTATTGTTCATACAGCAATCGAGTTTGCTTATCGAGCTTAGCCAATAAAATGTGAAGTAGCAATGGACCCCAAGAATTTGTTTTAATTCCCAAATTGTTTAGAGCCAGAAGTCCTTCGTGTGTAGTATCGTGTAACGACCTCATATCTGCCGCTGACGGGTTGTTTGGCACTCCAGACGGATTTAACAATTTTTGAATTACTACAATACAATAACCCTTTTGTTATTATATCTGTCTTGCAGTAGTTTCTATGCTGTGGCATTATTTTCACTACTTAATGCAAGGAAATGCGAATAAGATTCTCTGCTTCGCCGATAACACTTGTCTTAAGGTACCACATTTTTTGCGATGGTGGTACCTGCTGCTTATGAATAACTTCTGAAAACAAGTCGTGAAACTGTGTCCATTGCAGATAATCACCGCTGAATTTTGGAATTGTGATTTTTGGCAAATGAAGTGGGCTCATGGCCATTTGTGTAATCGGTGTGGTAACTGACTGGACCTCAATTGATGGGTGTGTGCTCAACTTGATTGACAGTTGGACGAGCACCTGCTGAACTGTATCTTCCATATTATTATATTCATCTATATTATATTCTTGAGAGCTCGGAGTATCAAAATGTTCCCAAATCGTAGCATTAATGGTCTCGATTTGGCGCCGCAAACGATTGATTGTGTTTATTTTTAATTCATAGAATTGTGGTGGCTGGTCTTCATTGTTGTCAATTAGACCCTCAAGACCCGAAGATATGGCTGCTACTTGCTTTCGTATAATTCCAGAAACGTTCACTAAACTAAAGTTACCAGCGCCTTTATCAGTGGTTGTGGTTGCCATACGTGGAGTTGCTTCTGGGGCGGCTTTTGTTGGAAGGGTTATCATCTGTTGTTCAAATTGTTCCTTAAAAGTGTTCACTACAGCCATGATTTCGTTATAATAGTTTGCAGTGAAGTAATCGTGGTCGAATCCGGGTACTACTCTGAGCTTGTTGTCTTGATCCTCAAACCGTGCCCAGGCTTCGTCTAAACGATGAATACGATTTTCGAAGTAGGATGCTGTCTTTTTGCGATCGTCTGGATCCTTTTTGTAGTTTCTAATGACAGCTTGTATTTCGCTGCCAGTTTGCTATTGGAGCTCTACCAATTCGTCAAAGGTAGACATTGTTTTTCTTGCCACAGACTGCTTCTGTTGTTCTGATGGCTGCTTCTGTTTGGCCGTGGGCTGCTTCTATTGTCCTGATGGCTGCGGTTGATACGTGATTCTTGCTGAATCACGTCTGGGTCACCAAATGTTAAATCCTAATTCGGAATGTTGTAGGTTGGTTGCAGCCCAAGCACTTTAACTTCGACTGACAAAATAGATGCAAAACGGCACTTGAACCGTTTGCACATGTAATTCTGCAATAATAAAGTATTAATCCACTAATTGCACAGAGCGGCACTTGAACCGTCTGAGCCTTAAATTAAAAATCCATTCAGGTTATAACGATGAACTCTACATTACTAGTAATCTATTTATTATTAATTTTTCTCCTTATAAAGACAATCAAATTGCCTTTTAATATACATAATATTAATAATTTGCTTACTACAACATACATTGCATTTTAAAATAATATTAATATTTGGCTTACTACATAAATACATACATACAAATATACGTCAACAGCAAACAACCTTGGCACTGCACTAAACTCAACATAAAAACAGCAAAAGTGCAATGACTACAAAAAGAGAATATGACTCCGCTTGCTTGGCTGCCGTTAGCTGAAGTTGAATGTTGGTCAAAAAATGCTGACGCTGCAAGTGCAATACCCAGGTTGTTTGTGATAAAAAGTGTAAGAAATCATGGCCTTGAAAACCTCGTACCCGTACCAGGAAAACCTCGTGGTATTTCAGCTCAATCTACACCATAGTAGGGCAGCATCAGCAATGATGATGCGTTGCATGGAGGGGATGAAATTGACATAGCACTGCTCCAAGAAAAGAACCTTGGATTCTTCACAATAGAATCAAAGGTCTCTCAGAGCGGAAAGCCACGCTGTACCAACCGGTGGCAGATGGCAGACGGAGGACCTGTATCCTGGTGAGTTATGGTATACTAGCGGTACATATGCCACACCTATGTTCCCCGGATCTTACCGTTGTGAGAATCGGGGATGGTACAGGTACTTGTATGATAGCTTCAGCGTATCTTCCTTACGACTCTCCGGACCAGCCCCCTTCAAAAGAGGTGGAGAACCTGGTAAAGTACTGTGAGGAAAGAGGCATTGGAGTGATCATAGGATGTGATGCCAACGCGCATAATACTGTGTGGGGAAGCACCAACAACAATGACAGAGGAGAGCAACTGCTTGAATTTGTGGAGAGGTATAATCTGTTGGTAGCAAATAGAGGAGTACGGCCGACTTTCGTTGATGCAAGGCGAGCGGAAGTCATTGACGTCACTCTTATTTGCAGAAAGATTCTGAGCAGTATAGAAAACTGGAGGGTCGTGGATAGGCTAACCATGTCGGACCACAGATCCATTCAGTTTGAAGTCAAGTTCGGAATCCGACGCCAGCAGAGTAGCAGGAAGGTCAGGATTCCCAAGAACACGGATCCTGTGAAATATAAGGCGAAGTTGAGGGAAACACTGACCCAAAAAGCTATAAAAGTACCAGGGAACACAGCGGAAGTGGAAAGCCTTGTCAAACATCTTAGTTCGGCCATGGTTGAAGCTTACGAGGTGGCATGTCCTACAACTTCAATAGACGAGGGTGATCCGACGCCATGGTGGTGTACAGAACTCGAATCTCTGAAGAAGAAGGTTAGGAAGGCCTTCAATCGGCACATAAGAGGGAGAACCCCAGAAACATGGGCAGAATACAAGGCACGGAAAAGGGAACTTAAGAACCTCATACGACACCGTAAAAGGCAGACGTGGAGAGATTTCTGCTCTGGGATGGAAACTATTTCAGAAGCATGCAGGCTTCAGAAAATGGTTTCAAAAGATCCATTCTCCAAAGTGGGACTGATCCGGAAAACGGATGGAACCATGGCAGAGAACCTGGAAGAGTCGATGCAAGTTCTGATGGAGGTGCATTTTCCTGGAAGTTTTAAGTCTGATGACCCATGGACAAACCTGAAGAAAGGGATGCACAGGGTTGACAGACTGGAAGCCAAAAGAATGATCACTATGGACGGGGTGAGGAGTGCTATACGCTCATTTGCTCCGTACAAAACATCAGGGATGGACGGTATATTTCCGGCTATGATGCAATGGGGGAAGATCTCATTGCACCTAGGCTGTGGGGTATATTCGTTACATGCTTATCGACTGGGTATGTTCCGAGAGTCTGGAGAGAGGCGAAAGTTGTCTTTCTCCCGAAACCCGGAAAAAAAGATTATGCGGAGGCGAAGTCGTTCAGACCGATCAGCCTTACGTCTTTCCTCTTGAAAACGATGGAAAGAGTGATGGTTGACTGTCTTGAGAGCACTTCACTGATGCATAATCCTCTGAGTAGATGCCAATATGCTTATAGAGCAGGCATGTCTACGGAGAGTGCTCTGCACAAATTAGTAAGAGTGGCTGAAAAAGAGATATTTTCAGGAGGCATCGCGATGGCCACATTTATGGACATCGAGGGTGCTTTCGACAAAATATGCTTTGGAAGGCTGCGACAGGCTCTGACAGAGCGCAATGTAAGCCCAATTACAACAAATTGGGTAGACAATATGCTCAAGCACAGAGCTGTCAACATTCAGAACGGTAGAGTCAAGACTAGAGGTAGAGTAAGTAGAGGATGTCCTCAAGGAGGGGTGTTATCGCCAACCCTGTGGAACATCACTGTGGACTCACTTTTGGCTAGACTAGATGAATCGGGCATACACACGATAGGGTATGCAGATGATATTGCGTTGGTGGTCTGTGGTAAGTTCATTGACACCATTTCTGACATAATGAAGGGAGCACTCCGAATAGTGGAGGAGTGGTGTTGAGAACAAGGCCTCATCGTGAACGCAGGAAAATCAGACAATATTCTCTTTACTAGAAAGAGGGTAGGCCTGAGGAGAGAACCACTCAGACTTTTTGGAGCTGAAATCAACATGTCCACGAAAGTTAAATATCTAGGGGTAGCTCTAGATAGTAAACTGAACTGGAACGAACATGTAGGAGACAGGATTCAAAAGGCCAAGAGGGTTCTGTTTCAGTGTAGACGCGTTTGTGGTCTAAAATGGGGTCTAAACCCAGAGGCTATGAAATGGATCTACACTATGATGGTTAGACCTGTCATCACGTATGCTTCGGTGATCTGGTGGACAAAAGTCAGTCAGAAAACCATTAAGAAGAGACTAGACAGAGTCCAACGGCTGGCGTGTGTTGGAATAACAGGGGCAATACGCACCACTCCAACAAGCGCAATGGAGGTTTTGTTAGGTATGCTGCCATTGGATTTAGAAATAAAGAAAACGGCAGCTCTAACAGCCCTCAGGATGTTGCGAAATGCTACGTGGCATGGAGCAACAGCCCTCCATGGTCATATGCGCATCCTGGACATGGCACAGCGAAATGTCAGGGAGACGTGTATGCCTATGGACGGAAGGCAGAGAGTGAGAATAACAGAAAAATGTTATAAAACTCTAATAACAGATGGATCCGTTTGTGAAGAAACCGCTGGTAGCGACATCAGTATATTCACAGACGGCTCTCTGATGAATGGCAGAGCCGGGTCAGGCGTCTACTCAGAAGAGTTGAACCTATCCTGTGCACTGAGGCTGGGGAGGTTCGTGTCTGTATACCAGGCGGAAATGCTTGGTGTAGTGCATGCGCTGGACCACTTGATAGATGACCGGGTAAATGGCAAGAAAATTGTCATTGCCCTTGACAATCAGTCGGTGATTAGGTGCATGCAACGGACAGATATTACTTCTAGGTTGGCCATGGAATGTCTTACCAAACTCAATAGGTGCGCTCAGACAAATGAGCTCACACTTATGTGGGTGCGAGGACATTCTGGCATAGAGCAGAATGAAAAGGCTGATTCTTTAGCAAGAGAAGGATCAGCAGAAGAATTCTGTGGACCAGAACCACGTATCGCCATGGGCGACAACATGGTGGCAGGCCTTATTAAGCTATGGACGGACTCGGAACACCGTACAAGGTGGGAAGAAGCTGGTAATTGCAGGCAATCAAAGGCGGCCGTGAAATGGTCAAGTAGTGAGGCAGCAAAAGTCACCCGATACAATCGGCAGACTTTAAGCTGGCTTACTGCACTGGTCACAGGACACGGTCCCTACATGTACCATCTAAGGAAGATGACTCTGACCGAGGACGATGCGTGTAGGTTGTGCCTAGAGGAGCCGGAAACAGCAGCACACATTCTGTGCCAGTGTCCGGCGGTGGCAAGCATAAGATTGACCATTTTGGGACGTCCATTTATTGACGAAGCCGAGATTGGTCAACTGACCTACAAGGACATGCTTGAGGTGACAAAGGGTGCTTATATAAGGAGCATGATCACTTATGAGTGCTCCGAGCAGTAGCATCCTTCGTCAAATAGGGGACGAAAAGGGACCCACTGTGGTCTGATTCGGCCAATCCCCGACTTATTATATATGGCCTTGAAATCGGTTAATTTCAATGACCATGAAATCGTACACTTAGGTTACCACAACAAATAGTAATACACAACAGTCAGAATTTTAATTCGTCGGACACCTTGAAAGGTGTGCAAATTTGTGTTAGTTCGCAATGACACAATTCGCAAAACTCTCCAAAAGCCATACTATGGCCCATTCGAAGTTATTGAGAGAACACCAAAATTTTTCAGAATACGCAAAAATAATACTAACATTACACTCAACATAAACAGAATCGAACCCGCCTCATTAGACACTGAAACAGCACAAACACATGCAACCAAAATTAAAAACACCAAAGGACACTTTAGCCTACTAGCCAACACGACAAAAACTTCTTCAAAAGGGAGGGGGGAATAATGTGGTGACTCAATACCACCACATAGAAACACTACAACATACAAATATACACTTTAATTAAATTCACTGTTTTGTTCTTGTTTGTATGATTAAGTTTTCATTGTATTCAAATGTTTATATTTCAAAAATTTTGAATTTTTTATTCAATTGCTGAAATTTTATTCAACATAAATATTATGCTCTATAAAATAAATTTGTTTAATGAAAAATATATAAGAAAAATACAATTCTTCAAAAATAAACATTTTTGTTTGTATTCATACCAAAAACGCATCACTGTCGTCTCGTCTATAGTTCAGTTTGGCACAGTTTGAAAGTCACTAGAAAACATATGTTCAGTACCAAAAGTGGCGTTCGCATAAATTTTTCATTGTTTTTTATTTTGCTTGGACGTGATATTTGCAGCAGAAATGTAAGTATTGTTGAACATTCAAAATTATATTTTAGGGCGGTGATTTTTAAGCAAATGGAAATTTTAATTAATTTTTTATCAATTTCGTTGATGAACACCCGCAGCTGCCAACAATTAGGTCGCAAGCACCCAAGCTAAATTTATTTGAAAAAATTATTAGCATTACGTACACTAAAATATTGTAAACACAACACATACCTTTTTAATGGAAGACATCAAGAATCTGATTTATCTCTAAGGAGCCTACGTTATCTTAACAACTTTTTTTTTCCTTTTCCTCAACGTCAAATAAAAAATAATTAATTTCAGGCTCTGTAACATTTAAATTTCATAAATTTAATGAATTTATATCAAATAAAAACCACAAACGATACTGTTTTGTTCCAGCGGCGCAAACACAAGCACTTGAAACTTGGATTGTTCTGGATTAAACAATTAACAAACACAGGCGCTGGAACCTGGATTGTTTACGTAGAGAGAGTTAAAATAAGGCACTATAATGTTTAGTGTAAAATAATAGCTAACTTTATTATTTCCTTGTACCTGCTTAAATATAAAACATATTGCTTAGTTAAACAAATTAAATATTGACTAATTAACATTAACTTCAATAAATGACAAATATTGCTTATTTAGCATTGATAATGTAAAAAATTAAAAACATAAAAAGTGCAAAGAATTCACAATAAAAAAAAAAAAAACAACAAACTTAATAATAATAAAAAGTAGGTCAGCAAGCGTGCGTTGCCCTGTGCTGTAACTGCAATTTGTTTTGCCTATGTTGTTGTTGTACCATAAGTAAAATATAGAGCAGCAAACGTACATTGCCCTGTGTTGTGGCTGGACAATTTGGTTTGCCTATGTTATTGTTGTACTGTTATTGTACATTCTCCTTCGCGTTGAATGCATTCAACTATGCAGATTCGGGCAGGTGACGTCTTGGCTTTGGTATTGGATTTACGATGATGGGTTGTTCTTTTTTTAACGCACCAGTTTTAATTTGCCAGATAATACAGCTTCGATTTCAGTGAGACTCACCAGAACGTAATGGTCCCTGTGAAGATTTGTGGCCATAAGTTCGGTATCTGCCTTAATTGCTATCAGAGTATTGTTGATTGTTTTAGGAATTGGTATCACTCGAAAAATGTTGAAACGTTCCCGATCCATAAGTGGGAATTTTATCACAAATATAACATGATTATTTGCTATTCCTCCTTCTGATATCATTAATTTGTAAAAATGCAATAGGTCATCTTTTTCGATTGGCAACTGTTTTGATGGTGGCATGTTGTTTTTTATGTTGATTATCTCATCGCTAAGTTGTTGAGGAGATAATAGCAATAGGCTTATTTTGCCGTGGTGGGTAGCGGTGAGGACATTTAGAATGGCAGTTTGGATCTGTTGTAAGTTTGTAGCTATGAGAGACAACTGTATATCTAATGACATTAGAACTTGGTATCTTCGTTCTGTCTCAGTTTCCTTGTTGATTGCATTTTCAAGTATAGCTAGTTCTTCCTGTATCATATTTACTCTTGTGTTTGTGCTGACTTCATTTTGCTTTATTATATTAATTGTCGAATCAATAATGGATGTGTGCTTCTTAAGAATGTTGACCAGCTACGCTTCGTTATTCTGAATTTGACTAATTGTTTTTGACATTTCCTTGGCATAATCAGAATCAAGAACACCAAACAGTGTATTGGCTATGTTTCCGACAATGTCTAAACCAGCTCTAGTCTTGCGTCGCCTTGTTAACAATTCGATGTCCAATTGTAATTCCGTTCTTGTGTGCAGGAAATGTTTAGCAAGTGCTGTGCTGCCTGAACATTGGCGTGATTGGTTGCAGAGCTGTTGATAGGCTAATGTTCAATTAGTGAAGGCTTCGAGTTCAACCCAAAACGGAGTAAGGTCATAGTATGCAACAATTTTCCATTCGGCAGTCGCCAAATGTGCTGTACCAACATCTTCAAAATAAATTCCAGGACCATTTTCATTGGTATCAGTATCATTGGTAGCAGCAGCAAAGATACAACAAGAGTTGTGATCAGTGAATTGTTGGAGAATTTCTTTCGTTTAGTTGGAACTTCACTCTTCTTCTTCTTCTTCTTCATGATTCTGAATGAAGATGGCGATGTTGGATCAAATGTTAGGCCAGACTCTACAGGAAGTGGTGATAGTTTGTGGATTGCTCGTTTCCATATCCCTGTTGCTGTTTTTACGTTAACAACACGCACTGCTCCATCAGGTCCAGTATGTACCTCTACTATTCGGCCAAGAGGTCACTGAATGACAGGAATATTGTCTTCCTTGATAATAATTAATTCATGCTCTCAAATATTTTCTTAATGATTCTTCCATTTTCGTTTTTCTTGTAATTGGTCGACTTGTGCGGTTAGTGGTTCACCAATCAAAAAGTGTGCTGGTGTCAAAGCAGTCAAATCATTTGGATCTGTGGACATTTGTGTTATTGGTCGAGAATTTAAAATGGCTTCAATCCCAATGATCACAGTTTCAAGCTCTTCGTATGAAAGGGATGCGGTTGACACGCTTCGCAGTAATAAATGTTTTGCTGATTTAACGGCTGCCTCCCATAGTCCTCCTTTTCCTTTGATTATCCAAAATCGCTGCCTAGATAGTGCTTGCAAGGTCTGTGGACCGCAGTGAATATTATCGTTATGTAACATAACCAAAATTAGTTTTGTTATAGGATCGCTATATGGCAGCAGCATTTAATGCTTAGCATCGAATGGTAATGTCGATGCCTCTAAACGTCCACCAACTCGCAAAATGTTCATTTCGTCTAAAAATGGTGACAAACTATTAAATGGACTTGTCCTTTTGAACTCCGCGTATTTTTTCAAATGTATTATTTCATCATTGAAATCAGAGGTCTGTATTGCTCTAACAATGACAGTTAATGCATGATCAAGCTCGGTGGAAGTAAGTACCGTTTGGATTTATCTTAATTCCCTTTTGCATCGTGTGCAATTTATGAACCGTAGAACGTATTCCATAATTCTTTCAAGTGTTCGGAATGAATTTCTATGGTAAATTTTGTACACAAAATCTTCATTTGGTAGGCGGATGTTTTTGGTTAATGTGAACACCATGTTTTTGCTGGCTACTGGTGAAGGTTTCGGTTTCTTTTCCATGTTGGTTGAAATCGCCATTGCGGAGTTGAATCTTGGTGGCCACATAGTTTCATTTCCATGTAAAAATAGTGGTCCATAAAACCAAAGATTGTAATTGGCTAAAGTACTTGGTAGCAGACCTCTTGACAGGATGTCAGCTGGGTTGTTTTTTGAGCTGACATGACGCCATTGTTCTACCAATGTTAAATTTTGAATTGTAGCAACTCTATTTGCCACAAATGTTTGGAATGATGATGACAGCGCATTAATCCATGAGAGAACAATCTCTGAGTCTGTCCAGAGAAATGCTTGATGTTCCTTGAGATTAAGGTCATTCCTTACTCGGTTGACCAGTTGAGCTGTTAGCACTGCTGCACATAGTTCGAGTCTAGGCAGTGTTTGTATTTTAAGTGGCGCTACACGTGATTTAGAACACAAAAGCTTCACTATTATTCTGCCATCCCTAGATTCTGAACGAATATATACTGCAGCGCCAAATGCCTTCTCTGATGCATCTGCAAATGCGTAAATTTGAATTGTCTTTGGAATGTTTCCTTTAAAAATGTGACGTGAAAATTTCAAATCATCCAAATCACTTAGGCCACTGCGGAATTTTATCCATTTTGTATGCAATTCAGTTGGTAAGGCATCATCCCAATTAATTTGTAATTGCCAAAGTTCCTGAACAAACATCTTCACAGTTACTATCACTGGAGCAACGATTCCCAATGGATCAAACAGCCTAGCTAAATCAGATAAGATCGCTCGTTTTGTGACTACCTTTACTGGATCCAATCTTACTTTAGAACAAAATTGATCAGTTTTTGGTAGCCATAGTAGTCCTAGTGTCTTTATTGAATCGTTGTTGGTATTGTTGTCATCTACTTTTACTTCTTGGTCATATTGAGGAATGTTCTGAAGGAGCTTTGGATGATTTGCACACCATTTGCGCAAATTGAAGCCATGCTTTTTCAAAATGTGTATGAGCTGTTGTTGTGCTTTGATAGCTGTAGTCAAACTGTCTGATCCACCAAGCCCATCATCAACGTAGAAATTGTTTTGCAAAATCTGAGATCCTAGTGGAAAACTATTAACATATTCGTTTGCTATGCGTTGCAAGCATTTTGTGGCAAGATATGGTGCTGCTCGAGTTCCATAGGTAACCGTGTTGAGTTGGTAATAGCTTATAGGTGCCGTTGTTTGAGCTCTCCACATAATGATTTGGTATTGCTGATCTTCTGGATGTATTAAAATTTGTCTATACATTTTTTCAATGTCCGTAGTAAAAACAAAGCGTGGCCAACGAAAGCGAAGAAGTATGGAGAATAATTCACTATGGACTGTTGGACCTGTGTATATTAAATCATTTAAGGAGTAGCCAGACGTAGTTTTGGCTGATGCGTCAAATACCACTCGTAGTTTGGTTGTTGTGCTGTCTGGCTTTAGAACACAATGATGAGGGATGAAATAATTAGGCGCCAGTACAGAATCAAGAATAACTTCCTTCATATGCCCCAATCGCTTGTACTCTTCCATGAATTGGACATACTGATTTTGAACCATATCATTTTTGAGAAGTCGACGTTCTAGACTTAAAAATCTATTGTAAGCCATTTCTTTCGATTCTCCCAAGGCTAATGTAGTTTGAAGAAACGGCAGTCTAACGATCTTCATTGATGCGAACATTTTGAGTGAAATGTGCCTCGCATCGCTGCTCCGCCGGAGATAAGCCCTTTTCATTTGATTCTACTTCATCCATTTTCCACAGCTGTTGCACCATTTCATCCAGTGATAAATTTATATCACTGGTGTCTTGACCACCAACAGCACAAGTCAGTGAGTCTGATGATTCAGGGTTGTTACCAATTTTTTCACTAACGATCCAACCAAGAACTGTATTTTGTAGGACTGGAAGGTCAGGTGACAGCTTGATTTGTCCTGAGGCCATGAGCTTAAAGAAGAACTCGTCACCAAGCAGGATATTAATTTTCTCTGGTTGATGAAATTCTGGATCCGCCAGTTGAATGTTGGTAGGAATCGACCACTTAGAAACATCAAGATTGTGGTTTGGTTGAACAGGAATGATGTTTGGAAGTATGAATGCCTCTAAATGAGTTGAAAAATTGTTGTCCAAAGATTCCCGCATGACACTGACCCGTTGCGTGGCTCTGCTTTTTGCTTTTCTGATGCCCTCGATGCAGAGTGAAGCGTCGCTTGGGATGATGGACAACCTTATATTTTTTTATTTTTTTTTATTTATTTTTTTGCACCCAATTCAGCCTCTCTGGTGTAAATAATTGCAGGAATTTTTTGCAGAAATACAATGGATAAAAGCTGATGTTGCATAATCTGCAAGCATTTATATATCTTTCTGTTCTTGCAACTGTAGTGAATGATCCAGTCGTTGCATGTGTACATGACGATTTATCCTTGGAACCGAGCGACTCCATTGATTGGAATTGTAGTTCCAAAAATGACAAAAATTCATTGATTTTCAATAGCTCTCTTGGTCTTGCTAATGATTGCTCAAATCTAATGTGCATCGCTGTATCTAATTTTTTAATCAGTATGTGCAATATGAGTTGGTCCCAGGAAGTTGTTTCCACTCCGAGATTGTTTAAAGCTAACAAACATTCTCTTGTTGTGTCATGTAGATTTTTTACCGACACAGCTGTTGATGTGCCGAAAGGTTGCTCTAATAATTTCTGGACCAAGGCTCCAACCTGGATTCGTTTCTTGTTATATCGATCTTGCAACAGCGTCCAAGCTGCATTGTAGTTTTCTTCAGTCAGTGACAAATGGCTGATGAGCTTTGCAGCTTCTCCCGAAACATTTGATACCACATTTTTTGGACTAGTGGTAATGGTTGTTTGTCTATCATTTGATAAATTAGGTTGTAGAATTCTTGCCATTTTAGGTAATCTCCGTTGAAATTCAGAATTGTCACCTTTGGCAATGGTAGTGTAGTCTGTGCAGGATGATCTCTTCCTGACGTTGATAATGGTGTGTTACTCGATTGAAGCTGGTCTTCCTTAATGGAAAGTTTGACCAGTTGTTACCGCACCAAATCTTCTTATTCACTGAATTCAGTTTGGTCGAAACCTACTGATGCTTGGTCCTCCAGTTTTTTCAATGCTTCATTCTGAAGGCCTTCAAGTTGATTCCATAATTGAGTTATGGTGCTGATATTGACTTTGTAGAATTGAGGTGTCTCCTCTTCTTGTGCAGCTGCTAGTGAATTGAGCAATCTCCGTAAAGCTATCATGCGTGCTGCAATTTTTCGAATCAGGCCTTGATGTTGACTGGTTGTCGTTGGCCATGTGTTGATCGTATCATGTTGTTGGCGGTCTGATTTTGTACTAGCCCCATGCTTGGGTCCAAGTTTGTTAGCACCAGCATTTAGTTCTGATGCCTCTTGTGATTCAAATCGTATGATTTCTGTGTGGAATAGCTCAATGTAGTATGTAGCTATTTCACGTATTTTATCATACTGATCTGTGAAATTTTCGTGATTCATTGACTGGTCGATCTTGCATCTCAGCTCGCTGTCTCGATTTTCATATTCGGCGTTCGACTTTCTTCCAACCGAATCCTTTTTGAAATTTGTAACTATTCGCTGTATTTCATCGTCAGTCTTGACTTGTTATTCCAATAACGCACTGAATGTTGTCATTGTTTGCTGTAGTGTGCCTCTTGTGGCACCTTAGTCGTACTTTTGATTTCGGCGATCGATAAGGCGTGTCCTTGTGGCACCCTTGATTGCGGTGGTCGCTGTGGCGTATCCTTCCGCCGGGGTCACCAAAATCTTTTTTCCAGAGGCGCAAATACAAGCACTTGAAACTTGGATTTTTCTGGATTAAACAATTAACAAACACAGGCACTTGAACCTGGATTGTTTACGTAGAGAGAGTTAAAATAAGGCACTATAATGTTTAGTGTAAAATAATAACTAACTTTATTATTTCCTTGTACATGCTTAAATATAAAACATATTGCTTAGTTAAACAAATTAAATATTGACTAATTAACATTAACTTCAATAAATGACAAAACTTAAATTCATGACAAATATTGCTTATTTAGCATTGATAATTTTAAAAAATTAAAAACATAAAAAGTGCAAAGAATTCACAATAACAAAAAAGTAACAACAAACTTAACCCTCCGACGAGTGAGAAGGTCCCTAGGGACCTTTTTGCCTTTTCAAACTGAAATTACTCCTACTTCGGCCACTACAAAAAAGTTACTCTGTATTCCAAGAGTATTTTGTTGCGCATCTTTTGGAATCAAGCCGATCGGATCATTACTTTAGGAGTCATTGAGGTTTTAGTGAGAATAGTACGCGGACGTGTGAATAGGTCCGTATGGACCTTGTACTGAATTTCACTAATAAATGCATGTTTTTGGGCATCATTATAATTTTTTTATTGTTTCAACACATAATTTACTTGTTCTGAACACAAAGACCTAAACTCAAAGACATCAGGGATGATGGTAAAAACAAAAAATTCGAAGAAAAATTCGAAGACATGAACTTTATTGCTTTCAAGGAAAGGCACAATATTCTAATTTTATACTACTAGCAATAAACCAGTTCTTAGAATTTTTTGTTCTTAGTATTTTGTTCTTAGTATTTTTTGTTCTTAGTATTTTTGTTCTTAGAATTTTTTGTTGTTATCATCATCCCTAATGTCTTTGAGTTTAGGTAGACGTACGAAAGAGTATAAAAGAAGTTGTAGTTTCGTAAACCAAATCAGTCAAAGTTTAGACAGCGAAGAGTAAAATCGTGTGTGATAGAAACAAACATATAAATATGGCAGATGCAAGTAATTTGGACGTTGCTGAAATTGTTGTACGCCGTAGTACACGTTACAAGCAAATGACTGCGGATGAAAGGCGTGCAGCTGATAGTAGATTTGCTGATTTTATGGACGAAGACATGGATGAAGAAATTGATATTGCTGCAATTGATAATTATGAAGTTGAGGATGATGAAGATCGCACATACCAACCTGCTGAAGAGTCAGATGCCGAAACTGAAGGATACGTCGAGCTAAATGAAGATACTGATGACGACGATGATGAAGAGGAAGAAAATGATGGACAGGAAATGAATGAAAGTTACTATATTGGTAAAGATGGCACCCAATGGAGTAAAAAAGCACCACCAACATCACGCACTCGTAATCATAACGTGGTCGACTTCACAAGAAAGAAACCAGGACCAACAGGAAATATACACGACCCCTATACAATAATGCGTTCAATCATGACAGAGGAAATAATACACTTAGTGCTACGTGAAACAAATCGTAAAGGCAGGGAGGTTACAGCTGCATGGAATTTGGCGAATCCCACGAAGAAAAAGGAGTGGAAGCCAGTGGCAGTGAAAGAGTTTGACGCCTTTGTAGCTATTCTTTTGTATGCTGGACTCACAAGATCAAACCATGAACCAGCTATGCAATTATGGGGCGCGACGCGTTGCCCAATATACAAAGCTGCGTTGTCGTACGATCGCTTCATGTGTATAAAGCAATTTATTCGATTCGACAATGGAAATACTCGACAACAGCGACTCATCAACAGCAAAACTGCGGCTATTGACGATATTTGGCAAATGTTGCAACATAACTTGGCAGCAGCTTACACTCCTCATGAAGCACTAACAGTTGATGAGCAGTTGTTCCCTTACAGAGGCCGCACCCGCTTCACACAATATATTCCGTCAAAGCCAGCTAAGTATGGTTTGAAAGTATGGTGGTTATGCGACTCACAGAGTTATTATCCTGTGAAGGGAATGGTATATTCTGGAAAACTGCCAAACCAACAACGGGAGATAAACCAAGGGCAGAACGTAGTGCTGGATCTTGTGGAAAAATATTTAGATGCTGGCCGTACTATATACGCGGATAATTTCTTTACCACTCTTGACTTGGCGCGTATTTTGTTGAGGAGGCTACAACAAAACATTCATTCCACAGGAGTTCAAGAAGAACCCGAAGCGCACCATCAATAGTACATTATTTGGGTTCAACGAAGGGGATATAGCGTTATGCTCATACGTGCCGAAAAAAAATAAAGTGGTGAACGTGCTCTCCACAATGCACTACACCTGCCTCGTTGACGAGCAAGCCGAGAAGCGGAAGCCCTATGCCATATTAGATTACAACGCCAACAAATGCGGCGTTGATACCATGGATCAAATGCTAGGCACTTACAGCTGCAAAAGAGCAACACAACGATGGCCGTTGGCCATGTTTTATAATATGCTGGACGTCGCTGCATTTGCTGCTTTTACGATTTACAACGAAATGAAGCCTATAAAAAGGAGTGACAGACGGCGGTCGTTCTTGTTACTGCTAACGAAACAATTGGCCACACCAAATATCGAAGAACGTGCCCTGAACAACCATATAACCTCATATCCAAGGATACGCAATGCGATGGAAGCATTCGATGTCAGGGTAAGAAAAACATCTTCAAATTCAAGAATAGAATATATATTTATTTGTTTTTTATTTTTCTTTTCATTTCAGGTATTACCAAGACCGATGGAAGGCAATGCACCGTCGTTTGCGGCTAGGTCAAGTAGACCGTCATGTCGCCTTTGCCGTTCTGAGTACGGGCGGCAGCGGAAAACGCGGGCACACTGCTTCGGCTGCGGCAACGCTATTTGCGGAGAACATAGCACACTTTTACATCGCTGCAACACTTGCGCACAGGGCGGTGGACAAGAAGTACACGCTCAACAACAATAATTTTTAAACTTTTTTATAATAGTCTTAAGAAAATTCAAGCAAAAAAAAAAAAAAAATTAAAAAAATTGAAAAAATTATTTTTGTATGTAGAATTTAGTTATAAGCAATAAAAACCAAAAAAAATTAAAAAAAAAAAATTTTTTATATGAAAAAAACATGATTTACAAAAAAGGTCCGTTGGGACCTTTTCACACGGCCGTGAAGTTCAGGACTGTCACTCATCGGAGGGTTAATAATAATAAAAAGTAATTTAGCAAGCGTGCGTTGCCCTGTGCTGTAACTGCAATTTGTTTTGCCTATGTTGTTGTTGTACTGTTATTGTACAGATACCAAATTATCTATCTTGCAATTCAATCGTCAAAACGACAACATTTGACTGTTGGTAGACACATGAAGCAAGCAAAACGATTTCGTTATACCGATGGTAACTTTTTTAGGTTACGTGATGATGAAGTATCGTCAAAACGATATCGTCAAACGATTCTCGTCGTACGTGATGAGAACCCAGGAGAACTAAGGTTAGGGAGTAGAAATAAGATTATATGTTTTTTTGCTACAATGCAAGTTCTTGATTTACCTGCAGTCGTTTTGTAGAAAACTTTAAATTGGTTGTTGCGGAACCCCGTTACGGTTGAGTTCCTTGTTCCTGGATGATGCCTATGTCGATGCCATCCTCCCCCATGAGGATAGCCAGATTGTCCGTAGCACACTTAGAGTGCTGCAGATATATCTGGGCGACTTTAAGCATCAGTGGGTGGTTGTTGTGGAGGGTCTGGTGCAGGTTCATCGAGGTTCAGCGTGTCGAGGATCTCATCCCCGCACGGTTGAAGAAGAACACGGAGAAGCAAAAAACTTTTTAAGTATCATATCATCATTTTCGGATCTATGACTGTTTTATTGATCCTCAGTTATGTTTTTTGCTTCGTATAGTACACAAGTGTCACACATATCATTCCTTGGTTTAAACAAGGGCAAATAATAAGACAAATTACAT
Organism: Coremacera marginata; assembly: GCA_914767935.1. Taxonomy (NCBI): domain Eukaryota; kingdom Metazoa; phylum Arthropoda; class Insecta; order Diptera; family Sciomyzidae; genus Coremacera; species Coremacera marginata. The sequence continues at coordinate 124,377,853 of OU612043.1, forward strand.
TAAATAAAATAAAAGGTGTGATTACGGCTTTTAGAATGTTGTTAATAAAAACGCCGTTTTTAGCTGTAGGAGTGTTAAATTTTGCAGGAACATGTATTTTGATATGGTGCATCATAATCAATCAAAAAGTCAATTTTTAATTTTTGGTAACTTACGGCTTTTTTGATTTCATATGACGATATCCAATTGCATACAATATGCATATACAATTACATATCTATCTATATATACATAAAATTGTAAAAAAAGATCTGTACATGAAATATTTTTTTGAAATTCCTTTAGCGATGAATATTTTGAATGATGCTGAGTCCGAAAATCGCATTTTTAAACTTTTTGCTTGTCTGTCTGTCTGTCTGTTAAAGCATCACGCGCAAACCACTGGATGGATTTAAATGAACTTGACATCTAGGTTCCTTATATCCCCGTTCAACATATAGGCTACTTTTTATCACGGAAAAAATGTTCGACCCGGTAGCGGGCGCTGCGATCGGGTTCCAGGCATTCTTTTTTTTTAGCTTATCTCCAAAACTGTTCATCCGATTTGCATGAAAATTTGTATGTACAGGTTCTCGGACACGCTGAGTTTTTTTGACTTATCTACACTGTTCTATCTTGAACACCAGAGGGTGCTGTAGTACAAATATTTCGAAAAACCTCGAAAAACTCCTAAGCCGTGCATCCAATTTACATGAAAATTTGTATATAGAGGTTTTCGGATAGGGTGAATTTTCATGACTTATCCACTCTGTTCAATCTCGAACACTAGAGATCGCTGTAGTACAAATAATTTAAAAAACGTCAAAAAAATCCTGTCGCTTATAGGATATGCTTGAAAGTTGTAATATAGAGGTTTTCAGAAACGATGAGTTTTTATGACTTATTTATTTGGTTCTATCTTGCACACCAGAGGGCGCTGTAGAACAAATATTTTGAAAAACCTCGAAAAACTCCTAAGCCGCGCAAATATTAGGAAATCGTGAAAAACTTCAAAAGTGCTCATCCGATTTGGATGAAAATTTGTAAAAAGCATTTTTCGAGTACGCTAAGGGTACTATCTTTTTTGCTCTTTCTCAAAAGTAGAGGGCGCTGTTGTCCAATTTGTACGAGTGTATGTTATTAAACTGTTCCTTAACGGCTGCACTGATTTTGATGACATTTTTTGTGTGTGTTTGATTGGATCCTAGGATGCTTCAGATTCACAATTGGACCCGGTAGATGGCGCTGCGATCGTGTTTAAGGCATTTTGTTTTTATAGTTTATCTATGAAACCGTTCATCCATTGCAGTAATATTGGCACATAGAGGTTTTCGGATATGGTGAGTTTTTATGACTTATCTACTCTCTTCTATCTTGAACATCCGAGGGCGCTGTGTACAAATATTTTAAAAAACTTCTAACCTATTTATCCGATTTTCATGAAAATTGGTAAATAGGGGTTTTCTAATATGGTGACTGTTTTGGACTTATCTTTTTTGTAATATATTGAACACCAGAGGGCGCTGTAGTACAAATCTCTTAAGAAATCGTGAAAAAGTAGAAAGCGGCTCATCCAATTTGGATGAACAATTTTATTAAAGGATTTTCGTGTACGGCAACTGTTTTGGCGTTATCTCTTTTGCTCTGTCTCGAAAAGTAGAGGGCGCTGTTGTCCAATTTGTACGTGTTTGTGTTATTAAATTGTTCCTAAACGGCTGCACCGATTTTGATGAAATTTTGTATGTGTTTAAGTGGATCCCTGGATGGTTCAGATTCGCAATTGGACCCGGTAGGTGGCGCTGCGATCGGGTTACACGAATTTTGTTATTATAGTTTATCTCCGAAGCCATTCATTCGATTTACATGAAAATTTGTATTTAAGGGTTTTCGGGTACGGTAGTTTTTATGACTTAACTATTTTGTTCTATATTAAACAACAGAGGGCACTGCAGTACAAATGTTTTAAAAATGTCGTTTAAAAACATCCGTTTTGCGTGAAATTTTTAAATAAAAGTTTTCGGATACGGTGGGTATCTTGGACTTTTTTTTCTGCGCTATCTTAAACACCAGATGGTGCTGTAGTATAAAAATTTGTATATCGGATAAATAGGATTTGATATCAAGTATGGATAGGGCTTTGGCGTTATTTTCTTATTCTGTCTGGAAAACCAGAGGGCGCTGTAGTACAAATACCGCAAAAAACTCAAAACAACTCATCCGATAAGTATGATTTTTATAAGTGGTTTTCGGATGCGATGAGTCTTTTGGCGCTATGTATTTTGCTATATCTTGAACCCCAGAGGGAGCCGTACTACAAAATATAGTAAGGCGTAGCAAATCGCGAAGGGTGATAAATATCTTCTTTTCATGTTTATGTGTATTTATATTCCACTTTCTTTTTTCGCAAATCAGGACAGCTCATGCCGAATTCTGTGGTATTTGAGTACGCATTAACACATGCTCAAGTCAGTTACGTCGTAAGCTGGCGTTGTTTTGTCAGTTCAATTTCTTTTTTCAATGCTAATGTTTTTGCTTTAATTTTTTCAAAAATGTGCAATCTATCGAATACAATATAAAACTTGAAAATATATATTTGCAAGCGATCGGCGGCACGCACACACAAATCACGATTTCCCTAACTTTTCTCATAATTTTCAGATGTAGCGTCAACATTTTGCTCATTTCGCCGAAGTTACCGTGAAACGAACCCTCCAGTTCGTTTGTAATTGCTGGAGTAGGCTCAGCGAGTAACCAAGCGTTCAATACAAAAAATTTATAACTCGGTAGTTTTAGTTTTTAAATTTACAAGATTTCTTTATTGGGCATTTCTTTTATCTATTTAATACTATTACTTCAATAGGATTAGATTTTATATGTAATAATTCAAAATATTAATATTATACTTTATATATGATAAAATAAAACATTATTCAAAATATTAATAATTTCTGTAATTATTATTGTTTAGTAATACTCTTTCACATAAAATTAATTAATTATATTATTATTTAGACTTCGTGTATTTACTTATATGAAGTGGAACAACCTGAGCTAGAAGTGTGTGAACGCCTTCACTATATAGAATAACCTGCGCTTAAAGGGTGTAAACGCCTTTACTATTAATACCCTGAGCTTAAAGGGTGTAAACGCCTTTACTATGAAAAACTGCGCTTAAAGGGTGTGAACACCTTTACTATGAAAACCTAAGCGTAAAGGGTGTAAACGGCTTTACTATGAAACCTGAGCTTAAAGGGTGTGAACGCCATTACTATGAAAACCTGAGCTTAAAGGGTGTGAACGCCTTTACTATGAAAATCCTGTGCTTAAAGGGTGTAAACGTCTTTACTATGAAAACCTGAGCTTAAAGGGTGTAAACGCCTTTATTATGAAAATCCTGTGCTTAAAGGGTGTAAACTCCTTTACTATGAGCTTAAAGGGTGTGAACGCCTTTACTATGAGAACCTGAGCTAAACTGACCTAAGTCTTTGCACAAGTACACGCGACTGTGCTCTGTTCAAGACTGACTTTACTATACTAGCGCGCCGCTTTTTATTTTGCTTGCGCTGTTTTCCTGTTTCATTGTTCGATTGTTTTGTTTACATGCATGTGTATGCATGTATGTGTGTATGTGTATATTTATTTGTTTTGAATGTTATTTTAACAATAGTTGGCTATATAATACAAAGTGTATATTGTTAATAATATTTAGAATATAATTTATATATATTTTAATTTATAATGTAATAATATTTTATATACATTATTAACATGTTATTTGTGGGACAGAAATTGCTACATAATTTCTTGTCCTCACACTCCCCCTTTTCTTTCCGCGTGGGCGATGAACTTTTCGTGACCTGTCTTCGAGCTCCTGACTCTTCCTTCTATCACTCTTTGTCTTTAGCGTTTCATTTGATTTGGTATGTGTTTATTTACTGTTTTTAGCACTAATGATGTGACCCAGTAAGAACTCGTTGACTGGTCGCATAAGTGGTTCCCGAACACAATATGTGTACCTATTACTATTATTTTGCATTGTCTGCCAAAGTGAAGTAACGATGCTGCTTCTACGTACTGGTTAGTATGTAATCGACAATGCCGATGCTGCTACTGGTAACATATGATGCTGCGTACCTGATAATGTTCGGTTTATGACACTGATGCTGCTGTTAGGACAGTTTATAACGCTGATTTGGTTGTTTTCGTTTAACTGGTTCTTAGTTGTTGGCGCAGAACTTGCTGTGGACGTTTAGCCAGTGTCTAGTAAGAGCTGCTGTTGCTCTGCTCTGATATTGGTGATGCAGATGCTGCTGCTCCGTCAATTGATGCTGTAGATGCTGCTGCGATGATGTTGCTGCCCACAATGACACTGCACTGGCAGTTGATGTCGCAGATGCTGCTGCACTGTTACTGACGCAGGTGCTGCTGTGTTGCTTTGATGTAAGTGACACAGATCCTGCTGTGCTGATTCGATATTGGTGAAACAGATTCTGCTGTGCTTCTTCGATATTGGTGAAACAGATTCTGCTGCGCTTCTTCGATTTTGGTGACGCAGATTCTGCTGTGCTGGCAGTTGATGACGCAGATGCTGCTGCGCTGTTTCAATATTGATGACGCTGCTTCTGCTGTGCTGGCAGTTGGTGACGCAGGTGCGGCTGCGGTGATGTTGCTATCGTAGATGACGTTGCGCTGATGTCGCCGCCGTAGCTGACGGTGCGCTGGCAGTTGATGACGCAGATGCTGCTGCAATGATGTCGCTGTCGTAGATAATGGTGTGCTGGCAGTTGATGACGGAAATGCTGCTGCGCTGATGTCACCGCTGCTGCTCTCGGCGCGCTGGCAGTAGATGACGCAGATGCTGCTGCACTGGCAGTTGGTGACGCAGATGCTGCTGCGATGATGTCGCTACTGATGACGGCACACTGGCAGTTGATGACGCAGGTGCTGCTGCGATGATGCCGTCGCTACTGATGACGGCGCGCTGGCAGTTGGTGACGCAGGTGCTACCGCGATGATGTTGTCGCTACTGATGATGGCGCAGATGCTGCTGCGATGGCAGTTGGTGACGCAGATGCTGCTGCGATGGCAGTTGATGACGCAGATGCTGCTGCGCTGACAGTTGGTGGTGTTGCCACGCGGATGTTGATGGCGTAGCTGTTCTTCCTGTCCATTGGTTGTTTTTTCATAATAATTTTTAAGTTCGTTTATATGACTGGTGCGCGTTTTTGTCGTTGTTGGGCTACGCAGTTGAACGATGGCGGGCGAAATGAACCCGCTTACTGTGTATGGCCCGTGATATTTTGGAGCTAGTTTGGATGCAAAGTTATCCACAGCTTTAGAGAGGTGGTGTTCTTTCGCGAGAACTTGGTCTCCAATCTGTGGGATCCATTTACGCCGGCGTAAGTTGTACTGCCTTGCTTGATCCTGCTCTGCGCGTTCCATATTGCGCCGTACGATTTTGAAGATCTCATGTAACTGAGATGCCTTTTCGTTTGGTGTCTGAAGGGTTTGCCCAGTGCCCAGAGTGTATTGATCGTAGAAAGCGTTGGGAAGCCTAGGCTCTCGTCCTTGGATCAAAAAGGCGGGACTGTAACCTGTCGAGTCAGATACGCTGGTGTTGATGACGAGAGATATTTCGGCAGGAGTTCATCCCATGTTCGGTGATCATTGCCCGTCAGTTGTGCTTTCATTCTTTTGATGGTTCGGTTCACTCGTTCTGTGGGGTTCTCTTGCGGGGTGTATGGTGCCGTGAATTGATGTCTTACTCCCATGTCTTTTAGAAACCTTTTGAATCCTTTCGAAGTGAATTGCGCTTCGTTGTCCGTGATCAAGACCCTTGGTGTTCTAAAACGTGCTAGTATTCGTTCTATGAAGGCTTTCCTGAGGGTATCACTGGTGGCTTTTTGAAGCGGTATCATCTCGGTCCACTTTGAGAATCGATCGAAGAATACCAAAAGCATTGAGTTTCCGTGTTTTGATATAGGTAATGGTCCGATAAAGTCAGCGCACAGCATGCTCCATGGATCTTCGGCAATCTGGGAAAGCATCTTTCCTGCTGCCCGCTGCTGATTTGGTTTGTACTGTTGGCACGATATGCACGTCCGCACGTATCGGCTTATGTCTCTGAACATACCGAACCAGTAGTACCGGTTTGTAATTCTTGCGATGGTCTTGCGGATGCCCATATGGCCAGCGCTTGGATCGTCGTGGTTTTCTTTTGGCCCCTTGTCCCGATCAAAACTAGGAACACAAAGCTTCCAAGGCGCACTGTCTTCATCGTTTGTGGTTGCCGGAATATGACGGCACAGCATGTCATTTTCCTTGGCATAGTCTGGGTATTTCTCAGGGTTTTGCTGGATCTCTTCTTCTTTCTTCTTTAGCAATTTGCAAGTGAGAGGGGTACTTTCCCGTTCCATATTTAACATTCTGAACAATGTTTCGCGCGGTTGTCGGGATAGAGCGTCTGCCACTACGTTTAATTTGCCCTTTCGATACTGAATGTCAAATGTGTATTGCTGTAGTTCCAAATCCCATCTAGCTATGCGCCCTGAAGGACTTTCGATAGAATTTAACCATTTCAAGGAGAGATGGTCGGTGATGACTGTGAATTTATATCCTTCTACATAGGGTCGCATCTTGCGAATAGACCATACGATGGCCAAACACTCCTTTTCAGTCGGGGAATAGTTTTTCCCTGCCTTGTTGAGATGTCTGCTGGCATATGCTATAACACTTTTGTTATCATCGTGTTCTTGCGTGAGGACTGCTCCTAGGCCATAATCACTGGCGTCCGTCTGTAGTTTAAATTCCTTTGTAAAATCTGGGCATGCTAGTACCGGCGCTTCTGTTAATTTTGTTTTAAGCGTTTCGAATGTTGTTGGTCTTCTCCCCACTTTCAATGTCTTCCTTTCTTCAATAGCTCCGTTAGTGGGTGAACTATCTGCGAACTCAGGTACAAAGCGCATATACCAGGAAGCGATGCCTAAGCAGCGGCGTAACTGTTTTAGTGTCGTCGGTGGTTCGAGTTCCCGTATTGCGGATACTTTGTCCGGATCCGTGTGAATACCCTTATCGCTGACCACGTGACCTAGATACTTTAGTTCCTTTTGAAAAATTCACGCTTTTCAACGTTGATCTCTAAATTCGCTGCTTGTAGTCGCCGAAATACTTCTTTTAGGTGACGCATATGCTCCTCCAACGAGGATCCGATCACTATGATGTCGTCTAGATACGCAAATGCGTGCGGTTCCATGTCTGGACCGATGACTTGGTCTAAAGCACGTTGAAACGTCGCGGGGGCGGAATGTAGCCCGAAAGGCATAATGCGCCACTGATAAAGTCCTCGTCCTGGTACTGTAAATGCAGTATATGCAGCCAGTAGCCGTTTTTAAAGTCTAGTGTATAAATAGTATATTAAATAAGTCCATAAACAATGATAAAATTGTCCATATAAGTGTTGGTAGTACATCGATCCAAGAGGACATTGCTAAAGCAAATGCTTTTAATAACTTTTTTGGCAGTATAAGTAGGGATGTAATAAATGCTGATGGTCTTAATGACTTTTCGTGCAACTGCATTGATAATGAGCCGGTCTACCAAAGTAGTATATTTTTTGTTCATATTGCATCATTTGAGCTGTATAAAACTATTATGTCTCTTAAAAACTCTAACGCTTGTTCTGATGGTATTTCTTCGAATGTGTTTATTAAAAAGATCGTTTTCAATATTTCTGACATCCTTTGCTATATCTTCAACAAGAGTATAAAGCTTGCTATTTTTCCCGATGAGCTGAAGAAAGCGGTGGTAATACCATTATTTAAAAAGGGTGATAAATCTTCGCTAAACAATTATAGACCTATTTCTTTACTGCCCGTTTTCTCTAAAGTATTTGAAAAAGCTGTGAAATCGAGGATGCTCAAATTCCTAACGAAAACAAAATTCTTCAGTAACTGTCAGTACGGATTCTGACAGGGTTTATCCACTGAAGATGCACTTTCAAATATTTGCACAGATATTTACAACGGTTTAAATAATAAGAAAGTATGTAAATAATAAATAATAAGAAAGTATGTGCAGCTCTTTTTGTGGATATTACAAAAGCCTTTGACACAGTTGATCATAACATACTGCTGGATAAATTATATAGATGTGGGTTCAGAGGTAATTTGCACAGCTGGTTTAGATCTTATTTGTAGGATAGATCGCAAAGAGTTAAAATTGATAATAGCTTTAGTAGCTTTAGCCTTGTAAACATAGGAGTTCCACAGGGCTCTGTTCTTGGTCCCATTTTATTTCTTATATTTCTTAACTCTATTTTTTTTAGCAGCCGTTTTTGAGCAGAGTTATAGCCTTTGCGGATGATATGACCTGTACTTTTAACACTGATTCTGCTTTGGTTTACATTGTGATATTAATTATGACTTAGAACTTTTAAGACATTGGTTCTCATCACATAAGCTTGCTTTAAGTGACAAGACTAAAATAATGTACTTCAATGTAGCTGGCATTGACCTTAATATAGGTAATTTTGCTTTCCATTGCGCAGGATGTAAAAAATTCTTATTTGGTAATGATATTTGTCCTGCCATTCTAAAACTTATAATAATGCGTATAATTGTTCTCCCAGATGCTTTTCTATTGATTGTGTCAAATCTTTCAAATATCTTGGACTAGTAGTTGATTGGAAAATGAACTGGTTGGATCATACGGTTGCACTTAAAAGGTATCTCATGGATGCGATTAGACATCTGTACCTTTTGAAAACCTTTTGCTCCATGAAATTGTTGTCTTGTATTTATTATAGCATTTTTCATTCAAAACTGCAATATGGTATAAATTGCTGGGGTGGTTCGCATAGCAATAAAATTAATCCACTTCTTATTTCCTTTAGTTTTCCTTTGTTTAAGAACTTTTGTTTTACCCATAAAACATTTCTTTTATTATAGAGCTTTAAAAGTATTTTTCATTAGGTCCGGCTATTTACACAATAGAAGTTATTCTCTTTATAATCTAAGGATAAATAACCAAAACCTTGTTATTGTTCCTCCGCACAACTTAAATCACTTTTATAACTTTTTTTCTTGCGTTGCTCCTAGGCTGTATAATTGTTTGCCTTCCGATGCTTGTTGCATTCGTAACAAAAATGTTTTCCTTAAAGTAGTGAAATCATGGCTCTTCAACTTTAATTATAATGATATTGATTCGCTTTTATCTGATTAGCTTATAAATTTTGTTATTATTTGTAATTTTTAAACAATTTTTGTTTTTTTAATTTTATTGACCCCACTATCGTACTCAATACTATATAACTTGCTGAATTTAATGTTTAACTACTTTCGCCACTTGTTTTTTAAACAACAGATTGTAGTATTATTTATTATTGAAGGTATAATTTTTCTAAGTGTATTTTAAAAAATTGTTATATTTTAATAATAATAATAATAAATAATAATAAAGTTGCTCTTCAGTGTGCTTATGAAGTTAGCGCTTTTTAATCGGTCCAGAATATGGTGAATTCGTGGTAATGGGTATGCGTCGGGGACCGATTTTGCATTAAGCTGTCGATAGTCGACACAAAGTCTCCACTTTCCGGTTTTCTTCATAACCAAGACGATAGGTGCACTATGCGGGCTACGCGCTAGCTCGATGCACCCTTTGTTAATCAGTTCGTCGATTTCCTGGTTCATTATTCCTTGCATTGCGAGATTTCTTGGAAAATATCTTTGCTTGATAGGCTGCTCATCCCTCATGACGATCTTGTGTGCCGTAATGTTCGATACTCCTGTGAGGTCTCCAAATTTTTTTAGTTCTGCACTCATAAACATGTTAATTATCTTTTCTTGGTTTGGATTGTCCATTCCTGGATCCAATCCATCTTCTCGTACACCGGTACAGCACGCTGTTCTAGGGTCTATCGTCTGATTCCTGGGTTCCTGAAGAGTGACCGTATAGTCACCAGATTGTATTTTTGCTTCCATTTTTATTAGAAAGTCCATGCCTAATATAAGGTCGTCGATTACTTCCGGTAGTATGATTAACTCTGTTTCGCTATGTCTTTCTCCGAGTCTGATGTTGATTTTCAGCTGTTGAGTGACTTCCTTCGTGATACCATCAGCCATGCGTATGCGTGTGAGTATGCGTTCGATTTGTCCTGCTTCTTGGACGTGATCCGCCAGTGACCTGCTGATAAAACTTCGTGTTGCTCCGGTGTCGATTATTGCCTCTACCATATGGTTACCTAATGTAACTGATGCGGCAACATAATTTCCGTTTTGTCTTATGGCGTTTAGTGGCGAGGTTGATCGACCTAGGTATCCGCTTGTACTCGCCGTGGACGGTAACCCGGATAGTTTCTCGATTATCTTCTGCAGCAGTTGATAGTAAGAGTGCCCCTTCCTCCGCACTCCCAGCAAAAGTTAAGCGTGGGGTTCCTACACTCATACCTGAAGTGACCATCTTTTCCACAACGTCGGCATGCTGTTCGTGGGTTAATGGGGTGCTCTGTTACCTGTTTCATCATGCGGTGATTTTCTTCTCGACTTCGTGAAGGTGCTGTTCTGTTCGGCAATGGATCTGCTCGTGGAGACGTTGTTCTAGTCCTGGCTTCTGTCCTTGTTCTGTGATGAAGGTTGCAAAATTTTTACGGAATTCTTGAACTGTTCCGGTATTTTCAAATCCAAACTCCTCTGCGTAAATTTGAAGCTCGTCTTTTCGGAGCAAGTATATCCATGAGGTACTGACCATTTTCTTGCGTGTTCTATTTCTTGATATATGTGGTGTTGTTTTTTTTTTTCTATTTTTATTTTTTTTTTTTTCTTCTTGATTTTAAAGTCCCTGCTCGGGCGCCATTTGAAACGAACCCTCCAGTTCGTTTGTAATTGCTGGAGTAGGCTCAGCGAGTAGCCAAGGGTTCAATACAAAAAATTTATAACTCGGTAGTTTTAGTTTTTAAATTTACAAGAATTATTTATTGGGCATTTCTTTTATCTATTTAATACTATTACTTCAATAGGATTAGATTTTAAATGTAATTATTCAAAATATTAACAATTTCTGTAATTATTATAGTTTAGTAATATTCTTTAACATAAAATTAATTAATTATATTATTATTATTTATATATAGATAGGACGCGCCACGGAGTTTGCGTGTAAGCTCGCCAGCTTTACTTTGTTAAACAGCCTAGCCGGCGAGAGGGAGAATAAAAAAATGAATAGAGTTTTTCCTTTCGTTGTAACTTTAATTCGAAGTTTTATTAAAAATATTCTTATTATTTATACAAAATCTACCAGTATTTCTTAATCCTAAAACTTGCCAGTATTTGTTATGCTCCTCCCAATTATTTGGGTCATCGCCAATCAATTTTGTTGGTCGATGGAAAAATATATTATACTAACAACAAGTACATAAATCAATTTTTGGTTATTGCATTGCAACAACAATGAAATCGCTTTTGTTAATAAAAGAAAAGAACAATAAATGCATACTAAAGAGTCAACGTCTCCAATGCCATGGGATACATGTGGCCTTCATGAAATGTCGTTGTCTCTAGCAATATGATATAATCTATATGCATTCGCTTGCGCTAAGGTATTGTTGTTGTTGTAGAGTATGCGTTTATGCAAAGGCATAATTGTTGTTGTGGCGTATAGCTTATGCTGAGTGTTAGGTATATGCATTGCATGTGGGAACAAGAAGATCATTTAAATTACGTGAAGTGTGAGTGACATTCGCGTATCAGCAGAATTTTGGATGTTCAAGTGCCCGTCATTATTTGGGTTTATGTTACATCAAAAATTCTGTGTTACGCAAAATGTTTAGGTTATTGCAATTGATTAGTATTTATTTGTTTTTGTTATGTGGTTTGAATGAAAATATTGCTTAGCTAAGAACAATTTATGCCAAGTGTTTGGAGTGGTAATAGTGACTTTAGGAGTTCACTACAAATTTTGTAATTTATTCAATTTTCTTTTCAATGACACCAAAAGCAAACATATCTTTAAAAATAAAAAAGTCGGCTGTACTAAAAAAATTATACTTATTAGAAAACAATGATATTATCTGCTACATAACTACTTGTAATGTCATTATTTATCATTATTTCCAAATAAGTATAATTTTTTTAGTACAGCCAACTTTTTAATTTTTTAAGATATGTTAATATTTTTTATGTCATTGAAAAGGAAATTGAATAGATTTCAAAATGGGTTCAAAAAAAAAAATTTCATTTATTACGCGAAATTCTGAGAAATTCGCACTCAAAGTTGAAATTTGGTAGTTTCAACCGATTGATTTCATCTTCACACGATCACAGCTCGGTAACGGTTAAGTTGGTGAGGTTTGTTGATATACCGTTAGAATGATGATTGCATTGCCTTTAAAATGCTATCAATTAAGTTTTGATTATGTTAAGATAGATTAATGCTATCAATGCTATCAATTAAGTATCAAAATAAGTTTTTTGTAAGTTAGTTTTTCTGCTAGAGACAATAACGTGAATCAAAGTCGTGATATATTAATTAACCCTGTAGCTCCTAAGAATGTGAAAATAGACCCCCCCCCCCCCCCCTTACATATGATTTTTTGCACAGCTCGACATAACCTTTCAGCTCAGTAAATAGTTGCACTCAATTGCGGGACACCCTGTAAATAAAATTATAAAAAAAAAATCTGTACACTAAATATTTTTTTGAAATTATTTTTGCGATGGACGTTTTGAATGACGCTGAGTCCAAAAATCACATTTTTAAATTTTTTGTCTGTTTGTCTGCTAACAGTCTGTCTGCCTGTTAAAGCATCACGCGAAAACCACCGAAACCGTTCATCCGATTTGCATGAAAATTTGTATGTAGGGGTTTTCGGACACGCTAAGGGGTTTTTGACTTATCTACGCCGTTCTATCTATCAGCGATAACCAGAGGGCGCTGTAGAACAAATATTTTAAAAAACGTCAAAAAACTCCTTAGTCACTTATACGATTTGCATGAGAGTTGGTATATAGAGGTTTTCGGAAACGGTGAGTTTTTATGACTTATAAACTAGGTTCTATCTTGAACACCAGAGGGCGCTGTAGTACAAATATTTTAAAAAAGTCGAAAAAGTCCAAAACTGTTTATCCGATTTGAATGAAATTTAGCATGTAGAGGTTTTCGGACACGCTGAAATTTTTTGACTTATCTACTCTTTTCTCTCTTGAACACCAGAGGGCGCTGTAGTACAAATATTTTGGAAAACCTCGGAAAACTCCTAAGCCGTCCATACGAATTGCATGAAAATTGGAAAATAGGAGTTTTCTGATACAGTGAGTGTTTTGGACTTATCCTTTTTGTGCTATCTTGAAAACCAGAGGGCTCTTTAGTACAAATCTTAGGAAATCATGAAAAACTCAAAAACTGCTCATCCGATTTGGATGAAAATTTGTAAATAGCGATGTTCGAGTGCGGCAAGGGTTTTGGTGCTATCTTTTTTGATCTTTCTCGAAACTAGAGGGCGCTGTTGTCCAATTTGTACGTGTGTATGTTATTAAACTGTTCCTTAACGGCTGCACTGATTTTGTTGAAATTTTTCGTGTGTATTTGAGTGGATCCCAGGGTGGTTCATATTCACAATTTGACCCGGTAGGTGGCGCTGTGATCGGATTCCATGAATTTTATTATTATAGTTTGTCTCCAAAACCATTCATCCGATTTACATGAAAATTTGTATTTAGGGGTTTTCGGGTACAGTAGTTTTTATGACTTATCTATTTGGTTCTGTATTGAACACCAGAGGGTACTGCGGTACAAATGTTTTGAAAATGTCGAAAAACTCCTAGCTGTACATCCGATTTGCGTGAAAATTTTTACATAGGAGTTTTCGGATACGGTGGGTATCTTGGACTTTTTTTTCTGCGCTACCTTAAACACCAGATGGTGTTGTAGTACAAATCACTTAAGAAATCGTGAAACACTCAAAACCGCTCATCCGATTTAGATGAAAATTTGTATATCGGATATATAGGATTTGATTATCGAGTATGGAAAGGGCTTTGGCGTTAGTTTTTGAATCTATCTCGAAAACCAGAGGCCGCTGTTGTACAAATACCGCAAAAAACTCAAAACAACTCACCCGATAAGTATGATTTTTATAAGTGGTTTTCGGGTGCGGTGAGTCTTTTGGCGCAATGTATTTTGCTATATCTTTAACCCCAGAGAGCGCTGTACTACAAAATACAGTAAGGCGTAGCAAAGCGCGAAGGGTGATAAATATCTTCTTTTCTTCTTTATGTGTATTTATATTCCACTTTCATTTTTCGCAAATCAGGACAGCTGATGCCGAATTCTGTGGTATTTGAGTACGCATCAACACATGCGCAAGTCAGTTGCGTCGTAAGTTGGCGTTGTTTTGACACTTCAATTTCTATTTTCAGTGCTTATTTAATTGTTGTTCAGTTTCCTGGTGAATTGCCAAGAATTCGTTTTTGCTCTGATTTTTTCCAAAAATGTGGAATCTATCGAATACAATATAAAACTTGAAAATATATTTTTGCAAGCAATCGGCGGCGTGCACACACAAATCACGATTTTCCTAACTTTTTCTCATAATTTTCTGATGTTGAATCTACATTTTGCTCATTTCGCCGAAGTTACCGGTTTGAAAGATGCACACAAAATTCCATCTAATGTTTGTGAAAAGTTTTTTCAAATTGACGAATGAAATCGAAAATTATTTATATCAACTCCAGAGTTAAGCCGGGTATTCAGCTAGTATATATATAAAATTATAAAAAAAAAAATCTGTGCATGAAATATTTTTTTGAAATTCTTTTTGCGATGGACATTTAGAATGATGAGGAATCTGAAAATCGCATTTTTAAAATTTTTGTCTGTCTGTCTGTCTGTTAAAGCATCACGCGAAAACCACTGGATGGATTTAAATGAAGCTGGACATTCAGGTTCCTTATGTCCCCGGTCAACATATAGGCTACTTTTTATCCAGTTTGAAAGGTTGGACCCAGTAGGGGGCGCTGCGATCGGGTTCCAGGCATTCTTTTTTATAGCTTATCTCCGAAACCGTTCACCCGATTGGCATGAAAATTTGTATATAGAGGTTTTCGAATATGGTGAGTTTTTATGACTTATCTACTCTGTTATATCTTGAACATCAGAGGGCGCTGTGTACAAATATTTTAAAAAACTTCTAACCTGTTTATTCGATTTTCATGAAAATTGGTAAATAGGGGTTTTCTAATATGGTGACTGTTTTGGACTTATCTTTTTTGTACTATATTGAACACCAGAGGGCGCTGTAGTACAAATCTCTTAAGAAATCGTGAAAAAGTAGAAAGCGGCTCATCCAATTTGGATGAAAAATTTTATTTAAAGATTTTCGTGTACGGCAACTGTTTTGGCGTTATCTCTTTTGCTCTGTTTCGAAAACTCGAGGGCACTGTTGTACAATTTGTACTTGTGTATGTTATTAAACTGTTCCTAAACGGCTGCACCGATTTTGAAGAATTTTTTTGTGTGTGTTTAAGTGGATCCCTGGATGGTTCAAATTCGCAATTGAACTCGGTAGGTGGCGCTGCGATCGGATTCCACGAATTTTGTTATTATAGTTTATCTCCGAAACCATTCATCCGATTTGCATGAAAATTTGTATTTAGGGGTTTTCGGGTACGGTAGTTTTTATGACTTATCTATTTTTTCTATATAGAACATCAGAGGGCACTGTAGTACAAATGTTTTAAAAATCTCTTAAAATCTTAAAATTTTTATAAAGGAGTTTTCGGATACGGTGGGTATCTTGGACTTTTTTTTTTGAGGTATCTTAGACACCAGATGGCGCTGTAGTACAAATCACTTAAGAAATCGTGAAACACTCGAAAACCGCTCATCCGATTAAGATAAAAATTTGTATATCGGATATATAAGATTTGATTATAGAGTATGGAAAGAGCTTTTGCGTTTTTTTTTTATTCTATCTCTAATCGAGAAAAACTCAAAACAACTCATCCGATAAGTATTATATTATAATTCGTTTTGCTCTGATTTTTTCAAAAAGGTGTAATATATCGAATACAATATAAAACTTGAAAATATATTTTTGCAAGCGATCGGCGGCATGCACACACAAATCACAATTTTCCTAACTTTTTCTCATAATTTTCAGATGTTGAAGCTACCTTTTATTCATTTCGACGAAGTTACCGGTTTGAGAGATGCACACAAAGTTCATTGTAAAGTTTGTGAACAGTTTTTTCAAATCGACGAATGAAATCGAAAATAATTTATATCAACTCCAGAGTTAAGCCGGGTATTCAGCTAGTAAGTTATATGACCGAATTCGGGGAAAAGTAATACAAAACATTGCCAAGCACTCCTCGGAAATGAGCAGCAGGAAAGTCATGCTATTCTTCTCGGGGTCCTCCCTCTTGATGACCATCCAGTCGTGCATGGGGATGTGGAGCTGGAGAATCTCAACCAGTCTATCATTCTCCAAATTCATTTTGGGCAACCAAATACGAGCACGAGTTCTCTTTGAAATGTGCTTCGCTGGGATAAGCTTAAGGCTTAAGCCATCCCAAGCGTTCCTGACCTTAGAAACGCATTCGCTTAGGAATTCCTTGGAGAACTGATCCTCGCACTTGATATCCCTGAATCCTTTACAGTCGCCGCGGATTCAAAGGAGGAGAAAGAGAAGGTACGATCTCCGACAGGGGCGGATCCAGGAAAATATTTCGGGGGGAATTTTAAAAATACTAATGTTCGCTATATATGTATCGTCGCTGGGCGTTCAATACCGCGTATGAACCACTTACACATACACACAAACGGTATTAGTAAAATTCTAGAGTGCAGAAAAACTGCTTTCTTTTAACCTATTAAATGAATTTTCAACTAAAAACATTTATTGAAATTATATACTTATAATTGGAAAATCCGCCCTATATTAATTAAATCAAATTGAGTTAAAATCCAAATTTAAATTTTTAGCCTTTTTTGCAATATAAGCGGTATTGCACGCTCAACGACGATATGTATAGTATATTGATAAAATATGTAATCAGTAAATCAAATCAACTGTTTTTTAGACTGTAAAATAATATTAATTTTTCTTGGCTTTTTCGATATAATGCCGATTACATTTCCACACGTTACTTCCATGTCACGATGCATGTTCAACAACGCCAACCTGTTTAATCGGTCCTCACTAGTTTTGCTTTGCAGATACGTTTTTAATCTGCGTAGTCTATGAGACTGTGAAAAAGCTTCGCTTCTCTCGTGTGTCAAATAACGCACATGTGTTTTTTTTTGCAAGTTGTACACGGTATACACGTATACCCGGTACACACGGTATACATTTGGACAGTAGTAAAACAACTATATCTTCCAGCCGTTAGTCCTACAAAAAAAAATGTTTAGGAGATATTTAAGAGTTGATTTTGTTATTAATTTAAATTTTTTGGAAACTAATGCCCCTATCACCGTCAGCGAATCGAATTTTCTACTCGATTCGACTCAGTTGGCGAACTTTCAAATCCGCCGTATCATGGTTTGCGAGTCTACTGAAAGTCTTTAGCTGTTTTCGCGAAAAACTTTTTGTCGCGTTTTCGCGGTTATAAATTTCGCGATTACTTTTCTTTTATTTTAATTTAGGACCTGCCTAAATATTTGCCAGCGCTTCTGCGCCACAGGCTCTAAGTTTAAATAGCCAAAAAAAAAATCCTGAGCAAATTAAAACTCAATAAGCTTTTTGAAGCTGAATTTATGATTGATTTTATTTTCAAATTGTTCGACCTTTTATAGTCGAGCAAAATCGTTTTCTTCTTATTTAATAATATACATTTTTAATTCTCTAATAACTAATATAAAATTTAACTTATATAATAACTTAAAGTAAACATCAAAATATGTTAGAAAATGTAACAACAAAAAAAATGCGTAGACAGAAAAAGGTATGCAAAAAAAATGCAAGCATATACATACATATAGTGTGTGTGGGTGTTCAATGTTCTTAAAATATTGTGGCAAAAAAACAGTGCGTAGAAATATGTAAAAAAATGTGTGCAATAAAAATGCAAGCATATATACAGTGACACATATTCGTATAAACGCACTCTTAATTTTAAATTTGCTACCTTCTCGCTCTTTTATTAATGTATTACTCAAAATAAATTCCCACTCATATTGTTTACTAAGCTAACGGAAATTTGTATTGAGTGCAAAAACCTGTTTTCGTTGTTGTTGTTTTATATAAATCATTTCAGTTTAAATATTTTACTAAAAACAAGTACATATTCGTTTAAACGCACCTGTTTAAGGAGGTAGAAAACATATTAGTGGTTTAAAGAAATAAGTATTTGCTTGTATTAAATTGACAATTGGTAAGTTTTGTTTAATTTAAATGTAAAATTATTTTCTTAATAATATTTTTTTAAGATTTTATCAAAATGCCAAAGGGAAAATACCTCAATGACACAGAAAAAGTCCAAATCAACCTGTACCATAAAGAGGGTTATTCAAATCGGGAAATTGGGCGGAGACTAAGAAGATCAGAAGCAGTCATGCGCTCTTTTTTAAAAAACTGTGTTAATTATGGAGTAAAAAAACCCACGAAAGGCAATCGAAAACTGAGTATTCGCCAAGTTAATCAGATTAGGAAGGAAGCCACCAAAAATTTTTTGAACTCAACTCAGATAAAAGAAAAATTAGATCTTCCAGTGACAACGAGGCATATTGCACACATTTTACGTAACTCAGATAACGTTAAATGGAAAAAAACCGGTGAGCAAGCCTGTGTTGAAGCAGCATCACAAAAAGGCGCGCTTAGACTTCGCACAAAAACACATGCAATGGTCAACTGAGTGGGATAATGTTGTGTTTTCCGACGAAAAAAAATTCAACTTAGATGGCCCAGACTCTTACAGCTGTTATTGGCATGATTTGTAACATGCAATAACAATAGAGTTCAGCTACTACAGCTATATCGCACTTCCTCAGCATTAACCCATCTAAAGCCACTACCCAGTAATCATTGAAAATATCAATGTTATGGATACCCGTGACCACAAACAAGTTAATGTGGGAAAAATTTACCCACCAATAAATGGGTTGGGCTCAGGAACAACACAAGACGTAACAACTAACCATGCGTATACATAGATCTATTTACACAACTAATTTTAATCTACTTTTGAGTTGACCTTTTGACAAATTAACATCAAAAACGCTACAATTGTTAACAAAGGAACTCATGCGACTTAAAGGAGCAGTAGCCATATAATTTGTTCTACTAAATGGCAAATAAATTAAGTTGTTAGCGTTTCTACTGCTTCTACGGCAGTAGAAGTCTGCGTAACAATGACGTACGTATGTCAAAAAGAAACTTTGGTGGTGGCAGCGTTATGGTGTGGGCGGCATTTTCATCGAGAGGTAAAGCAAATATTTGCTTTGTGCCGCCCAAAATGAATTCAAAAAAATACACGGAATTATTAGATAATGCTCTCATTTCATTTTTGGATGATAAAATGGATGAAGACAGTATTTTTCAACAGGATAACGCTGCCATTCACGTTTCTAAAGAGTCATTAAAGTGGTTTGAAGAGCACAACATCCCACTTATGAAATGGCCTGCATGCAGTCCCGATTTGAATCCGGTAGAGAATCTTTGGGGATGCATATCACGCAAAATCCATGGTCAAAAAGCCCAAGGACATCTTTACAAAACTGTGCTAGAGCTCAAGTTGGCCATTAAGGAAGCTTGGGAAGATTTGGATCATCAGTTGCTGCAAAATTTTGTGAAGTCGATGCCGAATCGTATGTTTGAAGTTATAAATAAAAATGGTGGACCAATTAATTATTGAAAATTTAATAAATATTCTTATTCTCATTCCTATTGAAAATAAAGTTTATGCGTTTAAACGAATATGTACTTGTTTTTAGTAAAATATTTAAACTGAAATGATTTATATAAAACAACAACAACGAAAACAGGTTTTTGCACTCAATACAAATTTCCGTTAGTTTAGTTAACAATATGAGTTGGAATTTGTTTTGAGTAATGCATTAATAATAGAGAGAGAAGGTAGCAAATTTAAAATTAAGAGTGCGTTTATACGAATATGTGTTACTGTACATAGTGCGTGAGTGTAACAAAAAGTAATGACATGATATAAGTTCAACGTACTTTATAAATAGCAAGTGTTAACTTAGTTTAAGTGTGTGTTACAGAAATTATAGTGGAGTGCACTACACTACTTGTTCGCCGCAGATTCAATGCTGCCAAAGCATAAAAACATAAAAGTAAACAAAGAAACGTCAAAAAATTAAATTTCGAAAAAACATTCGGGTTTTTTCTTAAATAAATAGTAAAACAAAAATTGTAAGCACCTTCGAGTAATTTTTGGATCAATTGTGTAGAAGCCAACAGTTTTATCAAGTGAACTTGAATTTTTAAAATATTTTCGAAGCAACAATTTTTTCCCTGTTCCAATATCAGCTGCACAATTTCAAGGAGCTGCTGAGTGTTAATGTTTTTTATAACGTGCATAAAGCATAAAGATTAGGTTAGAAATAAATGCATTTAATGTAAAATGATAACAAAAAAAAATAAAATTAATTTTCATTAGAATAAAAGAAATAAATTGCAAGCAAATCCTGCATTCGCCGGCTACTCACAAAGCCTGCTTTTAACATTTAGGTCGAATGATATTTGAAAAGTTCGCACACTGTGATACCGCACCCGCGAATTCGACTAGTTTTTTATTTGACTCGCTGACGGTGATAGGGGCATAATTCACATTTTCAAGGTCACCACTACTATTTTTTGGCGTTTTGAAAACATGGTCGTATTGAGGCATTTATTTTAAATGCATTCCTAAAATTGTATATTGAAAAATTAATGCTTACTATTTTAAAAAGTAAGTAAAAGTGAAGAAATTAAGTTTTGGACAATTAGGAACAATTTTTCACAACATGCAGTTGATGATTTGTTGCAGACGTTGCGTAGGGTATGAGAAAGCGATTTACCGCTGTCAGCAAAAACTCTTTTTAATACCTGTAAACAAAATATAGATACAAAAATTGTTTTTGTATTTAGGTATTCAAAATTATTTCCTATCTAGTTCTTTTGACTGTTTGGAAAACAGGGCTGAAGTGTTAATCGATGTAGGTGTGATGGCTTACAAGTATTTAAGAGTTCAAAGCGAGTATTATGGCATATACTTGGTGCGCTGTCTGATTTTCCTAATGTTAGTCCGTTTTTGATTGGGTGCTTCTCTGGCCTCAAGAAACCAGAAAATGCTAATGATTTTATGAAAAATTTTTGTGACGAAGTAAAATTATTAAGATTAAATGGACTAAAGGTAGGTTTCAATCAGGTTTTGAAGAAATTTAATGTCGTCCGGCTTTTTACTTGCGATTCTCCAACTCGGGCCTTCGTATCAGGTGTTCAGTCACATAATGGTAAAAGTGGCTGCCCAAAATGTTGTCAGCAAGGGATGTATAAAAAGAGAAGGGTGTGTTTTTGTACAGAAGTTGGAACCCTTAGGTCAGATGAGTCTTTTTTTTTGAGAGCAGATCTTTCTCACCACAGTAACCAATTTAAAACGGCAAAAAGTGTTTTAGAGGAAGCTAATTTCAATATGGTCTCTCAATTTGCACTAGATAGTAAGCATTTAGTAGACTTAGGCGTAGCTAAAAAATTGTTAAAGTTACTGATTAGGAGGGTCGTGTATGTAGGAGCTTAGATGAAATAAATAATTGAAAAGCCACTGAGTTCAGACAATTTTTATTATATACAGGCATTTTTGTTTTACAAAATTACATTGATCACGATTTAATTTTCCGCACTATAAACTTGCACCTTCATCATGACTCGATTCCTAACTCTTATTTATATCGAGACTTCAAATCTGTAAATTTTTACAACCTTTTTCACGAACTCTCTACAACTGAATGGAATAACTGTTGGTACCAAAACTCTGTTGATGATAAATTAAATATGTTCAATGCGCAAGTTAATAACTTATTCGGTAAATATGTTCCAATTCGTACTGCCTATACTAAAAATATTTCATGTCCGTGGTTCACTTCTTCTGTAAGAGCTGGAATTAAAAATCAAAACAAATTGTACTCTAAATGGAAAAAGCATCCAACGAATTTGCACTGGGAAAATTATAGATTAGCCCGTAATCAAGTCACACTTCTGACAAGGACAGCAAAAACTAACTTTTTTTCCTCTAAGCTTAACACATCTCTCACATCTAAGCAACTGTGGACGAATTTGAGAAAGTTGGTCATTGGTAAAAAAGACAATGTCAATTATTTTTTAGAACCCAACATTTTAAATGATTTTTTTTTCCACAAATACAACACTCAGTATTAATCCAAATTTGAATGTTGGAGTAAATGACTTTGTCATGCCTGAGCTAACTGATAGATCTTTTGAATTTTCTGCAGTTAATGAAAATGATGTCGCAAGGTGTATAATAAACAGCGGTCAAGTGCTGTTGGTGAAGATTCTATAAAATTTATTAAAATGATATTGCCGTATATCTTAAGCCCGTTGACTTACTTACTTACTTACTTACTTAGTTGGTCGTAACAACCCGTGTCCGGGTTTCAACCGACCTCATCAGCTCTCGCCAGGCGCCTCTGCTTTGCGCGCGCATGGACATGACCCAGCCAGCGTAGTCGCTCGTCATCGTAGAGATCATACAGCTCGTGGTTCATTCGGATGCGATAGTCATCGCCGACTCGAACAGGACCGAAGATTTTGCGAAGAACTTCTCTCTCGAACACCCCCAGAGCGGCTGCGTCAGTTTGCGAAACTACCCATGCCTCAGCGCCATAAAGCAGCACAGGTAGAACGAGCGTCTTGTAGAGTGTTAGTTTTGTCGATTGAGAGAGGGCTCTGGAACTTAGTTGCTTACTGAGCCCGTAGTAGCACCTATTAGCAATTATTGTTCTTCGCTTTATCTCCAGGCTGATTTCGTTTTTGGTATTAATGGCGGTGCCAAGGTAAACGAACTCCTTGACTACTTCAAAGTTATAGCTGCCGAATGAAACGTGGGAGTCTAAACGCCGAGCTCCCTTGTTTGTAGACAGCATATATTTTGTTTTGCCCTCATTTATCGTCAAACCCACTTTGGCTGATTCCTTTTCGATAGCGGCGAAAGCAGCGGTAACATCTCTCTTGGTTCTGCCGACAATATCAATATCATCAGCGTACGCAAGGAGCTGGGCGCCTTTGTAGAAAATGGTGCCATTACGATGCACACCGGCCTTTCGTACGATCCCCTCCATGATGATGTTAAAGAGATCGCAAGACAGTGGATCGCCTTGCCTGAAACCTCTTTCGGTATTGAAGGTTTCGGAGAGGTCATTTCCTACCTTGACGGAGCTGCGTGTGTTGCTCAACGTCATTCTGCAAAGTCTGATCAACTTTGCAGGTATACCGAACTCAGACATTGTTGCGTATAGGCAATCCCTTCTCGGGCTATCGAACGCAGCTTTAAAATCGACAAAGAGATGGTGTGTGTCAATTTGATTTTCGTGGGTTTTCTCCCGGATTTGTCGTAGCGTGAAAATCTGGTCTATGGTGGACTTACCAGGTCGAAAGCCACACTGATAAGGTCCAATCAGTGTTTTTGTAATCGCCTTTAATCTTTCACACAGTACGCTTGAGAGAACCTTATATGCGATGGAAATAAGACTGATACCTCTATAACTAGCGCAGATTGTAGGGTCTCCTTTCTTAAGTATAGGGCACAGTACACTGAGGTTCCAATCGTCGGGCATGCTTTCTGCTAGCCATATTTTGCTGATGAGCTGATGCATGCGCCTTATCAATTCATCGCCGCCGGTTTTAAACAATTCAGCTGACAGGCCGTCAGCACCCGCTGCTTTGTTGTTTTTGAGTCGTTGGATAGCAACTCGAACCTCATCATGGCTAGGTGGTGGTACTTCCACTCCGTCATTGTTGATTGGTAGCTCTGAACTGCGCTCTCCATGGGCGGCATTGGTGGAATCGTCGCCAGTAAGTAAATTGGAGAAGTGCCGTCTCCACAATCTCAGCACACACTGCGTATCCGTATTCAGATCTCCTTACATTTTGAAAGTTTCTAAATTTATATACATCCATAGAAATTACCTATTTACGTACGCTTTTATTATGATGATGGGTAACCAAGGGAGAGGTTCTCTTAATCTAGAATATACCTACTTTATACATATTTGACAAATGTCACTGAAATTTATTTTATTCTTTTTAGTTCATGTTTTGGTTTTAAATAAAAGCTTATTTTTTAAAAATTTTTTTTATATTTTTTTTTTTTTTTACTTTTTAGTCTTTAAGGTTTATTATGAACATCTTTTATTTTGAAAGCCTTACATATAGCATTTTAAATTTTTTAGACCATTAACCTTAACACTACATATTAACATTATTTATACCATTTACATTATTTATTGCATTATGTATTTTATTATGATATAGCATTTTTATTGATTTGTGGGCTGAAATAGGAGGTGTGTCCAAATTTAAACCCCTATCTCCTACTTGATGTAAATGTGCTGCCAAATTTTCAGCTGAATCGGCTTAGTAGTTTTGAAGATATATAATTTTTATTGATTTGTGGACGGTAAAAGAGGGTATGGAAAATTTTTTTTTCTAACCCATGCAATACTTGAAGGACATTTACTGCCAACATTTATTTGTGGGCGGCAAAAGGGGGTGTGGTGAAATTTTTTTCTTAAACCCCAATTTCTACTTGAAGGAAATTTACTACCAAAATTTCATCTGAATTGGTCTAGTAGTTTCGGAAATATAGCATTCTTATTGATTTGTGGGCGGTAAGAGGGGGTGTGGCAACATTTTTTTCAAACCCATGCAATACTTGAAAAACATTTACTGCCAAAATTTCAGCTGAAACAGCCCGGTAGTTTTGGAGATATATTAATTTGTGGGCGGTAAAAGGGGGTGTGGTCAATTTTTTTTCTTAAACCCCATTTTATACTTAAAGGAAATTTACTACCAAAATTTCATCTAAATCGGCCTAGTAGTTTTCGAGATATAGCATTTTTATTGATTTGTGGGCGGTAAAAGGGGGTGTGGCAAATAATTTTTTTCTTAATATTGCATTGCCACCGGGCTTACACATGTATGCTAAATTTTAGCTTAATCGGAGGCCCACAAGCTGTTGAAAAATTGTTTGCAAGATTTGCGGACATACATACATACGAACGAAGCAAGTTAAATAAATCCTTATAAAAAGAAAAGGATTGCTATTGTTTTAGTAAAAAAACAGGTTCAATAAAAGTTGTAGGCTCTAATGAAAAAAGAATTATGTGCCGTGTTTTTAATAAGAGTGAAAACTTTTTTGAGGAAACTCTAGAACCACTTGCAGGACTAGGTATTGCTGTTGCAAATAAGTTAAGCAATGAAACAGTATAGAGGATATTGATTTCAAATATTTCTGTATCCCTTTTG
This sequence comes from Coremacera marginata, assembly GCA_914767935.1. Lineage (NCBI taxonomy): Eukaryota > Metazoa > Arthropoda > Insecta > Diptera > Sciomyzidae > Coremacera > Coremacera marginata. The sequence goes on from OU612043.1 coordinate 124,403,303, forward strand.
AAAGCAAATATGTACTTATACCACTATTGCACCATATCTTTCACGACTTTATTAACTAAGCCACGCATTCCGTATTAATAAAAAATATTTTAAAAATTTCAATATTTCAATAAATATTTAATCATAAAATTTAATAATAAATATTTAATAATAAAAAAAAATGTTTAACACATGAATTCTGAGTGCAAACTTAGAGGAATCTGCAGAGATTTTGATCACAAAAGAAGTTGGTAAGTACACATAATTGGCATATATTTTTTTAAAATTATAATTTTGAATTACTTTTATTTATAGGAAACGAAATTGTAATACCAAAAAAGCGCTATTTAACAAACTTCTACAACGATTCAGATTTGCCTACAACTTCGAAGCCTTTATAAAAAGGAAGCACTTCAACAAATGCAGGTATGTTATGTTACATTTTATAATTATTTAAATGATTAGTTTATAGGCACTCAATTATATAAATATGAATTTTCAAATACAAGCTATTAATAAATATTACATTTTGTTTCAGAGGTAAAAAAACAGCTTAAGTTTATTAATGAACGCTTCAACAATTTTGAAAACAATTTTAACGAAAGATTGGATCGCATTGAAAAAAAAGTATGTCGACAAACTTGAACTTATTTTTCATCAAATAATCTTCTCATTTTGTATTATTCGTATACAACAGATAATAGAAAAAAGCGAGTGAATGGCGCAAAACAAAATGCTCCGCGAATGCAAAGTAACGGTCCAAATACTCAACAATCTGTTTGTCGTATGACGGGAGAGGTCCGTGACAGCAAAATGGACGATATCGCCAGCACTCTACCTTTAACTGATGTAAGCTTAGTACTTGTCGTGGAGGAAAAGCTCAAAAGCGAAGAGTACGCGCAAGCCATGGTAGTTTATTGCAAAGAATTATTCTGCTATATTTAATTCCTTTTTTATTTACATATGTTTAAAAGCCTCATACTTCCACAAAATAAAAGGAGTGTCAGAAGATGTTGGCAGCGTCATCCAAAAAACATTTTCAGACGAGCTTCTGGAGATGTATAACTGGGATGGCAGAAAAGAAAAACTTGCGCTGGCCAAATTATCTTTGGTAGATAAAATTTTACGTGGTATTTATAAAAATACATCAGTAATTTTATTGAGATAATAAAATGGGTTTTCTTTTAGGTATTTTTATACAGCATGGTGCTCTCGAATATGAGAATAAAGTGAAAAGGGTAGTAGAGCTGAGCCATTATAGGCAAAAACAAAAAAAATATCTTCAAACCAAAAAACAACCGAAACCAGCAATGCCTAATAATTAAAAATAATTTCTTTAAACTTAATTTTTCCTAGTTTTAAGAACTTTTAAGACTGCATTAATTTTTATTTTATTTGTTATTATATTGAATTGTTTAATTTTGTTCTACTTACATATTTGTTTGGAAATATATTTAATGTCTTTTTTTTAAGTATATAATGCAATATTACCAAAAAACCAAAACAAGCAATGCCTAATAATAAAAAATAATTTCTTTAGACTTAATTTTACATAGTTTTAAGAACATTCAAGACTACATTAATTCTTATTTCGTTTTTATATTGAATTGTTTAATTTTTTTTTACTTACATATTTGTTTTGAAATATATTTAATGTCCTTTTTGATGTATATAATGCAATATTTTCGAAAAAAAACAAATAAAATGCGTGAATTCCTAAAAATTGAAAATTTTATTTTGGAATCATTTTTGATGCTTTTATACATCATGAGTGATATTGTTTACATCAAAGGTGCTACATATAGTCATCAAATTTGATGCATTAAATTTCATTAGAGGAAGCGAGACAACTATATAATTGTATGTACTTAAAACACATGAGTAAGTAGATGATGCAAAATCACACCTACGCTACAGTTTACATCAAAAATCTCACAAAACTCCTAAAATGTGATGTATACATTGTTCTACGCAATGAAGTATCTTGACATCACAGCTGTGGGTAAAATGACCGATCAATTGACTGGGAGTGTTCTTGTAGGGTTGGTAAGAAACTTCACATTTATAAAATGTGAAATATGAAAAAGATCTCTTAAAAAAATCCTGAACATTTTTTTGTAAGGCTTAAAGTTTTGAAGATATAGTTGTTTTCCTACATGTCCGAATAACAAATTTTGATTTTTTTTTTTAATTTCCACTGTGTAAAAATTTAAAAAAGAAAATTTAAATAAATATGATAATATTTCTATTTTTTAAGTACTATTGTCGCGCAAAATTTGAAAAAAATCGGTATCGTCAAAATCACTTTTTGGACAAAAACGTCCGATTTGATATGGAATCACCGATGTATGACTGTTTACAGCTAAGGACGCGATATCGCATAGAACATAAAAAAACAAGAACAGAACTCAGGTGTGAATAGTTGAAATAAATTATTAAAAATTCGATGTTTTTCTTTTTAGTATCCTTAGACCACATAATAAACACTAGTACATCACATTTAAATACAAGATCTACGAGAATTTCCGGGGGAATTTGAACCCCAAAATTTCCCCCTGAATCCGCGCCTGATCTCCGACAACGTGGCCTCAATATTCCCCCACTCCTCCGAAATTCGCTTATGACTGCTGAAGTTTACATCGACCAGCGCAACCTGAAGGTGATCCCTAGCCACATAACTGTAGGCACAATTACTGGATGTAGGTCTTTCGTCTGCGGCCGATTTATTGCCAACCTTCGCTCTCTTCGGTACACTATCGCCCACTATCGGAGAAGCTCCGGTGGCAATTTGAGAAGCCTTTTGCCCAAGGTACTTGTCGACCACAGCCTGAAACCTTTTCCTAACATCCTCGTCGCGGGCATGAACGGTACCAGCCTACGCATTCTTGGCAATCCGGCCAAGAACGAAGACGGCCTTCTGGTACCTAGCCTTCGTAACCACTCCAGAGACTTGGTTTTTTGGGAGATTTTCCAGAGCAACTACCAGTGACTCCAGAGCGACTGATGTTAATGTGCTGGAGCCACTACCGGTGGCCCCAGAAGAAGTGGATGGTTGACTGGGCAGCACAGGAGTACTATGGCTGGTACTCACCGCACTACCCACGCTTGCCTCCCGACTGGAAGCAATCACGATTTTCCTAACATTTTCTCATAATCTTCAGATGTTGAAGCTACAATTTTGCCCATTCCACCGAAGTTACCCGTTTGAAAAATTAACACAACATTCCTTCTAAAGATTGTGAAAAGTTTTTCCAAATCAAAAAATGAATTCAAGAATTATTTATATCAACTCCCGAGTAACGCCGGGTATTTAGCTAGTATTAGATATGAATAAATAATAGCACCTTGTTCAAAAAGAAAGGGTCATTTATTGAAAAAAATTAAAGTACAAGTTTATTCATCCAAATCAATATTGTCGCCTTCAAAGTAGTCCCCGTCGGCTGCAATGCACTTATGCCAGCGCTTGATCCAGTCACGGAAACCTTTCTGGATCATGATTTTTGGTATGACCCGGTTTTTTGACTCGATCGAACAGGAAAAAATCGCACGGAGCCAGGTCAGGTGAATTTGCCGGCTGCTGGATGGTTGTGTTGTTTTTGGCCAAAAAGTCACGAATAAGATGAAGTTCTTTTGGTACCAACTTCGCAGCGACACGTCTCAAGCCCAATTCATTCTTCAAAATGTTCTTAACGGATTCAATTGAAATGCCGACGTCCTCTGCTATCTCTTTAATCGTCAATTTGCGATTTTTGACCAACATTTTGATTTTTTCAACGTTTTCTTCGGTAGTCGAACACGATGGCCGCCCGGTACGAGGGTCGTCTTCTACTTCGTCTTGGCCACTCACAAATCGGTTAAACCACTTGTTTGCCTTCTGATACGATACAGCAGATTCACCGTAACATTTCACCAACATTTTACGCGTATCGGCGCAGTTGAAACTATTTTTCACACAAAATTTGATACAAACTCGTTGCTCAATTTTTTCAGGTGAAATATCTTAGCTATGCAAAGTGTTAAAAAAATAATTTTTAATGCAGAAATTTCGAGCTTTTTTCGAGCTTTTAAGTAATATTTTCGAGCTCTTTCAAAAATTTTCCATTTTCCGGAAAATTCCAAAAAAAAATTTGCATAGCTTGGATAAATTACCTAAGCTTACAGCACTGGAAAATAAAAAAAATAATTACGACCTCCCTAGAAACGCAACAGTTTTCCCGGAAAATCGAGAAAACATCTTTTCATATGCAGGCTAAATAGCAAGTATTCAAATTTTTTTAAAATTAAAAAAAAAACAACGCTATAATTTCGAGCCATTTTCGAGCTCCTCAAAAATAATAACGAGCTCCCTAGAAACACAACAGTTTTCCCGGAAAATCGAGAAAACGTCTTCCCATATACAGGCTAAATAGCAAGTATTTCAAATTTTTTAAAGAAAAACAAAACAATGCATAAATTTCAAGCTATTTTCGAGCTAATCAAAAATAATTACTACATGTTAAATTTCCAAGCATTTACATTTTAATGACCTACTTTCCCTTTGAAACAACAAATCGTTCATCTATAAAAATAATTTCCTTAGATGCTTAAAATGTTTCTTTGCAAACATTTTTTTGTGTATTTTAATACAATTACTGTACAAAACGTAAATTTTAGGGTACAAGTTCATAATTTACTGTATTCCGTATACTAATTACTGTTTGCCTATACGAGGCTCAAAATTACTGTATAATACAGTAATTACTATACGTGTAACATCAGTTAACATATCAATTAATACTCAACTCATTTTCGTAGAACTGAATATAAATCATAAGCATACTCAATGTAAAGAGAGTGTTAAATGTTTAAGTAGCATAAATACTTTGGATGCAACTTATCTTTGAGTGACTGTTGGCTCTTGCGGCACAATGCTGGCATGACGCACAAAGTTGTTTAGAAAGAATACCCAGCCGCAAATTTAGTATAATGGGAATGTCGCCAATAGTTCTATAATAAGCAGATATATAAGTATGTTATTTGAATATAAAACTTTTTTTAAACCGATTACGAACGATTGACATGCTTTTTTCTTATTGCTGTTTTAGCTTTATAAAAGTTTTTTTAGTTTTATAAAAAACTCACATTCTCTCATTTAATGCAAACTTAATTTATTTTAATAAGCAGTAATTAAAATTGAATATGCTTATTTCTATATGATTAAAATTATCTTGAAAAGTTTTATAAGGGTTATTTTTAATATTTTTCGAGTTTCCATCCAGTTTGGTTTTTATGTCGTCAAGCAAGCAGCACTCCAAATTCTTATATCTCTTAACCTTTTCGACCCCAACTTTGCCCAAGAGCAATTTCGCTTGTTCATCGGCATACGATCAACGTTCTTTTTGTTTTTGATTGCTAAACCGTAATTATAACGATAATTACATGTGTCTACATGAAGTGTGCTCAAATAAGAACTCATTTGTGAATCATTTAGCAAAATTATTTTCAAAAGACTGCAACTGTGTCATCGAAAACATGCTTGTAAATTTATGAAGACGTAATAAATATTTAAATTTTTTTTAATAATAATAATGCAAATGATAAATGTACAAGTGAGATAATTTTCAGCAAAGGTTGAATTTGATATTTTTATAAGTTATACCTTTTAAAGCTAAGTTTTAAAAAAAATTTCATAGAAAAAACAACTTATTCTTACAATACACTTGTTAAACGAATACAACATATCTTAAAGTAAAATAAAAATATCCGTGCAACAAGAGAAAAGTTGGGGTCAAAACGGTTAAGTAAAATTTCTATATTAGACGGCCAAAATTATTAAACTTCTCCTTTACTTTTTAATGAAAAGCCTTGGAATCTTTTTTTTTTTTTAAATATTAATTTCCTATTGGGGTACTTTATATTTACTTTTTTGCTTACAGTGGAACAAATATATAAAACATCGAAAACTTTTCAAAGTCTTCAGAAAGATAGCTTTGACTTATGTTCAAGGTGGATTCAGACCTTCGGAAAGTTTTTTGCGACCGTTCTATTGCTCTCAAAAATAAATGTGGCGATTTTGATTTACCGACATTAAAACATTGACCTAGTTCGCTCTTAAAGAAATATTGCCAGATATAATGTTTCCTCAATATGAAGCCAGCAAAAATTCGAAAATTTTAAGAAAATCAATTCTGCCAATTTCACTCAAGACATTCCGCAAACAATTGAAATCAATTTAATCAAGCTCTTAAAAAATACTACTAAAATAACTTACTAAAACTCCATATAAGAAAATAACTCAGCATGTGGAAGGTGGTTACTATGCACTGGATGTTGTAAGAAACAGTGGAATTGTACGTGCGTGAGGTATAAGTTGTTTGCTTTAATTCCATATTTATAAAAAAATTAATATATTTACATTTTTAATCAGACCTATCATGAGTAATGTTTTCGCCCGGAATCGGAAAAGGGAATTTTCATTTTTAAAGATAAAGCTCAAGACCTTTTGGATATTTTTAATGCAAATTTGTTCATAAACCGTCAATATTCATGAGTGTTAAAAATTAAAAGTCTTACCTGCTATCCGGGACTCTGGGCGAAAAAATTGTTCATGATAGCTTGAATGTTTAAAAAACTATTGATTTTTTTAATATTTTAATCAAATTTGTATTATCATTAATATGTAATGGTAATGGGGAAAAAATTGCATTATCATTAATATGTAATGGTAATGGAAAAGAATGCCATTACCATTAATATATAATGGTAATGGAAAAATAAATTGCATTACCATTAATATGTAATGGTAGTGGAAGAAAAAATTGCATTACCACTAAAATTAAGTAGCAGTAAAAAACTTTAATAATAAAAAAATAAGAAATTCTTTCAACACTTTTTATTACGACTAGTTCCAATTTGATTTCATGCAATTGACAGTATTTGTTTTGATCTGAAATCTGTGGTTTTTGACGATTCAATTCTATTCCTTTTGTATTGTATGCAAAAACTATCGGAAAATTGTAACGAAATTTAAGATTAATATTTTTGTTATTCATAAATAAATCGTAAGCAAAATACTTAAGTTTACAACTACATGATTTTAGAGATATTTCGTAGATTGAGCCAAATTCAACCATATATAAACTTTTGCGATCGTATATTCGTGGATCAAACAAAACTATATATTGTCTAATGGTACTTATTTTTTAACTGAAATATTTTATTAATATAGAGCATACAAATTCTAATATATAAATTAAAATGAATGAAATGAATAAATATATCAACATTTAACCTTTTCTTAGAGTTATTAAAATGATGATAGTTTATAAATATGAAAATATTTTATATTTACTTCGAACTGATAAAAAATATATTTTCAGAAAAATTTTTATTTATTGAAACGTATGAAATGAACACTTACGGAGATAACACTCAAATTAATATAACAGAAATACCAGATGTGATTGAATTTAGATTTAATGAAGATTTAAAGAATGAATACAGATTTCTTGGTGCTATACAAATTTTATAGTCCTGCCACGAAAAATATACAAAATAAGATGATCGATGACTTTTTGAATATAGGTAAAAAGGAGCGATGGTTCAATAATTAAATGTGATAACTCAGGCCGTGAACCTTTGAGGCCGGAAAGACTTAAAATTACATATAAATTTACTCCAGAAATTCTTGTTTACTTTAATTTAAACGTCTAGAATTGTTATGTTTATTTCTTAAAGTCCTACGGTTTATTAATAATATTGACAATAAAACTATATTTTAAACAAGTTTTTTAATATTTGAGAGTTATTAAGAAGTAAACCTCTTGAAACATAAATTATCATTATATAGTCTTATCAAAATAAATTGAAACCAAATAATACTTTCCAGCAACATAAATTTAAAATTGTGTTCTAGTGAAAAAAAGACCAAAATTTTGATAAGCGTTCCAGTGGCAATAATTTTATAAAATGTTTTTCGGGAACTCGAAAATAGCTCGTTATTGTGTTGGTTTTTTTTATACGATAAAAATTCGAAGTACTTCCTATTTAACCTTTTAAGGAGCTCGAAGTTACAGCGTAAAATAACTAATTTTTCTCGATTTTCTGGGAGCGTTCATTGGGAGCTCGAAATTATTTTTGAGGAGCCCGAAAATGGCTTGAAATTAAAAAAATTTGAATACTTGCTATTTAGACTATATTCGAGAAGACGTTTTCTCGATTTTCCGGGAAAACTGTTGCGTTTCTAGGGAGCTCGTAATTATTTTTGAGGAGCTCAAAAATGGCTCGAAATTGTAGCGTTGTTTTTTTGTTAAAGATACTTCACACATAACCCTATGTTAAAAGGCTTTTTTAATTTTTCCGGAAAATGGATGGTTTTTCGCGAGCTCGAAAATATTATTGAAGAGCTCGAAAATAGCTTGAAATTAATATATGATTTTTTTTTTTAAGATTTTATTTTCCAGTGCTTCAAGCTAGTTAATTTATCTTAGCTATGCAAATTTTTTTTCGAATTTTCCGGAAAATGGAAAATTTTTGAAAGAGCTCGAAAATACTACTAAAAGCTCGAAAAAAGCTCGAAATTTCTGCATTAAAATTTTTTTTTTAACACCTTGCATAGCTAAGACATTTCACCTAATTTTTTCTTCCATCGTAAAAATCGAAGACACGAAAAAAGTTCTTGTAAACAAAACACAGTCACTTTTCAAGGGTATTTGGGTACCTTGAACAATGTGGTATTTATTTATTATAAAATATGAAAAAACATTTATATTAAAAGTAATTTTTAACTTGGTTTTAGAGTGGATAAGTCTGATAAGCCTTATTATATACAAAAGATGATGTTAACAGTTCTATAGACTATACCCATATTTTGACAACCAATTCAAGCCTTCTGTCGTTGTTGTCTTCGGCTTATATTCGCAACCAATCCAATCTTTATATCCGATTTCTTCAATTACACCAAAAACATATTCAAAATCTAATTCTCCAACAATATCGGGTTCATGACGATGCGGTACTTGAGCAATTTGTATATGTCCAATAATCGATTTATTTTCTTTTAAAGTATTTGTTACATTTCCGCGAATATGTTGTAAATGAAATAAATCCACCATAAGTTTTAAATTTGGACTGTTTATCTCATGTACAATATCAATAGCTGAAAATATAGCAAAAAAAAAAGTAATCAAAGTGGTTATCAAATTGACATGAATAAGGTATAACTATAAATTAAGGTGCTTGCTTACCTGTATCATAATTGTTCATCATATATCCTGGGAGTGCATACTTATTTATAGGTTCAATAACTCCAATCATGTTCGCATTTTCCATCCGTTTTGAGGCGTATGTTAAGTTCTTAATATAGGTTCTTAAGTTTTCATCGTACGAATTATTAAGTTGGTTTAGTCCCGACATTATGTGTATTCTAATAAAATAAATATTATAAAATGACTAGTACGCCGTATGGCCAAAATAAGGAAAATATCTAGTAGTATTATAGTGTAGTGTTTAATAGATTTATAGAAATGATAGATGATTTACGCTTATCACGAAAAGACCTGTCGTGATGAAACGTTTGGCGTTTAAGCGCACCAATATGCTATACTTGTTGGCTAATGAGCCTCGCTTCAAGTTTATTGGCTAAGGAGCCGAGCTTGGTAGAGATATTTAATAATAACGCTGAGCTGATGAGCTCATAATTTGTAAAGATTAAATTCTGATTTTATTTTCCTAAATGTTCGACTTATATTATAAAAGAACAGTATTTTCTTAAAATTATTCTTACCATTATTTCCAATGCTCCTCCTTAAATTAAAATATATTTAAATATAAAAATGAAAATCAATAACTGACCAATCACTTTCAGTTAGTCATCATTCTACATAATTACCCCTCAAATTCATATTCTTACACACGTTAATTGTTATGCCCAGTACGTGGCCTTGACTTCAAATTGCCAGCGGCACTAGATCAACGCATAGCATGTTGTTGTTGTGTTTTTTAGTGCAATGCAATTGTAACACAACACTCGCTGTCGCACTTGTGCTTGTGCGGTATCTGGTAAATCTAGCGGCACAAGCGTAAAGGGTGCTAAATGCATTGATATGAATTTGAGTTCAACGCTTTGTTTACGTTAACTTTTCTTTTAGGTTTTTATTTTAGAATTTTTGTCAGCATAATTTGTCGATAATTTTTATAGTTGTCATATGTTGGACAAGTGTACTTACTAGTGATGGTGTTTGGGTGGTCGGTTTGTGTTACTATGTACACTACAGTAGATTAATTTGTTTTTATTATGAGGACTATTTTTTCCTTTAAACCCAGGATTCTGGTGTTACATTTGGCTTGATAAATGTGACTGCCTTCATTCGAAAATTAAATGACAAGAGAGTCAATAAAACGAAACTTATGAAATATGTGGTGAAACCCTGTATATTTTAAGAACCGATGTCATGGTCCAACCAATATGCCGATGCCTACAGTGATATCGATTCCATATATAAATGCCGAAGCGTTCTCTACTGCCAATTTGTATAATGTATTAGCCGAAAATAAAAGTTTCCATATCTATGTCATAAGCCTGTCTTAAGACTGTACGTGACTCTTTTTTATAGCAAATGCTATACAGACGGATATACAAAACGTTTCCTTTGAAATGCAAAAAAGTTTTCGAGCTTATTTTAAGGGCGGGGTAAGAAGTTTATAATTTTTTCTTTTTATTTTATTTCAAGTCGGTCTGATCAAAATTAACGGAGTTATGAGCATTTGAGCGTCTGTTGCTCCACACCGATTTTCTATACCAACCCGGCAGCTGCCGAAATGAGACTACCTGAAGCGCTTTTGTTATCTATAATCATCTCTAAAATTATTTATTCATAGAAGGGTCTTCAAAGAACCTTCATACAGAGCTGCCTGATATTCGGAACCCCCCGTCCCCATTTGACATTTCTAAAATCCCCAAAATCCTCAAACTTCTTCGAAAATCCCATTTCTTCGAAAATCCCTAAATGTGAATAATAAAAATTACAACTAGAGAAGACTGGTCCGAAACCTCCTAAAACAATAATATAAACATTAAAATTGACCCATAAAAAAAATCACATATGTAACTGTTTTCTTTACCTCTGTTTTTTATTTTTTAATTTAAATCATAAATCATTATGTGAACAAAATCAATAAACTATTTATTCAACAGTTCATTTGCTACTTGAAAAATATTCAAATTTATATAACATTTAAGAAAAATATTTTGAGCATTTCAAACCATCGATATTAGAAAAAATATAAAGAACTAGCTTATACCCGGCCATCCTAAAAGATGGTGTAGCTTTAGTGAAACCATACTTTTATAGTAAGTTCGTACCGAGTTTTATTCATGTGTGTCTTATTTCGAAAACTATACCGAATATTTGGGGTGCTGAAAAAGTACCACGCCCCTCGTCCAACGCCCATAAAATGTTACCAGGGGAACGGCATGTGTAAATTGAGGTAGAATACTGAATTCCGAGGCTGTGCGACCTACAAAAAAAAAACTAAAACTGTTCGATATCGAAAATTTTAGGTGTATTTAAGGTGCCTTTTACGATCGGTACCAGACTTCATAGGAACCCTCTCAAGGCTTTGGTATAAAAATTGGCTTAGCGGTTTCGGAGTCTTTACGTGATATACACATATACCCACATACGTATATACATTAAGTCGCCTTACGCTCCTTAGAAAAAAAAGTTTCTTAGTCCGGTTCTTCAAAATAATCCATGGCTTATGTTACGATGATCCCCAAAAAATTTCGACTAAAAATATTGCCTGGTATGGTAGTTAAAAAAAAAAAACAAACGGTCAGAAATAAGAGTAATATAAAGTTCTTTTGCATCAAAAAATCTTAATTTTTTTCCGTTGCACCAAAGAGAGTGAGGATTTTAATGGATTGTTTTAACTTTTTTCATCTTATTTTCACTAAAATTGAAATGAATTTTTTCCCATACTACTTTTAGACAAATAAATTGTAAAATGTAAAAAATGTGTACATTTTTTTGTAATTTCATTTAATTTAATTCTTCACTTTACACTATATTTTATCACCAATAGATAATTTATTTGACCAACAGTAACATGGCAAGAAAAAAAAATTTTAATTTGAATTTTAGTGAAAATAATATAAAAAAACACAGGTGCGTCGTTGGACACACGAGAGAAGCGAAGCTCTTTCGCAGTTACATAGATTTGAAAGCTTAATAATTTTTTTCTTTTTAATAAATTAACTTTTAAATTCAAAAATTTAAAATAACATCAAATTTATTACATATATACAGAAAACATATTTACTGCTTATTTTTTATTGTTGAATGTCAAATTTCCACGCCAATTACATAGACGGGCATATAATGCCAGCGACTCTCCATTTTAACTCTCCACACATGGTTGTGAACTTGACTGCACTGAACAAATTTTTTCCTTCAACAGCTTACTGCGTAGCGAAAAATCTGCCATAAATTTTTCAAATTTCACTCCAAGCAAATCACAGGACGAGGATTAAAAAACTTCGCTTCAAAAATATATATTAAAGAACGCACACGAAACAAAATTTAACAAACATTTTAGATATCTTGCCGATTTCATGCATGCGTTTGTTAATTCCATATTTATTGATATCATCTATTTTTTTGATATCGCTATTTTTTTGACGCTTAAAACATAGAGTGTAATTTATTATCTAGAGATTGCGTCAACTCTGCTAACAGTGTTAACAGAGTTATTTCACTTAAAAACATGAAGAAAAACACTCTGTTAACCTCTGTTAACGCATGCCAGAGATTTAGCAGAGTTGATGCAATCTCTACATAATAATTTATACTCTATGCCAACAACACCACAAACGCATTCACAATACAAACACACCGATGCTGGAGACAATCCTCTATCTATTGATAGATGGTGACGATCTAAAGCAGCATAGCTTCTGTTATAAATAAAATTAAACTAACAACATTTTCTCACAGGTCTTTGTGGCCTAGTGGGTAGTATGCTGGGCTATCGTCAAAAAGGGCACGGGTTCGATCCCCACGGGAACCAAAACATATTTTTAGTATTTAATATTAAAGTATTCAATTTTCTTGTTGTAATAAGCGCTAGCAACAAAGAAACCATCAAAATTCCAAGAAAAAATCTGTCGACAATTTTTCAGATTTCACTCTAAGCAAATCACAGAACGAGGAGTAAAAAGCTTCGCTTCAAAAAAGTTAAAAAATTAATGAAAATCCGCATTACCTCTGATCCGACTGAAAAAATTAAAAACTGATTGGTGCAGATAACTATTAAGTCTGACCGTTTGTTATTAAGAACATAAGAAGATCGGTCAATGTCCTTTCAAGGGCTAAAATGGCCACTTCGTTTTTGTTTTTTTTTTTTTATTTCAAACTATCCCAGGACACGGATGGCTATCGCTTCTGTCAAAATATTTGGGGAATCATCATAACATAAAGCGTTATTTTGAGAAACCGACCCAAACACCTTTTTTTTGTGAGGAGCCTTAGTATGCAAACATACATTTTTTACTGATAGATAGATGAGCAGAAAAAGAAGGCATGGCAACATTTATATATATAGTGACCGCCAATTGGTCCCATTGCACCTACATATCAAGTTTCACTATCAAAACATGTACAGCTCAGAAATTACAATGATTTCTGAAAAGTCGGCGTAGATAAAGTGCGACACGCCCATTTTTTTAAGGATTCTGACCAAATTTTATTCTTTAACTGTAAATTTTGATTTATGATGAATTTCATTTAAAAATCTAGATAAAACTGAAATTTTGAACCCGACCACCTCAGATATCAATGAAATTTTGTTCATAGCTAAATTTGATCAATACAAACAAACTCTCACTTTTAGAAATGACTGTTTTGCGATTTTTTGGGCGTGGCACAGTGGGAAAGTTTTCGAAATAACGCGAAAATGGTCGAAAAGAGCTCCATTTAAACTACAATAACTCAGAATCGGCTGAACCGATTTCCATGATATTGGTATCATTAAAAAGATATTTTAACAGGCTTTATGACACGTTTAAAAAATGAAAAAAATACACTGTAAAAAATTTTATAGCAAAAAGAAAATTTTAACTAACGAAAAAACCAAAAAGATCAAGGGTTTTTTTACAGTGTATTACTTTTTTAGAAAGGTTTATCCTTCACCTATAACATATCAAAAAATAAAAATGGGTTCTTTTTTAGTTTTTTTTATATAATTTTTTAAGTAGTTGCACTTCTAGTAATTGCCCATATATTTTTATATTGAAGCCGCGAAAAATAGCCAAACATCTGTTATATTACTGAGAAGTGTTCAAATTTCAGTTATATTCAAAATATACTTATAATGTGCAAAGGTTATTGATATAATATGCATAAAAGAAAATTATGTATGTATACAGGTAAAATAAATAAACATTGCCCCAGGAAAATTATGAATATGTGTTAACCCCAAAAAGTTCTTGCGGCCGTACCAGCCCAAACCAATAAGTATACAGGTAAGCGCATAAAATGCTTACTGTAACTGTGTTTCTAGGATTAGCAAAATAAACACACTGCAGGTACCCCTAATTAAAGAATTGATTTTAAAATTATTAAAAATTGCTATATAAATGCACCTGATGAACATACCGAAATTCATAATTATAAACAGTTTCGAGAAGCCAAGATATCCCATTAAAATTTTTACGCGTATATTTTAAAATTTTGAGTGAATATGAATTCAAACAATAAGTACAGATGCATAAAAATATCTAATAAGTGTTGCGCTTCGCTTCGTAAAATAAGTGAAAACGAGGCTGCAAATATAATTGAATATTTTCCAGCTGTCGCCAACATTCATTGTAGCCGTATTTGCGAAACTTGCCGGAATACACTAAGAAAAGCGCGCAGTCGTAATGAATCCAACGTGGAGCAGAATGAAGTCTCAAATTATTTACCAACAACGCCCAGCGATGAAATTAGCGAAGAATTGAATGAACTTCCAACTTGTACCAGCCGTAATGCAAACATCGAAAGCAACGAACTCATTGAAAATATAAATGATCATATTATTCCTCATCTACCAAACCAAATGTCGCCTCTTAAAAGGAAATATATCAAACGAGATGCATACATAAATAGAAAATCACTGCAAATTTTGGAAAATATAGCAGATTCACTTGGAGCTGATCCATTATCTGATTTGTCAGCGCAACTTGAAAACGTCAAAGCCATTTACGAAGAAATTTTGCAAAACATCAAATATCAAATAGAAAACAGCTCAAATCTTTTGGAAAAGCAAAAACTTTTATCTCTCATACCAATCAATATGAGTCACGAAGAAATTAAAGATCGTTTTGGGGATGATATATCTCACGATTGTATCAAAAAAAGTAAAGATATCCAAAGGAATAAAACGAAGTTTGCAGATATCAATCTTTTAAAAATGAGCAGACGTAGTTTACCAGCCGAAACTCTAAGCACAGTCAAGTTATTTTATGAAGATGATGAAATTAGCCGAATGATGCCAGGATCGCAAGATTCAATTACTGTTAAACAAGGAAACTTACGTGAAAAAGTTCAAAAAAGACTGATGTTATCTTCACTACGCGAATCTTACTACGAATTTAAAAAAAAAAACATCCCTTGGCCAAAGTGGGTTTTACAAAATTTACAATGTTAAGGCCAAAAAATTGTATCAAACTTGGAGTTGGAAACCAGCAAAATATCTGTGTATGCACATTGCATCAGAATATGAAATTGATGTTTGAAAAAAGTGGCTTAAAATCAATTTGTATTGAAGGACAATGCACATTTACCGACTACAAAGATGTTCTCAAATTCGTTGTTTGTAATGCTGACATAGAAAAAAGCGAGTGTTGCGTTCCAATGTGTGGTCACTGCTTCAAAAATTTAAATAATCTAAAAACGCATATGCTAAAACATTTTGAAAATAACCAAACTGAACAAATAATATACAAAAAGTGGAATACAACGATTAGATGTGTTCTGGAAACGTTAACCACCAACCCAGAATCATTTGTCAGCGATCTTACTAAACACATCAAAGTTCTGATTCCGCATCATTTCATAGCAAAGCGACAATCTGAATTTATCAGCAATAAAAGAGCGGCGCTGTTATCAGGAGAAATGTTAATTCAAATGGACTTTGCTGAAAATTATGCATTTCTTGTACAAGATGCCGTGCAAGGATACCATTGGAATAATGATCAGGCTACAATACATCCGTTCGTTATTTATTACAAAGGTAATTATTTTAATATTTTGGTATTAGTAAACACATCCATCCACACTCATCAAAATATTTAATATTTTTTATTTATTTGTTTTTTTTCTTTGTTTGTTTATTTTCAGATAACGATAAATTAACTCATAAAAGCTTCGCCATAATATCTGATTGTAATACCCATGATAGTATAGCAGTTCATCTATATATTTCAAAAATGATACAGTTCGTGAAGGCCAATATAACCAACAATATTAATAAAATCATTTACGTATCAGATGGTGCAGGAGCACAATATAAAATAAATATAACTTCATTAATTTATGCCATCACAAATCTGATTTTGGTATTGACGCTAAATGGCACTTTTATGCTACCAGTCACGGAAAATCTGCAAGTGATGGAATCGGAGGAACATTGAAGAGAGGTGCTCGAAATTATAGTATTGCAAATAAAAATGAAATCCAGACAACGAGGCAACTCTATCTGGGCATCAGAAACATATAAGACCACCGTACAAGTTGCTTACGCAGATGCTGACGAATACAACAACGTTAAAGAAAAGCTATTTTCAAGATATAAAGAAGCTCAAACTATAACAGGAACTCAAGGCTTTCATTCATTCATTCCGATAAATGAAACGTCTGTAAATGTGCGCAGATATTCTGACTGTGCCAAATTTAAGCAGCGCAAAATTTCTTACAAATAATTAACTTAAAAAAAATTTAAATAAAATAAAACACAAATTAATAAAAACATGGCAAATAATATAAACAATTGTTGATGGTTTTTTATTTGTAAACATTTAAAAAATGTTAGAATTGTTGAACTATTTTGTAAATGTGTAAGAATGTGACCTGATATTGTCGCTGTTATTCGAATTATTTCGAAAACTTTCAGTACGTTCATCAGGTGCATTTATATAGCAATTTTTAAGGCAATTTTAAAATCAATTCTTTAATTAGGGGTACCTGCAGTGTGTTTATTTTGCTAATCCTAGAAACACAGTTACAGTAAGCATTTTATGCGCTTACCTGTATACTTATTGGTTTGGGCTGGTACGGCCGCAAGAACTATTTGGGGTTAAAACATATTCATAATTTTCCTGGGACAATGTCTATTTACTTTACCTGTATACATACATAATTTTCTTTTATGCATATTATATCAATAACCTTTGCACATTATAAGTATATTTTGAATATAACTGAAATTTGAACACTTCTCAGTAATATAACAGATGTTTGGCTATTTTTCGCGGCTTCAATATAAAAATATATGGGCAATTACTAGAAGTGCCACTACTTAAAAAATTATATAAAAAAAACTAAAAAAGAACCCATTTTTATTTTTTGATATGTTATAGGTGAAGGATAAACCTTTCTAAAAAAGTAATACACTGTAAAAAACCCTTGATCTTTTTGGTTTTTTCGTTAGTTAAAATTTTCTTTTCGTTATAAAATTTTTTAGTGTATTTTTTTTTATTTTTTAAACGTGTCATAAAGCCTGTTAAAATATTTTTTTAATGATACCAATATCATGGAAATCGGTTCAGCCGATTCTGAGTTATTGTAGTTTAAATGGAGCTCTTTTCGACCATTTTCGCGTTTTTTCGAAAAATTTCCCACTGTGCCACGCCCAAAAAATCGCAAAACAGTCATTTCTAAAAATGAGGTTTTGTTTGTATTGATGAAATTTAGCTATGAACAAAATTTCATCGATATCTGAGGTGGTCGGGTTCAATGCATCTCGATTTTTACATGAAATTCATCTTATATACTTTTAACGGATTTGTGGGTGTGACAAAATTTATATAAAAAGTGACCGCCATTTTTACGTGCACATCTCAGGAATTAAAATTATTTCTAACCGATAGCCCTGGCAGCTAGTGCTTACTTAGTTATAATTTTTAAATTGTATGAACTTAATTACCAAATTTTAGTCTTTAACGATGAGAATCCTCTGATTTATAGAAGTTCTATTGATTTGTGGGTAAAAAAAGTGGAGGCCGTGGCGTAATGTGTAGAGTGTGTGGCCCATATGGAAGAGAACCCTGGTACGAATTCCACCTGACAGAAAGTTTTTCCAATTGAATTAATTTTTCTGTTCGGCCGTCACCTCTCTGCTGTCAATGGCAAACCTCAGAGAGTAAAAACTGCCATGAAAAGCTTCTTGAGAACATAAGCCGTTCGGAGTCGGCATAAAACTTGTAGGTCCAGTTCTCGATCATTTGTGTTCAAACATTCCACAACAAGCACAACACAATTAATCATAAGAAGCTCGGTCAAAGTCCTTTCAAGGGCTGAAATTGGCCATTTCGCGTTGTTTTTTTTTATTTGCGGGTGGTACAAGTTGGCGTGGCAAATTTTATATATATATATATACTGACCGCCACTTAGAGCACCTGCATATGAAGTGTTACTATCAAAACGCGTACAACGCAGGAAAAAACATAATTTCGAAAAAGTGGGCGTAGATATGGTGCGCCCACGCCCATTTTTTAACAGTTGCCGACAGTTACCTTATGTACAAAATTACCAATTATTAGTCTTCTACCGTAAAAGCCGTCTAATATAAAGCATTTTTACTGATTTGTGGGCGTTAAGGGGGTCTTCTCATTGAGCAACTTTTTTTTTCAACTTTTTTTTGCAATTATTTATAGCTTGGGTAGTTGTGAATATGCCCCTAAAAGGATTTTTAGAAATTCGAAATACTTTAGAAGATACAGCCTTTTTTGTGAAGCAAGGTCTGATGGACAAGAAGGTGATGGAGGTAATAAAACCAGCTTACGAAGCGCTGTCGGCAGATAATTTGCTTGAAAGATGCCTTGGATCTGAAACTCAGAATTCCAATGAGTCCTACAATTCTGTTCTTTGGTCACTTTCGCCCAAACACATCAACTCAGGCGCACACACCATCGAAGTGGCCAATTTCATTGCAACGTGCCTCTTCAACGACGGTTTTATACCCATACTTAAAATTATGGGTTTGATGGGTATTGCGATTGGCAAAAACGCATACGAATACGCACTATCTCGCAATGAAGACAGATTGAACCGATCAGAGACTCGAACTGCGGCATCATCAAAAGCTGGCAGAACGGCTCGCAGAGCAGAGAGGGCAGCAGAAAGCAGTTTCTACGAAAAAGAGGAAGGTGGCCTGTATGGAGCTGGCATCGCCGACTAATATTTGTAAGTAAAAATTGTCAGCTCTTTAAAACTGCATTTAAACATTTTTGATTTTTTTTTTTTTTCCCAAAAAAATTACTTCAAACTTTAAACGCGTTTATCTCGAACCCACGTTTTTCGAACTGGCGGCCATGATATCTCCAGTTCAACTGAACCGATTTTCATGAAACAAAATGGAATCGACGCAGAATTGTCACCATTCTCGGGTGAACCTCGACCATAATTTCAAAAAATTTTTTACTATTTTTTTTTTACACTAAACTACAAAAAAAAAACCCGAAATTGAAATTTTTTTTTGAATGGCCGCCATTTTGTCAAAAAAAATCACAAAATTAAGCTTGAGGTTCACCCGAGAATTACATCTATACTGATTATAACCCCGTTTTTTTTTTCATTTCAGACGCTCCGGAGACCCGGAATCGTGGCCGCCGTGACGACACCTTTTTTTCACCACCAACTTTGAAGTCTCATTACTTTTTGAACAGCCCACGTATCGAGGAAAAAAAAATTTTTTTATTTACTTTGAACCTTTTGTAATACAATAAATAAAAAAAGTTTTCAATTATTCTTTGCGTTTTCAAATAAGAATTTTTTTAAAAAGGGTAAAAAAAACGGGTTTTGAATGAGAAGACCGCCTTAAAAGTGGACGGGACAACATTTGTATATACATATATGTATAGTGACTGTCACTTGGATCCATAGCAACTGCATACTAAGATTCCCTAACAAAATCGTGTACAACTCAGGAATAAGCATGATTTCCAGAAAGTGGGCGTAGATATAGTGCGGAAATGCCCATTTTTTGTGCATTGGCCGACAGTAATCAAATAAACTAAAAAACACATGTGCGTCGTTGGACACACGAGAGAAGCGAAGCTTTTTCGCAGTTACATAGATTTGATATCTTGATAATTTTTTCTTTTTAATAAATGAAATTTTAAATTCATAAATTTTAAATAACATAAAATAAATTACTTATATACAGAAAACATATTTACTGCTTATTTTTTTATTGTTGAATGTCAAATTTCGACGCCAATTACATATACGGGCATATAATGCCAGCGACACTTCATTTTAACTCTCCACACATGGTTGTGAACTTGGCTGCACTGACTCATATCTATTTTTTTGACACTTAAGAACGAACTTGTCAACGCACTTGTCATAGAGTGTAAATTATTATTTCAGAGTTATTTCACTTACAAACATGAAGAAAAAAAACTCTGTTAACCTCTGTTAACACATGCCAGAGATTTAGCAGAGTTGATGCAATCTCTAAATAATAATTTATACTCTATGCACTTGTGGGCATTGCTAATTTTCTTCGTACCAACAGCATAGAGTATAAATTATTATCTAGAGATTGCATCAACTCTGCTAAATCTCTGGCATGTGTTAACAGAGGTTAACAGAGTTTTTTTCCTTCACGTTTTTAAGTAAAGTAACTCTGTTAACACATGCCAGAGATTTAGCAGAGTTGATGCAATCTCTAGATAATAATTTACACTCTATGCCAACAGTACCACAAAAGAATTCACAATACAAACAAACCGATGCGGGAGACACCTTGTGGCAAATAAAAGCAAATTTTTGAAAGTTGTAGCATAGCAAACACACAATCCTCTATCTATTGATAGATGGTGACGATCTACTGCAGCATAGCTTCTGTTATAATTAGGATTGAATTAACAACTCTTTCTAACAAGTCTTTGTGGCCTAGTGGATAGTGCATTGGGCTCTCATTTACGTGGATGTGGGTTCGATCCCCACGGGCAGGCCAACAAATATTTTTAGTATTTAATATTAAAGTATTTAATTTTCTTGTTGTAATAAGAACTAGCAACAAAGAAATCATCAAATTTCCAAGAAAAAAACTGTCGAAAATTTTTCAGATTTCACTCCAAGCAAATCACAGAACGAGGAGTAAAAAGCTTCGCTTCAATTAACAAATCCTAGTCTTCTACAGCAAAATCCATCTGATATAAAGCATTTTTACTGATTTGTGGGGGTTTAAAGTGGGCGTGACAACATTTATATATATATAATGACTGCCACTTGGATCCATAGTACCTGCACACTAAGATTCACTATCAAAACGTGTACAGCTCAGGAATAAGCATGATTTCGATAAAGTGGGCGTAGATATAGTGCGGCCATGCCCATTTTTTGTACACTTGGCTGACAGTAATCATTTAAACTAAATTACCAAATCCTAGTCTTCTAGGACAAAAGCCGTCTGATATAAAGCATTTTTAATGATTTGTGGGCGGTAAAAGTGGGCGTGACAACGTTTATATTTACATAGTGACTGCCACTTGTATCCATAGCACCTTCGTACCAAGATTCACTATCAAAACTTGAACATCTCAGGAATTAAAATGATTGCTTAAAAGTGGGCGTAGATACAGTGTGACCAAGCCCATTTTTTGTACAGTCACCGAAAGTAACTATCTGAACAAAATTACCAAATATTAGTTTTATATGATTAAAACCGTCTGATATATAGCATTTTTTTTTTGGTTTGTGGGCGATAGAGCCAATTTGGGTTGTATGGGAGGTACCACACCCCCTTGTCCAATCAACACCAAACTTAACAGGAACACTTCCAGAATGTTGCTTCAGTATTCCTAAAAATTTCATAAAATTTGATTCAGTGGTTTTGGAGTCTATACGTGATATACACACATACCCACATACATACATTCATTTTTATATATATATATATATATATATATATAAATAAATATATATATATATATATATATATAAAAAAATAATATAAAAAAATATATAAAAAATAATAAAATAATATATATATATATAATATAAAATAATAATAAAATAATAATAATAATATAGAAGATTATCGAAATGATGGTTTCTATTAAAAAATACAGTAATTTTTCATATCTTTCATATTTTTAGATATCTCACCCTTACTACAAAGCAGGCAAAAAATTCTTAAATTTGCAGGAGAAGCAAAAAATTATTTTGTTTTTCAAGTCCTTACAAAACAAACAGTAATATGGCCAATTATTCAAATTTGCAAATTAAGGGTGTGCTTACATTTTTAATATTGCGCCTTTGACAATTTAAGTTTCAAACTAAAATAAGCTGAAATCACCAAAAATATTTTGACATGGATATCCCCACCAAATCCTTCACCTCCAAACTAAAAAATTCGTCCCTAAAACTGATTTGAAATCTCCAAAATGGGGAAAAATCCCCATATCTGGCAGGTCTGCCTTCACATTCGATACATAGTTTACAAATCAGTTTAGTTATGTTCGACAAAGAGAGTCTCAACCAGTTTATTTGGAAAATTTCTCCAAAATCAATGAGTGGGTATCTCTACCATTGTGGAAATTGGAGCTCATATGACAGCATGTACATTGGGGTGGGTAAATTTTTTTGTCAAAAGGCATATAGCAAAAACTTAATCTACGAAGAATTCTAAGAAAACCTTCTTGAGAAAGTATGGGTCTAAAATCAAAACCTAGCGACGACGGTTTTGAAAGACATTGAAATTTGCATTTGAAAAATTTTTAAAAACATCGTAGTTTTATTAAGAAATGCTATAACTTTAAAAGTATGATAGCTACGTAAGAGTTAAGACCAGTTTTGTAAATTGAATATGTGAATTGAATTGAATTGGACAAAATCAAAAGATTTAGTGAAAAATATATTGAATGTTTAGAACATCACTCAAATCCATTGGCACAAAATCTTCTAGACAACAGTGAAGAAGTGCGCAGACTTAAAAGACTTCATGTCCTAGACCTTCCACTTAGAGATTAGGATAACTTATTTAATGTTACTTATGGTCTTACAATAACAAAATAAAAAATAAGATACAAATTAAAACTTTAAATTACCTAAAATAGAATAATTGTTACCAAAATTAAAATGCAGAATTTCAATTATACATCTATGTGTATTATGTTAAGCAAATAATACAAACACTGTATAAATAACAAATAAAAATAATTTAGACACACATACATATTTAAAATTATGCATATTATGCAATTTTATCCTTTTGCTGAGTTTTCTGAGACCCAGAAATAATGTTAGTTTAACCCTCCGATGAGTGACAGTTCTGAACTTCACGGCCATGTGAAAAGGTCCCTACGGACCTTTTTTGTAAATCATGTTTTTTTCATATACAAAATTTTTTTTTTTTAATTTTTTTTTGTTTTTATTGTTTATAACTAAATTCTACATACAAAAATAATTTTTTCAATTTTTTTAATTTTTTTTTGCTTGAATTTTCTTAAGACTATTATAAAAAAGTTTAAAAATTATTGTTGTTGAGCGTGTACTTCTTGTCCCCCGCCCTGTGCGCAAGTGTTGCAGCGATGTAAAAGTGTGCTATGTTCTCCGCAAACAGCGTTGCCGCAGCCGAAGCAGTGTGTCCGCGTTTTCCGCTGCCGCCCGTACTCAGAACGGCAAAGGCGACATGACGGTCTACTTGACCTAGCCGCAAACGACGGTGCATTGCCTTCCATCGGTCTTGGTAATACCTGAAATGAAAAGAAAAATAAAAAACAAATAAATATATATTCTATTCTTGAATTTGAAGATGTTTTTCTTACCCTGACATCGAATGCTTCCATCGCATTGCGTATCCTTGGATATGAGGTTATATGGTTGTTCAGGGCACGTTCTTCGATATTTGGTGTGGCCAATTGTTTCGTTAGCAGTAACAAGAACGACCGCCGTCTGTCACTCCTTTTTATAGGCTTCATTTCGTTGTAAATCGTAAAAGCAGCAAATGCAGCGACGTCCAGCATATTATAAAACATGGTCAACGGCCATCGTTGTGTTGCTCTTTTGCAGCTGTAAGTGCCTAGCATTTGATCCATGGTATCAACGCCGCATTTGTTGGCGTTGTAATCTAATATGGCATAGGGCTTCCGCTTCTCGGTTTGCTCGTCAACGAGGCAGGTGTAGTGCATTGTGGAGAGCACGTTCACCACTTTATTTTTTTTCGGCACGTATGAGCATAACGCTATATCCCCTTCGTTGAACCCAAATAATGTACTATTGATGGTGCGCTTCGGGTTCTTCTTGAACTCCTGTGGAATGAATGTTTTGTTGTAGCGCACTGTACCAACATATGCGGTCTTCCTCCTCAACAAAATACGCGCCAAGTCAAGAGTGGTAAAGAAATTATCCGCGTATATAGTACGGCCAGCATCTAAATATTTTTCCACAAGATCCAGCACTACGTTCTGCCCTTGGTTTATCTCCCGTTGTTGGTTTGGCAGTTTTCCAGAATATACCATTCCCTTCACAGGATAATAACTCTGTGAGTCGCATAACCACCATACTTTCAAACCATACTTAGCTGGCTTTGACGGAATATATTGTGTGATGTCTTCGAATTTTTATTAGAATTTTTTGTTTTTACCATCATCCCTAATGTCTTTGAGTTTAGGTCTTTGTGTTCAGAACAAGTAAATTATGTGTTGAAACAATAAAAAAATTATAATGATGCCCAAAAACATGCATTTATTAGTGAAATTAAGTACAAGGTCCATACGGACCTATTCACACGTCCGCGTACTATTCTCACTAAAACCTCAATAACTCCTAAAGTAATGATCCGATCGGCTTGATTTTTTTTCCAAAAGATGCGCAACAAAATACTCTTGGAATACAGAGAATACTTTTGGGGGAGGGGGGGGGGGTTGTAGTGGCCGAAGTAGGAGTAATTTCAGTTTGAAAAGGCAAAAAGGTCCCTAGGGACCTTCTCACTCATCAGAGGGTTTAGTGTATTCTTATAAAATTTGCTTATTGTTATTCCGACAGATTGCAAAAAAACAATTCAAATAAAAAAAAAAAAAAAAACAGTTTAAGTAAAAATTAAAATCAATGAAAGTTTTCTTGTATGTTAAAGAAATAAGAGTTGATCAAACCCAAAAAATATTATTTTTTGCAAAAATTATTCAAATAGGTCGAGTGCGATTTTCTCGAAATTTTATCATAAAAAAATTTATTTTTATTACATTGTTTTATACTCTCAAGTGTTTTCTAAAATTTTCTCATTATAAGTTTTTACCTCCGATCAACAGATCATCTGATTTTGGAGTTTTTAGTTGTGATCAAGTTTTGTGTAAAGCAAAATAGCTCACATTGATATGTAAACAAAAGGAAGCAAGATTTACTATCACTGTGATGTTTTTGTTGTACAATCGACAGAATGAGAGTAAAATTAAGATACTATAATTACAGTTATAAATACTAAATTTTTTTATTTTCGTACGAATCGTCACTTCCTTCTAGTACATTTCCAAGGTAAGACACAATTCGAAATTTTTAAAACTATGAATTTAAATAAATCACATACAGAGTAATTACAAAATGATCTTGACAATTCGTGAATAGGCAGACATAATTTTTGTATAGATACTGCAATGGAAACTCTTCCATGCCGGAGTTGGTGTACCAAAGAAGATATCGTAATCGACGAAAACCTTGCATATGGGCATTTGCAAATGCGATTGCGCGATTGTGCAATACAGGGTCTGCATTGTTATTGCTCTGTATCTGATTTATTTAAATTGACAGTTTTATGAATTTCGAATTATGTCTTACCTTGATAATGTACTAGAAAGAAGTGACGAATCGTACTGAAATAAAAAAATTAGTATTTATAACGGTAATTATAGCATCCATATAGGGGAACAGGGGGCGAACCTTCACATGGCAACGTGTCTGACCGCCGCAACCTGGCGAGGCCAGCATTATCCATGTCGAAATCGTCTCAAGTCGACTCAAACCTCCACGTGATGTTCCCTGGGCAACGGCAAACTGGCATCCGTCAGTTTGACGGCTAATTTGAGCGGCGGGTCACTCCATAGACCTTAAACATGGAATGTGCGCAGGGTTTGGGTCCCGCCACATTACTACTGCCCAATGAAAACTAAACCAGCCTCGGATAAGAACCCCAATTACGTTGACGACCACCGCAAACGAAAAACGGACAATGATTTACGGATATGCAACTGGAATGTCCGAGCCCTTTATAGGGAAGGTGCCATTATCCAACTGGCGGAAGCCCTCAAAACGATAAAGGCTGACATCACCGCCATCCAGGAAATGCGATGGAAAGGGCAAGGCTGCTCTAAACAAGCACACTGTGATATCTACTACAGCTGCCATGCGGAGAGGCGCGAATTTGGATGTGGATTCGTTGTTAGCCAGAAACTACGCCACCTTGTTTCCCGGTTCACACCTGTCAACGAAAGATTGGCCACGATCCGCATCAAGGCAAAATTTTTCTCCATCAGCCTTATTTGCGCGCACGCCCCGACGGAGGAAAAGGACGAAGCCGTCAAAGACGCTTTCTACGCTAGTCTTGAGGACGTATACGACCACCTTCCGGTCCATGACGTGAAAATAGTCCTCGGCGATTTTAATGCGAAAGTCGGAAGGGAAGGCATCTTTGGCCCCACTGTCGGTCAGTTCAGTCTTCATGAGACCTTCACGAACAACGGTCTAAGACTGATCGACTTCGCCGCGGCGCGAAACATGGTAGTTAGTAGCACCAGATTTAAGCACCTCGACATCCACAAGGCCACCTGGCTGTCCCCGGATCAAAAAACGCGAAACCAAATTGATCATGTTGTAATCGACGGTTGGCATTTCTCTACTGTTCTAGATGTGCGTACATTTCGGGGGGTCAACATTGACTCCGACCATTATCTTGTTGCAGCCCAGATCCGCATGCGATTATGCAATGCAAAGAACATACGCACAGGAATGCAACGAAAGCTAGATGTCGCTAAGCTGCAATTACAACGGACTGCCGAAGCCTACTCCGCTCAACTCTCGGTTAAGCTCAACCAACCAACCTCTGGACCCGACGACGCCGGCGGACTTTGGGCGCATATATCCCACTCCATGCGCGCTGCCGCTGAAGAAGTCATTGGTTTCCGGCGCCCGCAACCTCGGAACCAATGGTATGATCAGGAGTGTCGCATTGCGACTGCAGTAAAAAACGCCGCATATAGAAAAACGCTGCAGTCAGCTGCAACGCGAGCCGTGCGAGAAAAGTACCGCGAAAAGAGGAAGGAAGAGAGGCGCCTTTTCAGATGCAAGAAAAGAGAGCAGGAAAAGCGTGAGCGTGAGGAACTAGAGGTATACCAGGGCAAGAAGGATGCACGAAAATTCTATCAACAGGTTAAGCGTCTAACCCAAAGTTTCAAGCCCGGAGCATCCACTTGTAGAGACGAAAATGGATACGCAGTGTGTGCTGAGATTGTGGAGACAGCACTTCTCCAATTTACTTACTGGCGACGATTCCACCAATGCCGCCCATGGAGAGCGCAGTTCAGAGCTACCAATCAACAATGACGGAGTGGAAGTACCACCACCTAGCCATGATGAGGTTCGAGTTGCTATCCAGCGACTCAAAAACAACAAAGCAGCGGGTGCTGACGGCCTGTCAGCTGAATTGTTTAAAACCGGCGGCGATGAATTTGATAAGGCGCATGCATCAGCTCATCAGCAAAATATGGCTAGAAGAAAGCATGCCCGACGATTGGAACCTCAGCGTACTGTGCCCTATACTTAAGAAAGGAGACCCAACAATCTGCGCAAGTTATAGAGGTATCAGTCTTATTTCCATCGCATATAAGGTTCTCTCAAGCGTACTGTGTGAAAGATTAAAGCCGATTACAAAAACACTGATTGGACCTTATCAGTGTGGCTTTCGACCTGGTAAGTCCACCATAGACCAGATTTTCACGCTACGACAAATCCGGGAGAAAACCCACGAAAATCAAATTGACACACACCATCTCTTTGTCGATTTTAAAGCTGCGTTCGATAGCCCGAGAAGGGATTGCCTATACGCAACAATGTCTGAGTTCGGTATACCTGCAAAGTTGATCAGACTTTGCAGAATGACGTTGAGCAACACACGCAGCTCCGTCAAGGTAGGAAATGACCTCTCCAAAACCTTCAATACCGAAAGAGGTTTCAGGCAAGGCGATCCACTGTCTTGCGATCTCTTTAACATCATCATGGAGGGGATCGTACGAAAGGCCGGTGTACATCGTAATGGCACCATTTTCTATAAAGGTGTCCAACTCCTTGCGTACGCTGATGATATTGATATTGTCGGCAGAACCAAGAGAGATGTTACCGCTGCTTTCGCCGCTATCGAAAAGGAATCAGCCAAAGTGGGTTTGACGATAAATGAGGGCAAAACAAAATATATGCTGTCTACAAACAAGGGAGCTCGGCGTTTAGACTCCCACGTTTTATCCGGCAGCTATAACTTTGAAGTAGTCAAGGAGTTCGTTTACCTTAGCACCGCCATTAATACCAAAAACGAAATCAGCCTGGAGATAAAGCGAAGAACAATAATTGCTAATAGGTGCTACTACGGGCTCAGTAAGCAACTAAGTTCCAGAGCCCTCTCTCGATCGACAAAACTAACACTCTACAAGACGCTCGTTCTACCTGTGCTGCTTTATGGCGCTGAAGCATGGGTAGTTTCGCAAACTGACGCAGCCGCTCTGGGGGTGTTCGAGAGAGAAGTTCTTCGCAAAATCTTCGGTCCTGTTCGAGTCGGCGATGACTATCGCATCCGAATGAACCACGAGCTGTATGAGCTCTACGATGACATTGACGTAGTTCGGCGTATAACTGTGCAGCGACTACGCTGGCTGGGTCATGTCCATCGTATGAACGACGAAGCTCCAGCGAAAAAGGTGCTCGAGGCGAGGGTCGCTGGTCAACGACGACGAGGGAGAACTGATTTGAAATCTCCAAAATGGGGAAAAATCCCCATATCTGGCAGGTCTGCCTTCACATTCGATACATAGTTTACAAATCAGTTTAGTTATGTTCGACAAAGAGAGTCTCAACCAGTTTATTTGGAAAATTTCTCCAAAATCAATGAGTGGGTATCTCTACCATTGTGGAAATTGGAGCTCATATGACAGCATGTACATTGGGGTGGGTAAATTTTTTTGTCAAAAGGCATATAGCAAAAACTTAATCTACGAAGAATTCTAAGAAAACCTTCTTGAGAAAGTATGGGTCTAAAATCAAAACCTAGCGACGACGGTTTTGAAAGACATTGAAATTTGCATTTGAAAAATTTTTAAAAACATCGTAGTTTTATTAAGAAATGCTATAACTTTAAAAGTATGATAGCTACGTAAGAGTTAAGACCAGTTTTGTAAATTGAATATGTGAATTGAATTGAATTGGACAAAATCAAAAGATTTAGTGAAAAATATATTGAATGTTTAGAACATCACTCAAATCCATTGGCACAAAATCTTCTAGACAACAGTGAAGAAGTGCGCAGACTTAAAAGACTTCATGTCCTAGACCTTCCACTTAGAGATTAGGATAACTTATTTAATGTTACTTATGGTCTTACAATAACAAAATAAAAAATAAGATACAAATTAAAACTTTAAATTACCTAAAATAGAATAATTGTTACCAAAATTAAAATGCAGAATTTCAATTATACATCTATGTGTATTATGTTAAGCAAATAATACAAACACTGTATAAATAACAAATAAAAATAATTTAGACACACATACATATTTAAAATTATGCATATTATGCAATTTTATCCTTTTGCTGAGTTTTCTGAGACCCAGAAATAATGTTAGTTTAACCCTCCGATGAGTGACAGTTCTGAACTTCACGGCCATGTGAAAAGGTCCCTACGGACCTTTTTTGTAAATCATGTTTTTTTCATATACAAAATTTTTTTTTTTTAATTTTTTTTTGTTTTTATTGTTTATAACTAAATTCTACATACAAAAATAATTTTTTCAATTTTTTTAATTTTTTTTTGCTTGAATTTTCTTAAGACTATTATAAAAAAGTTTAAAAATTATTGTTGTTGAGCGTGTACTTCTTGTCCCCCGCCCTGTGCGCAAGTGTTGCAGCGATGTAAAAGTGTGCTATGTTCTCCGCAAACAGCGTTGCCGCAGCCGAAGCAGTGTGTCCGCGTTTTCCGCTGCCGCCCGTACTCAGAACGGCAAAGGCGACATGACGGTCTACTTGACCTAGCCGCAAACGACGGTGCATTGCCTTCCATCGGTCTTGGTAATACCTGAAATGAAAAGAAAAATAAAAAACAAATAAATATATATTCTATTCTTGAATTTGAAGATGTTTTTCTTACCCTGACATCGAATGCTTCCATCGCATTGCGTATCCTTGGATATGAGGTTATATGGTTGTTCAGGGCACGTTCTTCGATATTTGGTGTGGCCAATTGTTTCGTTAGCAGTAACAAGAACGACCGCCGTCTGTCACTCCTTTTTATAGGCTTCATTTCGTTGTAAATCGTAAAAGCAGCAAATGCAGCGACGTCCAGCATATTATAAAACATGGTCAACGGCCATCGTTGTGTTGCTCTTTTGCAGCTGTAAGTGCCTAGCATTTGATCCATGGTATCAACGCCGCATTTGTTGGCGTTGTAATCTAATATGGCATAGGGCTTCCGCTTCTCGGTTTGCTCGTCAACGAGGCAGGTGTAGTGCATTGTGGAGAGCACGTTCACCACTTTATTTTTTTTCGGCACGTATGAGCATAACGCTATATCCCCTTCGTTGAACCCAAATAATGTACTATTGATGGTGCGCTTCGGGTTCTTCTTGAACTCCTGTGGAATGAATGTTTTGTTGTAGCGCACTGTACCAACATATGCGGTCTTCCTCCTCAACAAAATACGCGCCAAGTCAAGAGTGGTAAAGAAATTATCCGCGTATATAGTACGGCCAGCATCTAAATATTTTTCCACAAGATCCAGCACTACGTTCTGCCCTTGGTTTATCTCCCGTTGTTGGTTTGGCAGTTTTCCAGAATATACCATTCCCTTCACAGGATAATAACTCTGTGAGTCGCATAACCACCATACTTTCAAACCATACTTAGCTGGCTTTGACGGAATATATTGTGTGATGTCTTCGAATTTTTCTTAGAATTTTTTGTTTTTACCATCATCCCTAATGTCTTTGAGTTTAGGTCTTTGTGTTCAGAACAAGTAAATTATGTGTTGAAACAATAAAAAAATTATAATGATGCCCAAAAACATGCATTTATTAGTGAAATTAAGTACAAGGTCCATACGGACCTATTCACACGTCCGCGTACTATTCTCACTAAAACCTCAATAACTCCTAAAGTAATGATCCGATCGGCTTGATTTTTTTTCCAAAAGATGCGCAACAAAATACTCTTGGAATACAGAGAATACTTTTGGGGGAGGGGGGGGGGTTGTAGTGGCCGAAGTAGGAGTAATTTCAGTTTGAAAAGGCAAAAAGGTCCCTAGGGACCTTCTCACTCATCAGAGGGTTTAGTGTATTCTTATAAAATTTGCTTATTGTTATTCCGACAGATTGCAAAAATACAATTCAAATAAAAAAAAAAAAAAAAAACAGTTTAAGTAAAAATTAAAATCAATGAAAGTTTTCTTGTACGTTAAAGAAATAAGAGTTGATCAAACCCAAAAAATATTATTTTTTGCAAAAAATTATTCAAATAGGTCGAGTGCGATTTTCTCGAAATTTTATCATAAAAAAATTTATTTTTATTACATTGTTTTATACTCTCAAGTGTTTTCTAAAATTTTCTCATTATAAGTTTTTACCTCCGATCAACAGATCATCTGATTTTGGAGTTTTTAGTTGTGATCAAGTTTTGTGTAAAGCAAAATAGCTCACATTGATATGTAAACAAAAGGAAGCAAGATTTACTATCACTGTGATGTTTTTGTTGTACAATCGACAGAATGAGAGTAAAATTAAGATACTATAATTACAGTTATAAATACTAAATTTTTTTATTTTCGTACGAATCGTCACTTCCTTCTAGTACATTTCCAAGGTAAGACACAATTCGAAATTTTTAAAACTATGAATTTAAATAAATCACATACAGAGTAATTACAAAATGATCTTGACAATTCGTGAATAGGCAGACATAATTTTTGTATAGATACTGCAATGGAAACTCTTCCATGCCGGAGTTGGTGTACCAAAGAAGATATCGTAATCGACGAAAACCTTGCATATGGGCATTTGCAAATGCGATTGCGCGATTGTGCAATACAGGGTCTGCATTGTTATTGCTCTGTATCTGATTTATTTAAATTGACAGTTTTATGAATTTCGAATTATGTCTTACCTTGATAATGTACTAGAAAGAAGTGACGAATCGTACTGAAATAAAAAAATTAGTATTTATAACGGTAATTATAGCATCCATATAGGGGAACAGGGGGCGAACCTTCACATGGCAACGTGTCTGACCGCCGCAACCTGGCGAGGCCAGCATTATCCATGTCGAAATCGTCTCAAGTCGACTCAAACCTCCACGTGATGTTCCCTGGGCAACGGCAAACTGGCATCCGTCAGTTTGACGGCTAATTTGAGCGGCGGGTCACTCCATAGACCTTAAACATGGAATGTGCGCAGGGTTTGGGTCCCGCCACATTACTACTGCCCAATGAAAACTAAACCAGCCTCGGATAAGAACCCCAATTACGTTGACGACCACCGCAAACGAAAAACGGACAATGATTTACGGATATGCAACTGGAATGTCCGAGCCCTTTATAGGGAAGGTGCCATTATCCAACTGGCGGAAGCCCTCAAAACGATAAAGGCTGACATCACCGCCATCCAGGAAATGCGATGGAAAGGGCAAGGCTGCTCTAAACAAGCACACTGTGATATCTACTACAGCTGCCATGCGGAGAGGCGCGAATTTGGATGTGGATTCGTTGTTAGCCAGAAACTACGCCACCTTGTTTCCCGGTTCACACCTGTCAACGAAAGATTGGCCACGATACGCATCAAGGCAAAATTTTTCTCCATCAGCCTTATTTGCGCGCACGCCCCGACGGAGGAAAAGGACGAAGCCGTCAAAGACGCTTTCTACGCTAGTCTTGAGGACGTATACGACCACCTTCCGGTCCATGACGTGAAAATAGTCCTCGGCGATTTTAATGCGAAAGTCGGAAGGGAAGGCATCTTTGGCCCCACTGTCGGTCAGTTCAGTCTTCATGAGACCTTCACGAACAACGGTCTAAGACTGATCGACTTCGCCGCGGCGCGAAACATGGTAGTTAGTAGCACCAGATTTAAGCACCTCGACATCCACAAGGCCACCTGGCTGTCCCCGGATCAAAAAACGCGAAACCAAATTGATCATGTTGTAATCGACGGTTGGCATTTCTCTACTGTTCTAGATGTGCGTA
Organism: Coremacera marginata; assembly: GCA_914767935.1. Taxonomy (NCBI): domain Eukaryota; kingdom Metazoa; phylum Arthropoda; class Insecta; order Diptera; family Sciomyzidae; genus Coremacera; species Coremacera marginata. The sequence continues at coordinate 124,436,954 of OU612043.1, forward strand.
CATTTCGGGGGGTCAACATTGACTCCGACCATTATCTTGTTGCAGCCCAGATCCGCATGCGATTATGCAATGCAAAGAACATACGCACAGGAATGCAACGAAAGCTAGATGTCGCTAAGCTGCAATTACAACGGACTGCCGAAGCCTACTCCGCTCAACTCTCGGTTAAGCTCAACCAACCAACCTCTGGACCCGACGACGCCGGCGGACTTTGGGCGCATATATCCCACTCCATGCGCGCTGCCGCTGAAGAAGTCATTGGTTTCCGGCGCCCGCAACCTCGGAACCAATGGTATGATCAGGAGTGTCGCATTGCGACTGCAGTAAAAAACGCCGCATATAGAAAAACGCTGCAGTCAGCTGCAACGCGAGCCGTGCGAGAAAAGTACCGCGAAAAGAGGAAGGAAGAGAGGCGCCTTTTCAGATGCAAGAAAAGAGAGCAGGAAAAGCGTGAGCGTGAGGAACTAGAGGTATACCAGGGCAAGAAGGATGCACGAAAATTCTATCAACAGGTTAAGCGTCTAACCCAAAGTTTCAAGCCCGGAGCATCCACTTGTAGAGACGAAAATGGATACGCAGTGTGTGCTGAGATTGTGGAGACAGCACTTCTCCAATTTACTTACTGGCGACGATTCCACCAATGCCGCCCATGGAGAGCGCAGTTCAGAGCTACCAATCAACAATGACGGAGTGGAAGTACCACCACCTAGCCATGATGAGGTTCGAGTTGCTATCCAGCGACTCAAAAACAACAAAGCAGCGGGTGCTGACGGCCTGTCAGCTGAATTGTTTAAAACCGGCGGCGATGAATTTGATAAGGCGCATGCATCAGCTCATCAGCAAAATATGGCTAGAAGAAAGCATGCCCGACGATTGGAACCTCAGCGTACTGTGCCCTATACTTAAGAAAGGAGACCCAACAATCTGCGCAAGTTATAGAGGTATCAGTCTTATTTCCATCGCATATAAGGTTCTCTCAAGCGTACTGTGTGAAAGATTAAAGCCGATTACAAAAACACTGATTGGACCTTATCAGTGTGGCTTTCGACCTGGTAAGTCCACCATAGACCAGATTTTCACGCTACGACAAATCCGGGAGAAAACCCACGAAAATCAAATTGACACACACCATCTCTTTGTCGATTTTAAAGCTGCGTTCGATAGCCCGAGAAGGGATTGCCTATACGCAACAATGTCTGAGTTCGGTATACCTGCAAAGTTGATCAGACTTTGCAGAATGACGTTGAGCAACACACGCAGCTCCGTCAAGGTAGGAAATGACCTCTCCAAAACCTTCAATACCGAAAGAGGTTTCAGGCAAGGCGATCCACTGTCTTGCGATCTCTTTAACATCATCATGGAGGGGATCGTACGAAAGGCCGGTGTACATCGTAATGGCACCATTTTCTATAAAGGTGTCCAACTCCTTGCGTACGCTGATGATATTGATATTGTCGGCAGAACCAAGAGAGATGTTACCGCTGCTTTCGCCGCTATCGAAAAGGAATCAGCCAAAGTGGGTTTGACGATAAATGAGGGCAAAACAAAATATATGCTGTCTACAAACAAGGGAGCTCGGCGTTTAGACTCCCACGTTTTATCCGGCAGCTATAACTTTGAAGTAGTCAAGGAGTTCGTTTACCTTAGCACCGCCATTAATACCAAAAACGAAATCAGCCTGGAGATAAAGCGAAGAACAATAATTGCTAATAGGTGCTACTACGGGCTCAGTAAGCAACTAAGTTCCAGAGCCCTCTCTCGATCGACAAAACTAACACTCTACAAGACGCTCGTTCTACCTGTGCTGCTTTATGGCGCTGAAGCATGGGTAGTTTCGCAAACTGACGCAGCCGCTCTGGGGGTGTTCGAGAGAGAAGTTCTTCGCAAAATCTTCGGTCCTGTTCGAGTCGGCGATGACTATCGCATCCGAATGAACCACGAGCTGTATGAGCTCTACGATGACATTGACGTAGTTCGGCGTATAACTGTGCAGCGACTACGCTGGCTGGGTCATGTCCATCGTATGAACGACGAAGCTCCAGCGAAAAAGGTGCTCGAGGCGAGGGTCGCTGGTCAACGACGACGAGGGAGAACTGATTTGAAATCTCCAAAATGGGGAAAAATCCCCATATCTGGCAGGTCTGCCTTCACATTCGATACATAGTTTACAAATCAGTTTAGTTATGTTCGACAAAGAGAGTCTCAACCAGTTTATTTGGAAAATTTCTCCAAAATCAATGAGTGGGTATCTCTACCATTGTGGAAATTGGAGCTCATATGACAGCATGTACATTGGGGTGGGTAAATTTTTTTGTCAAAAGGCATATAGCAAAAACTTAATCTACGAAGAATTCTAAGAAAACCTTCTTGAGAAAGTATGGGTCTAAAATCAAAACCTAGCGACGACGGTTTTGAAAGACATTGAAATTTGCATTTGAAAAATTTTTAAAAACATCGTAGTTTTATTAAGAAATGCTATAACTTTAAAAGTATGATAGCTACGTAAGAGTTAAGACCAGTTTTGTAAATTGAATATGTGAATTGAATTGAATTGGACAAAATCAAAAGATTTAGTGAAAAATATATTGAATGTTTAGAACATCACTCAAATCCATTGGCACAAAATCTTCTAGACAACAGTGAAGAAGTGCGCAGACTTAAAAGACTTCATGTCCTAGACCTTCCACTTAGAGATTAGGATAACTTATTTAATGTTACTTATGGTCTTACAATAACAAAATAAAAAATAAGATACAAATTAAAACATTAAATTACCTAAAATAGAATAATTGTTACCAAAATTAAAATGCAGAATTTCAATTATACATCTATGTGTATTATGTTAAGCAAATAATACAAACACTGTATAAATAACAAATAAAAATAATTTAGACACACATACATATTTAAAATTATGCATATTATGCAATTTTATCCTTTTGCTGAGTTTTCTGAGACCCAGAAATAATGTTAGTTTAACCCTCCGATGAGTGACAGTTCTGAACTTCACGGCCATGTGAAAAGGTCCCTACGGACCTTTTTTGTAAATCATGTTTTTTTCATATACAAAATTTTTTTTTTTTAATTTTTTTTTGTTTTTATTGTTTATAACTAAATTCTACATACAAAAATAATTTTTTCAATTTTTTTAATTTTTTTTTGCTTGAATTTTCTTAAGACTATTATAAAAAAGTTTAAAAATTATTGTTGTTGAGCGTGTACTTCTTGTCCCCCGCCCTGTGCGCAAGTGTTGCAGCGATGTAAAAGTGTGCTATGTTCTCCGCAAACAGCGTTGCCGCAGCCGAAGCAGTGTGTCCGCGTTTTCCGCTGCCGCCCGTACTCAGAACGGCAAAGGCGACATGACGGTCTACTTGACCTAGCCGCAAACGACGGTGCATTGCCTTCCATCGGTCTTGGTAATACCTGAAATGAAAAGAAAAATAAAAAACAAATAAATATATATTCTATTCTTGAATTTGAAGATGTTTTTCTTACCCTGACATCGAATGCTTCCATCGCATTGCGTATCCTTGGATATGAGGTTATATGGTTGTTCAGGGCACGTTCTTCGATATTTGGTGTGGCCAATTGTTTCGTTAGCAGTAACAAGAACGACCGCCGTCTGTCACTCCTTTTTATAGGCTTCATTTCGTTGTAAATCGTAAAAGCAGCAAATGCAGCGACGTCCAGCATATTATAAAACATGGTCAACGGCCATCGTTGTGTTGCTCTTTTGCAGCTGTAAGTGCCTAGCATTTGATCCATGGTATCAACGCCGCATTTGTTGGCGTTGTAATCTAATATGGCATAGGGCTTCCGCTTCTCGGTTTGCTCGTCAACGAGGCAGGTGTAGTGCATTGTGGAGAGCACGTTCACCACTTTATTTTTTTTCGGCACGTATGAGCATAACGCTATATCCCCTTCGTTGAACCCAAATAATGTACTATTGATGGTGCGCTTCGGGTTCTTCTTGAACTCCTGTGGAATGAATGTTTTGTTGTAGCGCACTGTACCAACATATGCGGTCTTCCTCCTCAACAAAATACGCGCCAAGTCAAGAGTGGTAAAGAAATTATCCGCGTATATAGTACGGCCAGCATCTAAATATTTTTCCACAAGATCCAGCACTACGTTCTGCCCTTGGTTTATCTCCCGTTGTTGGTTTGGCAGTTTTCCAGAATATACCATTCCCTTCACAGGATAATAACTCTGTGAGTCGCATAACCACCATACTTTCAAACCATACTTAGCTGGCTTTGACGGAATATATTGTGTGATGTCTTCGAATTTTTCTTAGAATTTTTTGTTTTTACCATCATCCCTAATGTCTTTGAGTTTAGGTCTTTGTGTTCAGAACAAGTAAATTATGTGTTGAAACAATAAAAAAATTATAATGATGCCCAAAAACATGCATTTATTAGTGAAATTAAGTACAAGGTCCATACGGACCTATTCACACGTCCGCGTACTATTCTCACTAAAACCTCAATAACTCCTAAAGTAATGATCCGATCGGCTTGATTTTTTTTCCAAAAGATGCGCAACAAAATACTCTTGGAATACAGAGAATACTTTTGGGGGAGGGGGGGGGTTGTAGTGGCCGAAGTAGGAGTAATTTCAGTTTGAAAAGGCAAAAAGGTCCCTAGGGACCTTCTCACTCATCAGAGGGTTTAGTGTATTCTTATAAAATTTGCTTATTGTTATTCCGACAGATTGCAAAAATACAATTCAAATAAAAAAAAAAAAAAAAACAGTTTAAGTAAAAATTAAAATCAATGAAAGTTTTCTTGTACGTTAAAGAAATAAGAGTTGATCAAACCCAAAAAATATTATTTTTTGCAAAAATTATTCAAATAGGTCGAGTGCGATTTTCTCGAAATTTTATCATAAAAAAATTTATTTTTATTACATTGTTTTATACTCTCAAGTGTTTTCTAAAATTTTCTCATTATAAGTTTTTACCTCCGATCAACAGATCATCTGATTTTGGAGTTTTTAGTTGTGATCAAGTTTTGTGTAAAGCAAAATAGCTCACATTGATATGTAAACAAAAGGAAGCAAGATTTACTATCACTGTGATGTTTTTGTTGTACAATCGACAGAATGAGAGTAAAATTAAGATACTATAATTACAGTTATAAATACTAAATTTTTTTATTTTCGTACGAATCGTCACTTCCTTCTAGTACATTTCCAAGGTAAGACACAATTCGAAATTTTTAAAACTATGAATTTAAATAAATCACATACAGAGTAATTACAAAATGATCTTGACAATTCGTGAATAGGCAGACATAATTTTTGTATAGATACTGCAATGGAAACTCTTCCATGCCGGAGTTGGTGTACCAAAGAAGATATCGTAATCGACGAAAACCTTGCATATGGGCATTTGCAAATGCGATTGCGCGATTGTGCAATACAGGGTCTGCATTGTTATTGCTCTGTATCTGATTTATTTAAATTGACAGTTTTATGAATTTCGAATTATGTCTTACCTTGATAATGTACTAGAAAGAAGTGACGAATCGTACTGAAATAAAAAAATTAGTATTTATAACGGTAATTATAGCATCCATATAGGGGAACAGGGGGCGAACCTTCACATGGCAACGTGTCTGACCGCCGCAACCTGGCGAGGCCAGCATTATCCATGTCGAAATCGTCTCAAGTCGACTCAAACCTCCACGTGATGTTCCCTGGGCAACGGCAAACTGGCATCCGTCAGTTTGACGGCTAATTTGAGCGGCGGGTCACTCCATAGACCTTAAACATGGAATGTGCGCAGGGTTTGGGTCCCGCCACATTACTACTGCCCAATGAAAACTAAACCAGCCTCGGATAAGAACCCCAATTACGTTGACGACCACCGCAAACGAAAAACGGACAATGATTTACGGATATGCAACTGGAATGTCCGAGCCCTTTATAGGGAAGGTGCCATTATCCAACTGGCGGAAGCCCTCAAAACGATAAAGGCTGACATCACCGCCATCCAGGAAATGCGATGGAAAGGGCAAGGCTGCTCTAAACAAGCACACTGTGATATCTACTACAGCTGCCATGCGGAGAGGCGCGAATTTGGATGTGGATTCGTTGTTAGCCAGAAACTACGCCACCTTGTTTCCCGGTTCACACCTGTCAACGAAAGATTGGCCACGATCCGCATCAAGGCAAAATTTTTCTCCATCAGCCTTATTTGCGCGCACGCCCCGACGGAGGAAAAGGACGAAGCCGTCAAAGACGCTTTCTACGCTAGTCTTGAGGACGTATACGACCACCTTCCGGTCCATGACGTGAAAATAGTCCTCGGCGATTTTAATGCGAAAGTCGGAAGGGAAGGCATCTTTGGCCCCACTGTCGGTCAGTTCAGTCTTCATGAGACCTTCACGAACAACGGTCTAAGACTGATCGACTTCGCCGCGGCGCGAAACATGGTAGTTAGTAGCACCAGATTTAAGCACCTCGACATCCACAAGGCCACCTGGCTGTCCCCGGATCAAAAAACGCGAAACCAAATTGATCATGTTGTAATCGACGGTTGGCATTTCTCTACTGTTCTAGATGTGCGTACATTTCGGGGGGTCAACATTGACTCCGACCATTATCTTGTTGCAGCCCAGATCCGCATGCGATTATGCAATGCAAAGAACATACGCACAGGAATGCAACGAAAGCTAGATGTCGCTAAGCTGCAATTACAACGGACTGCCGAAGCCTACTCCGCTCAACTCTCGGTTAAGCTCAACCAACCAACCTCTGGACCCGACGACGCCGGCGGACTTTGGGCGCATATATCCCACTCCATGCGCGCTGCCGCTGAAGAAGTCATTGGTTTCCGGCGCCCGCAACCTCGGAACCAATGGTATGATCAGGAGTGTCGCATTGCGACTGCAGTAAAAAACGCCGCATATAGAAAAACGCTGCAGTCAGCTGCAACGCGAGCCGTGCGAGAAAAGTACCGCGAAAAGAGGAAGGAAGAGAGGCGCCTTTTCAGATGCAAGAAAAGAGAGCAGGAAAAGCGTGAGCGTGAGGAACTAGAGGTATACCAGGGCAAGAAGGATGCACGAAAATTCTATCAACAGGTTAAGCGTCTAACCCAAAGTTTCAAGCCCGGAGCATCCACTTGTAGAGACGAAAATGGATACGCAGTGTGTGCTGAGATTGTGGAGACAGCACTTCTCCAATTTACTTACTGGCGACGATTCCACCAATGCCGCCCATGGAGAGCGCAGTTCAGAGCTACCAATCAACAATGACGGAGTGGAAGTACCACCACCTAGCCATGATGAGGTTCGAGTTGCTATCCAGCGACTCAAAAACAACAAAGCAGCGGGTGCTGACGGCCTGTCAGCTGAATTGTTTAAAACCGGCGGCGATGAATTTGATAAGGCGCATGCATCAGCTCATCAGCAAAATATGGCTAGAAGAAAGCATGCCCGACGATTGGAACCTCAGCGTACTGTGCCCTATACTTAAGAAAGGAGACCCAACAATCTGCGCAAGTTATAGAGGTATCAGTCTTATTTCCATCGCATATAAGGTTCTCTCAAGCGTACTGTGTGAAAGATTAAAGCCGATTACAAAAACACTGATTGGACCTTATCAGTGTGGCTTTCGACCTGGTAAGTCCACCATAGACCAGATTTTCACGCTACGACAAATCCGGGAGAAAACCCACGAAAATCAAATTGACACACACCATCTCTTTGTCGATTTTAAAGCTGCGTTCGATAGCCCGAGAAGGGATTGCCTATACGCAACAATGTCTGAGTTCGGTATACCTGCAAAGTTGATCAGACTTTGCAGAATGACGTTGAGCAACACACGCAGCTCCGTCAAGGTAGGAAATGACCTCTCCAAAACCTTCAATACCGAAAGAGGTTTCAGGCAAGGCGATCCACTGTCTTGCGATCTCTTTAACATCATCATGGAGGGGATCGTACGAAAGGCCGGTGTACATCGTAATGGCACCATTTTCTATAAAGGTGTCCAACTCCTTGCGTACGCTGATGATATTGATATTGTCGGCAGAACCAAGAGAGATGTTACCGCTGCTTTCGCCGCTATCGAAAAGGAATCAGCCAAAGTGGGTTTGACGATAAATGAGGGCAAAACAAAATATATGCTGTCTACAAACAAGGGAGCTCGGCGTTTAGACTCCCACGTTTTATCCGGCAGCTATAACTTTGAAGTAGTCAAGGAGTTCGTTTACCTTAGCACCGCCATTAATACCAAAAACGAAATCAGCCTGGAGATAAAGCGAAGAACAATAATTGCTAATAGGTGCTACTACGGGCTCAGTAAGCAACTAAGTTCCAGAGCCCTCTCTCGATCGACAAAACTAACACTCTACAAGACGCTCGTTCTACCTGTGCTGCTTTATGGCGCTGAAGCATGGGTAGTTTCGCAAACTGACGCAGCCGCTCTGGGGGTGTTCGAGAGAGAAGTTCTTCGCAAAATCTTCGGTCCTGTTCGAGTCGGCGATGACTATCGCATCCGAATGAACCACGAGCTGTATGAGCTCTACGATGACATTGACGTAGTTCGGCGTATAACTGTGCAGCGACTACGCTGGCTGGGTCATGTCCATCGTATGAACGACGAAGCTCCAGCGAAAAAGGTGCTCGAGGCGAGGGTCGCTGGTCAACGACGACGAGGGAGACCATGCCTCCGATGGATGGACCAGGCTGAGGAAGCCCTAACCGCACTTGGTGTATCCGATTGGAGAAGGCGCGCGCAAAGCAGAGGCGCCTGGCGAGAGCTGATGAGGTCGGTTGAAACCCGGACACGGGTTGTTACGACCAACTAAGTAAGTAAGTAAGTAATTATAGCATCCTAATTTCACTCTCATTCTGTCAAACAAAAACATCACAGTGATAGTTAATCTTGTTTCCTTTTGGTTACATATCAATGTGAGATTTTTTGCTTTACATAGGTATTTTGAGCACAACTTAAGGGCCTACTAAAGCTTTTCGGCTACCAAAACTCAAATTTTTTTTTCATTATTCGAATGTAAAACATTTTAAAAATAATCTCAGAAAGTTTTGAGTCAATTAAATAAAAATTGCTGTAGTTATAAGCACAATCGTCCGAAGAAAAGACAATATACTTGCCTCAATGTATTCATACACTCAAGTGTATATTTTTAAGCTAAGACATATTTGGTGCCACCGAAATAAAAAAAGTACCAAAAAATACATCAGGCACTAAACTTAATATCCTTTGCGCCAAAATTTTTAATTTCAAATACAAGTTGAAAAAAAATTCATATATACCTAATTAAACTAATTCTAAAACTTTAAACGCGTTTTTCTCGAAAAGGCTGTTTTTAACCGGTGGACAGGATCGCTACCAAATTTATTTAACTTGTTAAGCAAATATGATCTGTACTTTTGATCGTTTGATTTTTATTTTAGAGCAATACTTTTACTAACCTAAAAAAATTACTTTTTTTGTCAAAAATCAGTTTTTTAGCTGCCATTTTGGTAAAAATAATAATTTTTCTAAAACCTTCGATCAAAAGCTCAAAGAGCTTTAGCAGAACCTTAATCATTTGTTTTTTTTTTTTGTTTTTACTGTACCTTACTAAACAGTGAATTCCTGCTATATGGTTTAATATTTATTATCTAAAAATTCCAAAACTTTTCTTCAAAACATATATAATTACGAGTATAACGTAAAAACCAAATTTATATAAAATAAACCATAGCTTAAAATAAAACATTTATCATGGATTTGTTTTTCGCTCAAAAAAATTTAGTAGGCCCTTAAAACTCCAAAATCAGATGATCTGTTATCGAAGGTGAAAACTTATTATGAGAAAATTTTAGAGAACACTAAAGAGAATAAAACAAAGTAATAAAAATAATTTTTTTTTAGGTAAAATTTCGAGAAAATCGCACTAGAGCTAATAGTTTTTGTAAAAACAAAATATTTTTTGAGTTTGATCAACTCTTATTTCTTTAACGTATAAGAAGACTTTAATTGATTTTAATTTTTAGTCAAACTTTTAATTTCAGTTTTCAAAAGGGGTCTTTAATCTTACGCAGCTATCATACTTTTAAAGTAATTGCTAAATAAAAATGTGATATTGTTTTAAACTAGGAAAGGGGTAAGAATAGATCCTCCCTTCTATACGATGTTTTCTTGTCTCGCCCAAGGAATCACCAGCTTTCGGATCGACCTCTCTATCCGATTCATCCGTATGACTCGACTAAACTTAGAACTTATAAGAAGTATCCCATTGATTTCGATTGCAGTAATTATAGGGATTTAGTCGACTTAGATAATGACAACATATTATCGGAACCTCCATTTACTGCAAGCATCTCACACTATCACTTCTTGGAGTACATAAATTCTAATGAAATACCACTGCCAGATCTAGGAATGCCACCGCACATTCAGGGAACCAAGAGGTGTGTGCAGTTGCTAACGCATGTCTCACGACGCGTAATTGCAAAAAAATCGAGATGATGTTATGGCAGTGACTCTAGAAAGTCGTTCTTGAACGGATTGTAAAAAATACTTAAGAAACTTACAAAATAAAACATAAATGTTGCGTTGTGTACGCTGAATTGCTTAAGTACCAAGGCTTCAACTTAGCACATGAACTTAGTTAAATTGGTGAACTTGAGTTTGATGATGTTACTCCCAGCACTTGAACTGGTAGCAACGATGATAATTGAAACGATTAGTTTGTATGAAGTTTTAATTGTAACTCATTTATTAATTGAATTTGGAACACTTATATATATATAACACTTAAATACTTATAATTACATCATAAATTGGTTATTGGTCAGCATATTGCATACTTCAGTTTAGCGACCGGCAATATGCTGACGTTGAATTGCGGAAACAATATTTTTATTGACATAAATAAACCTAGCTTTGGTCAACGACCGGGAATATAGTTTGCAGTTACTCACAATGCAATTTACGAAAAGGAGCAAAACAATAAAGAATGTAAACAAAGCAAATTTTCTTCTTGTTTAAAATTAACATAATATTTTGTTGCTTACGCAAACATATTTAATAACTAGAGCAACGACTATTACAAATAAGGCAAACTGCTAGTCGTTGAACTTAAATACATATAATAAAAAAAATTAAAATAAAATAACTAAAACAATGAACATTCTCCCGCACGTTGAGGCGTTGCTCAACTCTATGTTGATGTAGGTCGGGAGAGGTTAGTTAAGTTAAATTCGCACAGTAAAGGATGATTCATCGGTGTGCATTCGAGGCGGCTTTGGTGGCACATTTACTGATCTGTTGACAGTTCGTCTGTGTTTCAATATCCATAATATACAGCTTACTAGGATTGTGATGGACAACAGTAGCGCAGTATAACTCACCGCGTGATGATGACGACTGTTGGACAACACTATTTCAGGTAACCTTGATACGTCTTCATTTGCTAACTGGGTTTGTAATGCAGTTAACTGTTCTAGCTGGGTTCCAAATGGAGCAACCGTTGCGTTAGACCTTTGCCTCAATTCGTCTGATGTTGTGGTCTTGCTGATCTCCTTGAACCTGATGTATGAAGTATGCATGACGGTTGACGACGTGTGATGGCCCTGAATGCTGATGCCATCACTCCTTATTGAGCAGTTTGGACTCATTGTTAACAAGCCTGAACCAGTTAGAGTCAATTGCGTGGCTTGAATGTCGCACACCACTGATATTTCGATGTCTAACATTGTTGCAAAGATCCACATGTTCCTGTGCTGTAGTTGCGTCCAAGAAGATTATCCTTGCAACTGGTTTAGTCTGCATTGTGTGGTAGTTTTATTATTGAACATATGAAATTCACAAGCATGAACAGATGATTCTCTGCTAAACTTTGGTCTCTTGTTGTCGCATATGTAGAGGTTTCTTTTCATGGTAAAACATGAGTTTAGATCTTCAGAACTTAAGTAAATAAATTGGTCTCGATGTGAATTTGCGGCTAAGAATGTGACTTTAGTTTCTATTGAAATTAGACCTCCATTTCCCTTTGTTGTAATGGGAGTTATGTGGAATAAGTCGAAATATTGATGATCTATGAGAGACAGCTTTATTTCAAATATCACTTCATTTTTGGTCACTGCTCCTTCTGCCTTCATGATTTTGTAGTTGTATTAGATTATTTGAATCACCGGGCAATGATCGAGCTGGAGGAAGATGACCACTAATGGAATTGATTACATTTTTTAGTTGTTGAGGCGTAAGTAGTAGTGGACTAATTTTCCAGTGGTGTGTGTCAGTCAGAACATTGAATATTTCTGAATGAATTTGTTGTAGATTCGCAACCATTAACGTGAGTTGTGATGTTAATGATGTAATAATTTGAATGAGTCTGATTTTGTTTGAATCGTCGCCTAACGTGTTCATTAGAAGATCTATTTTATCTTGTAAATCCGTTATTTTACTCTTTGTAGTGATTTCATCCTGTGTAATTATGTTCAGTGTTGAAACGACGATTGAGGTGTGGTTTTGCAGTAACCGTAGAATATGATCTCTATTTGCTTTGACCTGACTGATTGTCTTTGACATTTCTTCTGCATAGTCAGAGTCCAATACACCGAATAACGTGCGAGCAACGTTTCCAACTATGTTCAGTGCTGCTCTTCTTTTTCGACTAGTTGATAGCGTATCTTTATCCTGTAGAAGTTCGTCTCTGGTGTACTCAAAGTGTTTGCTAATGTGTCGCAGGTAGTTGGCTGATGTGTCTTTGAACATAAATTTTGAAGTGTTGCTATTCCAGATGAAAATGTTCTGATTTCTGTCCAGAAGGGAGCTAAGTCATAATAGACTAGCAATTTCCATTCTGCTGTTATTATTCTCGTTGTTCCGATGCCTTCAAAGTATAATCCTGGATCCGAGCCAAATTGATAACGTGAATTGTAGTTCCAAGTGCTGCAGGAAGTAGTAATAAGGAGATGAGGATTGTTAACAGTAACGGATTGGTTGTTGATTTTCGTCTCTTTGGAGGCATATAATTTGAGTCCTCATCACTTGCTGGCCTGTGCCGTAAATTAGTTCGTTCCTTTTGTACTGAAGGATTATCGATGTCTTTCTCTTGATTGAATATTGGTGCCAATCTGTGGACTGGACGTTTCAAAATACCTGATACTGTTTTTACGTCAGCTACTCTGATCTTTCCATCGTTTCCCTTGTAAACCTTTTCGATTCTGCCGGGTGGCCAACTTAAAACAGGCACGTTGTCCTCCTTAATAATAACCAACTGACCTTCATGGACGTTTTCTGATTGGTTATTCCACTTATGTCTTTGTTGTAGTAGATTGAGGTATTCTCGGGACCATCGATTCCAGAATTCATACTTGAGTTGCGTGACCAATTTCCACCGAGTCGATAAGGTAGCTGTATTATATGGTGTACTCCTATCGATATGTGCAGTCAAGGGTTCGCCAATCAAGAAATGCCCGGGTGTTAATGCTGATAAATCGTTTGGGTCTGATGACAATGGAGTGAGCGGTCGTGAATTTAGAATTGCTTCTATTTCTATGACGAGCGTCTCCTCATGAGTTAGAGATGCTGTGGATACGCTACGCAGCATCAATTGCTTAGCTGACTTTACTGCTGCTTCCCACAGGCCTCCAAAATGAGGAGCTCTGGGAGGAATGAATTTGAAATTTATTCCGCGATCACTACATGTCCTTATGATCCTTTCTGTTGAAGCAGTGGCATAGAATACGTCCTTTAGTTCCTCCAGTTTATTACTCGCCCCAACAAAATTGGTGGCATTGTCCCAATATATGGTATCACATTGTCCACGCTGAGAAACAAATCGCTTGAGTGATCCAATAAATGCTGCCGTTGTTAGGTCTGTTACTACCTCCAAATGGACTGCCTTCGTAGCAAAGCAACAGTAGACGGCAATATAAACTTTATGAGGTTTCTTTCCACGAATCTTATAATGGACACAAAATGGACCACAAAAATCCACACCGGTGTGCGAAAATGGACGTGAAGGTGTGACTCTGGATGCAGGTAAGTTTCCCATTATTTGATCGAAGAGTTTTGGTTTTGCCTTGGTGCAACGGACGCAGTGTTGTACAACACTTCTTGCCATAATTTTTCCCTTGATTATCCAAAATTTTTGTCTTGAGGTTGCTAATAAGTTCTGTGGACCACAGTGAAAATTATCAATATGTAGCTTTACTAATATCAATTTAGCTATAGGATCGTTATATGGTAGTAACATGGGGTGCTTGGCGTCAAAGGATAATGTTGATTCTGCCAATCGTCCTCCAACTCGAAGAATTCCATTGTCGTCAATAAAGGGTGCTAGGCCTTTAAGTGAACTGGAACTGTCGATTTCATGGTGGGCCTTTATTTGTTTGATTTCCTTGCTGAGATCAGAGGATTGTGTAGCTGCTACGATTACTGTCAGTGCAGCATTTAATTCCTCGACGCTGAGTGAAACTTGTGTTGTACGTTCTGCCGCATTAGTCTTGAGGTTTTGGATGAATCTCAAAACATACGCCACTACCCTTTGTAGTATTTTGAAAGAATTCCTGTGATTTATGTTGTACACGATATCTTCTAATCCAGTGGACGTGGTTGCAGCTAGACTCTGGAACTTTGGTTTACGTTCCGGATCCGTTGATATATGATCATTGTTAACAAATGGTTTAGGCCAATGTGATGAATTGCCGTGTAAAAATAGGGGCCCATAGAACCATAAGTTGCACGTCATTAATTTAGTAGGCTGGAGTCCTCGCGAAATAACATCAGCAGGATTTTCCTTTGAGCTTACATGACGCCATTGAGTTGGAATGGTGAGGTCTTGGATCCTGCTCACTCGATTAGCGACAAAAGTTCGCAATGATGCAGATGATGAATTTATCCAGGATAACACAATTTCTGAGTCTGACCAAAAATACGAAGTCTCAGCCGTTAATTGTAGCTTCTTCCTTACCCTTGATGTTAATTCCGCCCCAAGTACTGCAGCGCATAACTCTAAACGAGGCAATGTTTGACGTTTGAGAGCTGCCACCCGTGATTTGGCACATAACAATCTGACGATTAGGGAATTATTTGGTAGTTTTGACCGAAGGTAAATTGCAGCGCCATAAGCACTTTCAGATGCGTCTACGAATGTGTGAATTTGAATCGTACTTGACCTTTGACCATTGAAGACATGCCTAGGAGCGCATGCATTTTTTAAAGTTCTTAACTCATTTCGAAATGTTGACCAAGTTGCTTCTAATTCTAATGGTAAAGAATCGTCCCATGCTAACTTAAGCTGCCACAATTGTTGAATAAATATTTTCACAGTGATGACAACTGGACCTGCGAGACCTAATGGATCAAATATTCTTGCTGTGTCTGAGATGATTGTGCGTTTTGTTAAGCTTGAATTATTTTCCAGATTCGTTGTTACGCAAAAATGATCTGCTTTAGGAATCCAGGTTAATCCTAATGTTTTGGTTGAAACATTTTCAAAGTCAAGATTAACTTCTTGATCCTGTGGAGGTAATCCTTGCAATAACTTGGGATGGTTTGCACACCATTTACGAAGTTTAAATCCTGCCTCTTGAAGAAGTGTTGTTAGTTGTTTTTGAGTTTCCACTCACACCATCAACATAAAAACTGTCGCGTAACACTTAGGCACCTAGTGGATATCTTTCGATGTTTCTCTCTGCTAACTGTTGTAAGCACTTAGTTGCTAAGTATGGAGCTGAAGATGTTCCGTAAGTTACAGTGTTGAGCTGATAGTGCCTTAGAGGATTGGTTTCGGTTTCCCTCCACAAAATGAGCTGTAAACTGCGATCGGCTTGATCAATTAAGATTTGTCTGTACATCTTCTCGATGTCTGTGGTGAAGACAAATCTTGGTAGTCGAAACCTCAATAGTATTGAGAATAAGTCGCTTTGTACAGTTGGGCCAGTGTACATGATGTCGTTAAGCGATAATCCTGATGACATCTTAGCTGATGCATCAAAGACAACTCTCAATTGTGTAGTTGTGCTTGATGGTTTTAAGACGCAGTGATGAGGAATTAAGCAATGTGGATGTTGGATATCATTAAGACTGATTTCACTCATGTGTCCTAGTTCTATGTATTGCTTCATAAATTCGACATATTGTGTTTTTAAGGCTGGAGTTTTTGCCATACGTGTCTCTAATGCCAAAAATCTCTTGAATGCGATAGTCCTAGAATCGCCTAAGCTGCTTGGGTGATCGGATAGTGGTAGTTTCACGACGAATCTACCTTCACTGTTTCTAATTGTGTTTTGCTTGAAATGGGTCTCACAGTGTTTGTCTGCGAGCGTAAGGTTGGTATCGGCTCCATCGATATCATCAAGTTTCCAGAACCTTTGTATCAGTTCGTCGGTTGAACATTCTTCATGACTGAAGACTGCACAAGTGGTTGCATTTGACGCTGAATCGTTATTAACTTTACCGCTGATGATCCAACCTAGCAATGTGTTCTGTAGGATTGGTAACTCTGGAGAAAGCTCGATTCGACCAGTTGACATTAAACTAACATAGAATTCTGCTCCCAGTAGTACATCAATCTTTCCTGGCTCATAAAATGCTGCATCGGCTAGCTGAATGTTTCCAGGAATGGACCATGAGGAGACGTCTAATAATTGAGCTGGTTGAACTGGAACAATGTTTGGCAAAACGAATGCTTCTACCCTTGTTGAAAATTTGGTTGTTCTTGATTGAAGTTCGAAATTAATACGTTGTGTTGCATTTTTTGTTCTGTCACCAATGCCTTCAATGCGAAGCGCTGCCGTAGATGGAACAATGTTCAGTCGTTCGATGAGTCGTTCGGTCACGATATTAATCTGAGAGCCGGAGTCGAGGAGTGCTTTGAATTCACCAGACTGCCCGTTGGTTGTTGTAATTCTGATTTTAGCTGTTGCTAACAGTACATAGCTCCTGTGAGACGACATCACTTCGGCTGCGGCTAAAGTTACGGATGCGTTGGATGCAGTTACTTCTCTGCTGGAATGTTGCTTAGAATTTTCTGGATACCTTTTCTCATTTGGAACCTGGTTTGTGGGATTCAAGTGTAACAGTGAATTATGTCTTTTACTACACTTGCTGCATGATTTTGCTTTGTACGTTTTTGAGCTGTGATCGTGTTTGAAGCAGTTGGCACACCGCCTTTGCCTTTGCACCCAGTTCAAACGGTCGGATACAGCTAGCTTCAGGAATTTATCACAATAATAAATTGGATGATCTTCGATGGAACAGTAGCTGCATCCTTTTTGTGGAAGAAGTTGATGCTATTGATGCTGTTGCTCTTGATGATGTTGGCCTTTCCCTTCCGCCAAGCGCCTCCAATGATTGGAAACGATGTTCGAGAAAAAACAGGAATTCCTTAATGGTTTAGATTTCCTTGGGATTTTTTAATGATTGCTCATACAACATGTGGCCTTGTCTATCCAACTTATTTACGAGTATGTGCAGGAGTATTGGATCCCATGATGACGTGTCTATGCCTAGATTTTGTAAGGCTAAAATACTCCCATGTATTGTAGCATGAAGATTTTTTAATGCTGATGACGACGCGTTATCTGCTGCTAGGATTGGATGTCCTATTATTCGTTGTAGCAATGTTGAAGCCAATACCCTTCTGTTTTGGTATCGGTCTTGAAGCGCCTTCCAGGCAATGCTGTAATTGTCCTGGGTCAATGTTAAATGCCTGATGACTCTTTCGGCTTCACCAGTTAAGTTTGACTTCAAATACCACATTTTTTGTATTGGGGGTATGAAGCTTTATGTACCATTTCTGAAAAAATGTCATAAAATTGTTGCCATTTGAGGTAATCACCCTCGAATTTTGGAATGGAGATCTTTGGCAGCCTGCAAGATTGCTGAACGGTATCTGCTGAAGAAGTTTGCACTCTGGATTTCGTTGACAGATTAATTATCTGATTGTGTACAAGCACTTCTGTGTCTAAATAAGTGCCGTAGTCATAGCCTTGTTCTTCTGGAGATGAGCTAAGCTCCCATATCCTGTAGTTCAATGTCTCGATTTCATTCCATAATTTTCTTAGCCGTGCTATGTTGCCTTCGTAAAATTCTTGCGATTGTTTTACCGTATCTACAATTCCATTTAAGAGACGATGCAATGACGTCATAAGCGCACGTTGGATACGCAAGCTGCTTGCTATGCTGACTACTGATTCAGATTCCGGCATTTGTTGCCCGGCAGTAAATCTTCCGCCGGTTGCCGAGGTCTGCGTGTTGCTAGCTGCAGTTGACTGAGAAGTAGCACCTGCCACTGATCCAAGCTGTTGTACTTGGATTTGAAAAATATTGATGTATTCAGTTGCTATTGCTTTGACTTTGTCGTAGTACCCTGATGTAAAGTACTCATGCTCCATTGGTACCTTGTGTAACGACCGCAAAGCTGTATCGTCTTCTTCAAATTGATTCCAGGCTCTATCAAGATTTTGAAGTCGCTCATGAAAGTATGCTGCGGTCTTCTTCCTGTCTGCGCCATCTTTCTTGAAATTGGTGATGATCTTCTGTATCTCATCACCCGTAGCTTTTAATCTTTCCTTGATTTCGTCGAATGTGGGCATGTCGATGTTCTCAAATTGTCCAAATGTTCAAATAATTTCAGGAAATCAGGAATATTGTCCTGCTCTATTGTTGTCTTCTTTAAAATCACTAAACGGCTCACGCTATTGTCCAACGCAATGTGGTTGATGTGTCCAAGTGATGGACGATCGAAATTTTATTCGCGACGAACTTTTACACTATCACGCTTAACGAAATTAAAATTTTACGCATTTAGTAGAAATTTCAGAAGTCTGTGCTTCCTATCTCGGGTTCACTAAATGGCTCACGCTGTGGATTGTTGCCGATATGATGTCCTTATTTATCAGAAGATTGTTGTCTTCTCTCGGGGTCACCAAATGATGCGTTGTGTACACTGAATTGCTCAAGTACCAAGGCTTCAACTAAGCTTCAATTCAACTTGGCTTCAATGAACTTAGTTAAATTGGTGAACTTGAGTTTGATGATGTTACTCCCAGCACTTGAACTGGTAGCAACGATGATAATTGAAAGGATTAGTTTGTATGAAGTTTTAATTGTAACTCATTTATTAATTGAATTTTGAACACTTATATAGTAACTTATTGCTAATTACATCATAAATTGGTTATTGGTCAGCATATTGCATACTTCAGTTTAGCGACCGGCAATATGCTGACGTTGAATTGCGGAAACAATATTTTTATTCATATAAATAAACCTAGCTTTGGTTAACGACCGGGAATATAGTTTGCAGTTACTCACAATGCAATTTACGAAAAGCAGCAAAACAATAAAGAATGTAAACAAAGCAAATTTTCTACTTGTTTAAAATTAACATAATATTTTGTTGCTTACGTAAACATATTTAATAACTGGAGCAACGACTATTACAATAAGGCAAACTGCTAGTCGTTGAACTTAAATACATATAATAAAAAAAAAACTAAAATAAAATAACTAAAACAATGAACAATAAATTTAACAAAACTTGTGTTTTGCTGATTGTTCAATGACACTACACAACACTTAAGTTTTAGGGTAAATTTAAAAAAATAATGTTTTTAAAATATGGCTTGAAAATATTAAGAAGATAAAAGCTCAACAATAATGGAACCCTAATGTACATTTAATGAAGACTGTTTTACGTTGTTTCCCTTTATGCAAGATATCGCTACCTTAATATAAAAAGGCCCTATCTCAAAAGGCCCTAAGTCAATAGGAGAAGGAGAAAACTTAATAAAAAATGAAGTTCTGTAGTTTCGAATTTTTTGTAAACAAATTTTTTTATTAAAAACTATAAGTGATGAAGCGATGTTACAATTCTTTTTACTGTAGAAATTGCAGAACTTTGTTTTTTATGAAGTTTTTTTTCTTCTCCTATAATGTAAAAAAAATTGAGTTAGGGCCTTTCTATATTAAGGTAACGATATGCAGATCGGTACAGAGCCGAGTTCTCATGAATGGGCGCGCACAGTTGACGATTTACGAATTAGCAGAGTGGAAGAACAAGCTGCACATGGCAGTAAAGAAGAAAGAATTGTATGTAGTTAAATACAAAGAGATGATTTAAACATTCTAAACGACAGCTCCGTACTCAGTACTTTATGGACCTGACATCGCCGACTTTGAACGAGTAAAAAAGAATTATTAAGTTTAATTTTTGATTTTGTACACTCAGAAAACAAAAAACCAATAGGCAGCCTATTGATTTTACAGTACACGAAACAATGGGATTTTCCCATTTCTTTTATAGTTTTTATATGATCTTGTACTATTATTTTTTCAATAAAGTAACAATAAGAACTGATGAAAAACAATAAGAACTGATGAGTATTTTAAATTATTTCTTACACTTATTAAAAAATATACATACATACAGTTATTATTGTACATACACTCTCTCTTGTTTTCAATGTCACCTAACCGACTTATACTCATTGAGTTAATAAACACTTGAACTTAAGCAATCAAGCTGTGCACTACATTTCTGTTGGTACGAGGGGTGCCTTTTATATTTCGGGATTAGAGAACAAAAACAAATATTAATCATCGAAAATCACTTTATTGTTTTTCAAAATATTCTCCATTAAGATCTATACACTTTTGCATGCGTTTGAACCAATTGTCGAAGCACTTTTGCCACTCTGATTGAGGTATCTCCAAAACATGCATTCTGAATGCCGCAACCGCTTCTTCGGGCGTCGAAAATCGTTGTCCACGCAGTTTATTCTTCACGGTTGGGAATAAAAAGAAGTCATTCGGTGCCAAGTCAGGACTTTACGGCGGATGACCCATCAAATCGATGTTTTGGGTGCTCAAAAATGCAGTTGTTTGAGCCGATGTGTGAGAGCTCGCATTGTCGTGGTGAAGAGTGATCCGTCTTCGGCGGTTGGTTTTCCTGATTTCTTGGAAGACAACTGGCAAACAAATGGTTGTGTACCACTCAGAGTTGACTGTTCTGCGTTGTTCTAGTGGTACGGTTGCGACATGTCCATATTTTCCGAAAAAACAGGCGACCATTTGCTTGGAAGTGCTTCGTGCGCGAACAACTTTTGTTGGATTTGGCTCATCTTGAAACACCCATACAGTCGACTGCTGTTTACTTTCGGGCTCATACGCGTTAATCCACGATTCATCACCTGTCACGATGTCATAGACGTGTTTCGAAGCACCGCGATCGTATTTTTTGAGCATTTCCTTCGACCAAACGACACGAGCCTTTTTTTGAGCGATTGACAAATTGTGTGGGATCCAACGCGAACAAATTTTTTTGACAGTCAAATGTTTATGCAATATTGAATGTATGCTGGTCCCACTTATGCCTAAGGTTGCCTCAATCTCACGATAGGTAACATGACGATCTTGCAATATCAGTTCGCTCACAGCATCAATGGTTTTTGGAACAACAGCTGATTTCGGACGACCTTCACGAAATTCGTCTTGGAGTGAACTACGACCACGATTGAATTCACCATACCATCGATAAACACTGGTCCTTGATGGAGCTTCATCGCCAAAAATTGAATTAAGTTCATCCATGCACTGTTGCTGTGTTAATTCACGTCGAAAGTTCTAAAAAATAATCGCACGAAAATGTTCACGATTTAATTCCATTTTTAGACCGAGATGAATCTTTTAAGTTACTATAAACAACACAAATAGCGCTCGTATGTCAAAACGTTCTGAGTACGTATAAGCCAACAAATGTCAAACTTTGCGATAGAGCTTTCAGTTGACAGATTGCAACACCAGGGTTGCCAAATCCCGAAATATAAAAGGCACCCTACGTAAAACACAACATAATTGGCGACGAGAAGAAAGAACCGCTACAACACAATACCAAAATCGGGTTCTTAAGGAACAATTAAAATTGCGCTTATTTTCGGTCAAATTAAAATTAAAACAATTGAAAAACGAAAATTACATTGTGTAATATTTTTACAATAAACAAATTGCTAAAGTTGAAATATTTTTCTAATTTGCTGCAATAAAAAATGGCAACAGATCCTCCTACAACCACACCAACTAATTCCAAGAAGATGCTATCAGCAATGACGACATGGACACGTGTTTCCAAGCAACAAGTGTTCCAGAAGTTCAACCAAACGAGGAAACATGGATGATGTGGAAGGACAAAGTAGAAAACCATTTTGGTGAAATAAACTGTGTTGACGAAAATTAAAAAAAAAAGGATTTTATTTAAATCAAATGGAGCTGCATAATACAGCTTTTTATGATTGGTGAACGCCGTTATCTCCAACATCAAAAAGTTTTAAAGAATTGTGTGAAATCTTGGCGACACATTAAACTCCACCGACCATTGTGTTTCGCGAACGAAAAATATTTCACAAAGCAGAAAAATCTGATGATGAAACAGTTTCATCATGGTTCGCCAGAGTAAAAAGATTGGCAGCTAAATGTGAGTTTGGTATTCACTTCGACATAATGGTATTGGATCAAGTTTTGATCAGCTTGCCCGAAAAATTATTTGACCGGATCAGCGAAGAACAATCAAATTTCTCTCTTACTTATGGATCATCAATCGACCCGAGTGTCAACTTCGTAAAAAAACACACTTCAAAAAACAACATTCCAAACAACGGAACTAAAGCCACGAAGCAAGAAAGTAACTACAAGAAACCGAAGTGTGCAAGATGCGGATGGAAGAATCATGAGACAAAGAATTGTAAATACAAGAACAGCATTTGTGTCATACATGTTCCAAAGTAGGTCATCTCGCTTCAGATTGCCAATTGAGACAAAAAAAGGCAGCAACACTAATAATTTTTCTTACTCTGAAAATAATGAAAGCAACAGTAACGATTTTTTTAGTTTTTTCTTTTTTCAGTGCTAACACGTGTAAATCGAATGAAGTGTATTCACTTCCCGTTGAAATTATGGGTAGGAAAATGGAAATTGTTTGTAACACTGAAGCCCCATGCACGTTGTTTCCCGCTTTACTATATTATAGCTTGTGTAATAATGGAAAACTATCTCCATGTTCGATGCCGTATGTTGATTGTAGCGGCAAGCGAATAAAATTATGTAGCGATTTTGATACTCCTATAACGCATAGAGGCATATCAAAAAAAATATCCATTGTTGTTTCGGACACTAGTAGTCGCCCGCTGTTAGGCAGAACATTTTTGAGATCATTAACTTTAAACTGACTCAAGTAAATTTGGTTTTAAATGAAGAAAAGCACTCAATTATTATTGATCAACTGAAAGATGAATTCAGTGATGTTTTTAATGAACAATTAGGAAAATTCAATGGTAAAGAAATAAATTTACAGATGCAAAACCAATATTTTTTAAACCCCGTCTATTACCAATTGCTTGAAAAGAGGACATCGAAAATCAATAACGTGAATTGATTTCAAAGGATATTTTAGAGTTAGTCGACAATTCTGATTTGGGAACGCCACTTGTCCGAGTTCCAAAACCAGATGGAGCTTTTAGAATTTGTGGGGACTACAAGGTTACTATCAATAAGTTTCTTGTCGATGTTAAATATCCACTGCCACGTACCGATGAAAAATTCACTTCACTAGGGGGTGATGAACTCTTTACGAAATTAGATTTATCAAATGCATACAATCAATGGGTACTTGATGATAGTTCTCAACTTTTATGTGCGTTAAGTACGCATATAGGGACTTTAAAGGTAAAACGCATGCCTTTTGGTATTAAGCCAGCTGCAGCAATCTTTCAGAAAACAATTGAAAATCTATAGCGTGGGATTCACAATATTGTTATTTACCAAGACGACATAACTGTCACAGGAAAAAATTTCCACGATCATGTCAACAACTTAAGAGCAGTTTTAAACAATTTTAAACTTGTTTAGCAATTTAAAATTAAATTTAAAAAAATGTTTTTTCTTTCAACAAAAATTTCGTATCTTGGTTTTAACATTGATAAATATGGTTTAAGCAAAACGAATGAGCGAATTGCTAATATTTTGAACGCACCAGTTCCTAAAAATGTATCTGAAGCAGGCCCGTAGCCAAGGGAGAAATTTTAGGTGTTCAAACCCTCAAAAATAACACAAATGAGACTATTAAATTCAAAATGTAATTTTTTGTTAAGATAAACTGAGATAATGTTAATTTACTCGAAGATGCAAAAGTTTAAACACTTTCAAAGCCAAAATATAAAACTTCGCTAAATTAATGAAAAAGTTGTCTGGCCAAATGAAAGATTAACTTTGCTTTTAAAGGCATAATCCTTATATTGGAATTTAGCTGCAAGGAGCTTGTATATTAAAGACCCTGATATAAGGAAAAATGTATATTTGAAATTATACCTTCCTAGAACGAATATAATTTCATATATTATAAAAAATAAGGATGACACTTTTTACGAAATATCTAAGCTTATTGGCTCCAAAACCTTCGAGAAAACATTTGTTGAATGGATTTTTTTTTTAATTTGTAAAAGCTATATAATGCACAAAAAAATGAACCACGAGTTTGCCACGAGGATGACTAAAACGTTTGCCCACTCTATTTAAAATAAAAAATATTTAAAATAAAAAAAATACAATAAATATTTAAAATAATTAAAATAAAAACAATTTTTAAATAAAAAAAAAATAAATTTTTATTTAAAATAAAAATAAAATAAAATAAAATAAAAAATTGAGCTGTCAATGGTTCTCCAATAAAAAATAATAAGACATTGAAACTACACGATCTAGTAATAATGTTTTAAGCCATTTTTGAGTAAATAGCATCGTTGAGCTCTTGGAATTGATTTTTAGCTACCACAAAATTTGTGGCATTGCCAGAGTACAAAATTTTACACCGACCTCGGCGGCTGATAAGTCGTTTTAGTGCTGCGACAAAGGCTTCAGTTGTCAAATCGCTGACAACCTCCAAATGAATTGCCTTAGTTGCAAAACAACAAAACGCACCAATGTATACTTTATGTGGTCGCTTGGTTGTACGTTGTTGATAATGCATTGTTGTCTTTTTTTTTTTTGTTCATTTGGCTTATAATTTGGCTAAGCTCATCTATTGATATCGTTTCAAACTTAAAAGTTGATTCTGTTCTTTTAATTAAATTCGTGTAGGATTGTTCAACACTAGTTTTTTATTTGCTTGCCACGTTGATTTTTATTTATTACACTTGTGATTTTGTTTTCTATGTATTGATTTTAAGTCGCTTCAAACTATGTTTCTATAGTTTTCACATTCACCTGGGTTAATGGTCGTTTATAACCGTGCGTTTATAATCAACAATTTTCAAGCGTCTCATTTCGAGTAGAGTAACCATACACATTTATTTTCATTCCTTTTTATTTTGTTTACTTTAGTCATTTTATTTAGGGACTCTTTAACGTAATCACTGAACCTTTTAGCTCTTATATCAGAACCTTTTACCGCAATCATATCGATACGTCCAACGCATAAGTTGGTAACTCAATTTACCAACTTTATAAGGGACAGCGCTTATCAATATCTGCGCATTGAACTCCATGTGGTGACAATTTTTGGACCTATAGCTAAAAAATTGAGGGATTGGCAACTATTTTAATACTTACAACTTCGGTATATTTAGGTAAGGCCTCCATACAAAAACTTGGCAACTTAAGTTACAAATATATTGCACAAACTTTTTGTTTTGTGTCTGTTGGTAACTTCGTTTACCAATTTATGCATGGGACAACAAAGAAAATTTGTGTTGATAACTTCATGTACAAAGTTATTAGCTGATTTTACTAAAAAAATGATGGTTGTAAGTCAGACATACCAACTTAATGCTCAATTATTTTGTTTAATTCACGTTGATAAATTCAGTTCAGTTCATAAGAACCAGACCTAAAAAATAAAATGTAGGACGACTTGTTTTAGACATATTGTAATACGCAGTAGGACAATTTAAAGCGGCCTTTACTGGGAACGCAAAGCTTGGCGGGATAATTTAAATTTATGATCAGTTGTTTATTTTGTATCAAAGTGTTTACCATCAAAGTGTATAATGTCGATGATATGATTTTTTTTTTTATATGAATACTTTAATTTTATTACTTGCTTAATTTTAAATTGTTAAAATTAAGATTTGTTTTTTAAATATTCCATTTTTATGAAAAAAATATTTTCATTCTAAAATGTGTGCTGATCAATAAAGATCATATTTTTTTAACACACAAAACAAACATTTTAGTTGTTTGCAAAGAAAATGATGTCAATGGCTTCGCAAAAATCAAGTAATCTGTTTTTTACATTAATATTTCTCATTAACAAGTAATATATATTCTTTTTTATATTCATAGACTGTGACTCAAATGATGATGTATTTAATACAGACGAAGATTCTAACTATGAGCCATCTGGTACAACGGATTCTGAAGATTTTACTGAGGATGAATATAATAAAAATGAAGATAGAAACGAATTAAGCCCGGAGTTCAGTGCAATTAATCCAAAATCTCGAGCCCCATTTTACAAAAAAAAAGAGACTAGCTTTCCTGAAGGAGTGGGCTCGTAATAAAGCTAAGCGAATGTGCAATTATGGCGAGAAAGCAAGAAAGCTTAAGATTGAACAATGCCGAAAAAATGTAGCCGTTTTTTTTTCAAATGACAAACGCAAGATTTATTTGAAAAATTGGTGACAAACAAGAGCAATGGAATTTTATTGCATAAAATCAAATTTATTGCAAAATCAAGAGGTTTGTTAAAAAATGTTTTTAAATACACTCAGAATTACTTGGAAATGGGTAGACACAGTACAATTTAAAGCAAGAAAAGGCTATGGGTTTTTGTCACAGGATAAGAGAGGAAAATATCAAAGATCAGTAAATGAACTGTCGTCTAAAATCAAAAATTATGTTTTAGAGCATATCAAATCGTAAGTAGAGTCGCATTACACTCGAAAGCGGTCGTCTAAATTATACATCAACGCAGAGGGCTTAAACTGTGCTAAAATGTACTGGTTATACCAACAAAAACGATTACAAAATCCAGAATTACAACAGGCAAATCTTCGGCAATTTCGAGCTATTTTTAACACTTTATACCAAAAGCGGGCCAGTGTAATACATGCACTACTTTTAAAAACTTAAATGATGTGGAAAAAGCTAATGTTAAGGAACAGCAAGATTTCCATTTATTTTTTAAAGACGAAGCAAAGAGGGTTAAAGATGATAACAAGAAATGTGCTGTTGAGAGTAATGGAAGAATTTTATGCGCTTGTTAAGATTTACAGAAAATTTTAACTTGTCTGAATGCTGATCAGTGCTTTATGTTATAAAAGAAAATTTGCAGCATTCAATTTAACAGTTTTCGATATGAGCGAAAGGGAGGCATTTTGCTATTTATGGGATGAATCGATTGCTAAGAAGGGTGCAAATGAAGTAGTCAACTGCCTTCATAATTTTATAACGCAAAAAACAAATTCATGTGAGTATTTCAGATTTTGGTCCGCTAAATGTCCTGGCCAAAATCGTAAAAAAGTAGTGTTCTGTTTCTATTCATGGATTGCATATAAATATTCTGTCAGTAAAACATCGCTTTCTTGAAAAAGGTAACACCCAGAACGAAGGTGATAGCGTTCATGCCGCCATTTAAACAGCAAAAAAGGGGAAAACTGTATTTGTGCCGATGCAGTGGTACTCAATAATTCGAAACGTCAAAGTTTCTGTTAAGCCCTAAAGGGCAATTGAGATGGTTACTGACGACTTTCACAATTTCGAAGAATTTTCTAAAAAGTTAAGTTTTGACAAAAAGCCAAAAATTTATGTGAGTAAAATGAGGGAGATACTTTTTAATGAAAATTACCCGTTTACAATGTTATTTAAATATGACTTTCGTGAAAAAGATTACCAAAAATACATCATTTATGAGCCACCACCAGTCCACACTATCAAGCATGGAATAAAAAAACATTTTTGAAAATCCATGACACAGATTTACCAAAGCTTATAAAAGGTCCTTTGCCCATTTCCTTAAGGGGGTCTTCTCATTGAGCAACTTTTTTTTTCAACTTTTTTTTTGCATTTATTTATAGCTTGGGTAGTTGTGAATATGTCCCTAAAAGGATTTTTAGAAATTCGAAATACTTTAGAAGATACAGCCTTTTTTGTGAAGCAAGGTCTGATGGACAAGAAGGTGATGAAGGTAATAAAACCAGCTTACGAAGCGCTGTCGGCAGATAATTTGCTTGAAAGATGCCTTGGATCTGAAACTCAGAATTCCAATGAGTCCTACAATTCTGTTCTTTGGTCACTTTCGCCCAAACACATCAACTCAGGCGCACGCACCATCGAAGTGGCCAATTTCATTGCAACGCGCCTCTTCAACGACGGTTTTATACCCATACTTAAAATTATGGGTTTGATGGGTATTGCGATTGGCAAAAACGCATACGAATACGCACTATCTCGCAATGAAGACAGATTGAACCGATCAGAGACTCGAGCTGCGGCATCATCAAAAGCTGGCAGAACGGCTTGCAGAGCAGAGAGGGCAGCAGAAAGCAGTTTCTACGAAAAAGAGGAAGGTGGCCTGTATGGAGCTGGCATCGCCGACTAATATTTGTAAGTAAAAATTGTCAGCTCTTTAAAACTGCATTTAAACATTTTTGATTTTTTTTTTTTCCCAAAAAAATTACTTCAAACTTTAAACGCGTTTATCTCGAACCCACGTTTTTCGAACTGGCGGCCATGATATCTCCAGTTCAACTGAACCGATTTTCATAAAACAAAATGGAATCGACGCAGAATTGTCACCATTCTCGGGTGAACCTCGACCATAATTTTAAAAAATTTTTTACTATTTTTTTTTTACACTAAACTACAAAAAAAAAACCCGAAATTGAAATTTTTTTTTGAATGGCCGCCATTTTGTCAAAAAAAATCACAAAATTAAGCTTGAGGTTCACCCGAGAATTACATCTATACTGATTATAACCCCGTTTTTTTTTTCATTTCAGACGCTCCGGAGACCCGGAATCGTGGCCGCCGTGACGACACCTTTTTTTTTCACCACCAACTTTGAAGTCTCATTACTTTTTGAACAGCCCACGTATCGAGGCAAAAAAAATTTTTTTATTTACTTTGAACCTTTTGTAATACAATAAATAAAAAAAGTTTTCAATTATTCTTTGCGTTTTCAAATAAGAATTTTTTTAAAAAGGGTCCAAAAAACGGGTTTTGAATGAGAAGACCGCCTTAAGAAAAAAAAAAGATTAACCCTTTCATTTTGTGTCACGAATAAGCATATCAACGATAAGTAAGACACGAGAAGCAATAGATTTTTGTATAGAATAAAATAGTGCTTCTCGTGTCTTGCTGATCGTTGGTGAGCTTATTCGTGATACAAAATGAAGCGATTAGTATCCAAAACTTTACCATGAATTTTATAAAAACCTTAAGGATGAAAACCTGGAGTCTAGCAGTACTGAAAGCAATGACGAGGATTCACTGATTATATAATAAAGAAACGTATCCGAACCAATTAATAATGTAATTTTTGTTTTTAATTTCATTTTCCGAATATTTTTATACTTAATCAAAAAAATAGTGCATCCAAATGCATCATAAAGATAATGTATCCAAACGGTGTATACTGATAACTTTTTCTAACAAATGAATAATGCGTTTTTTTGTTTGGAATTTTATTTCAATAAATATCTTTTAATTTTCAGACCCAAATTATTGTGTTTTATGTTCCTAAGTATTTTCTCTTTTTTCATAATGTTTGCATTCACTTTATTTATAACTTGAATAACAAATCACTGTGATAATTATTTATCGATGTAATATATTTGTAAGTCGTAATACCAGACAGTTAACCTTAAAAAAAATCTTCGAAAAGTTTTGTAACTTACAAGAATAAATATAAAAATTGCTGCAGACAAGTTGGTAACTTAAGTTAGAACTTACATTAATTTTTTTTTTGTCCAAATTATAAGTTTAATTGTTAAATATCCCCTTACATATGCTTGGAAAAACTACAGCGTTTTAAAAGCCGACAGACATTAATTTTATCTACAATAGAAAAAACCCTGTTCTCAATTTTGGTTTTTGGTATTCTTTTCATAAAGAAAACAACACTAAAATGGTTATAGCCAAAAATTACGATTTTTGAGTTACCAACTCATAAGTTGGACGTATCGATACATATAGAGTGAATGTCACTTAAAATCGTACAGCAAGTTTAGTCTGACAATTTATTTAATTGTTCCTAAACAAAAAATTGCTTCTATGCAAAATTCTATGGAAAAGTATGTGAATGCAATATATTTTATTAATATGTTAATTTACAAAAAGCTTTTGGGTGAAAACCTAAAGAAAAGAAATAAAATCCGATTATTTGTAAACATGGCCCGTATTCCAAAGAACTGGGGCAGAACAGGTTCAAACCCCATCTGACACAGACAATTTTTTTTTAAAAGAAGTAATTTTTCTGATCAGTCGTCACTTCTCTGCAGACAATTGGAAATATGAGTAATAATGCCATATAAAACTTCTTAACAACATAAGCCGTTCGGAGTCGGCATACAACTTAAAGGTCTACTTCTCGATCAATTGCGTACAAACATTTAATAACACTCGCTACTGTTGGAGCATAAGATCGGTCAAAAGCTGAAATGGACGACTCGTTTTTCGTAGCTTATATGTGAACGTAACAGCTTATCAGGTAAAATTATAGCTTCTCACAGAGATATAACTGCCCTTCATAAAGTGACCTTATAGTTTTTAAATACAATGTATTACCGGAATTATTTAAGCTTTCATCCGGCAGAAAAATCTTACTTTTTGCAATTTAAATTAATCGCCAATGAAATTGTTTCATCTAACTGCGTTTTGAATAACTCTTCAGCGCCAGGTCTGCAGGCCGATCCAAACGCCAATTCGTTGCTACCTGCAGTTTTAAATATTTAAAATGACCTTCAAATGTTCAAGAAATAATACCTAATGCGATGTTTATCAAAGCCACTTCAACTCCAACGTCCTCTTTGACTTCAGCAACTGAGTCTATGTGTTCACTACTTGGATATGGAATTTCCACAGCATTAAATCCAGCTTGTTTTGCAAGGCGCATTTTATCAAAAATCGATGGAGCGCCCTCCGTAAAAAGGAAATTTAAGTTTGCTGCAAACTTTAGACACATCGTTGAAAATCAGATTAATAACGAATAAATTAGAACTTGGTGGGTTCTATCTCTCCACTCCTTGTTAACTTCTTGGGAAAACGATACAATTATCAAGACGTCCGTGAAGATAGCAACGATTTTTTCGTCGACCCCCAGCTACGAATTTTTTGTAAGATATAGCGCTACGCACACAGGGTGTTTATTTACAGCAATAATGATCATTAATGAAGTATTTTGTAAATCAAACGTAAATTTTAACAAAGAGGTGGAGTAATTAAGAAAAAAACTTTATAAAACATTACAACTAAACATTTAAAGACAATAACATATATAATAAGTACTCTACTTCTTACGCTATACGCACTAAAATATAAAAAAAGTTTTCTGCACACATACAACCTATGCACCTCGAAACCGGGTATTTTTCCAAAACTTTCGACACCAAAACCAACTCTCTAGCTGCATTGGAACAGATTCCCTACCAGGTCGAAATCCATTTTGGAAAAGGCCGTGTAGTTGTGTAACTGTGTAGCTAGAAAGTAGATATTTTTTAAAAATTTTCAAAACTAAAATCAAGAGCCTAGCTGCTTTGGAGTAGGTTCTATACCAGGTAATACTTTTTGAGGTAAGGAACGATTTTGGACACTAGAAAGTTTTCTGCATATATACCACCCATATAGATTAAGAAAAAATTTTGTATAGTTTTTTAATACCATAACCAACTCTCTAGCTGCATTGAAACTGGTTCTATACCATGTCATACCCCATTTAAACAAAATCGTTGCTGGCTTCTCAGGCGTTCCAAAAGTTTTCTGAACATATGACACCTATGCACCTCGAAAACATGTATTTTTCCAAAACTTTTGACACCAAGTCCAACTCTCTAGCTGCATTGGAACAGATTCCCTACCAGGTCGTCATCCATTTTATAAAAAAGAGTTTTCTGCTGACGGAAAAAGCAAAGCGGCTACAAGAAATATTCAAGATAGTCCGACAGAACCTTGAATGAGTGCCTCAGGACCAGGCGCATCATTATAATCTGCGACGTAGAGCCTGGAAGCCAAGGGTCGGCGACATGATCCTAGTGAAGCCACCTATCTAAGGCAGCCGATAACTTCGCAGCAAAACTAGCCCAAAAATACTAGTTACCAAATACCAAAAAAATGTCAAGGAGTTTCACCGCATCAACGAACCAAACAACGCAGTAACATAATCCATCATTTTTCTTGCGCGGCACCACCCGCGTTAAAAACTGGGATCCGCAGCACAAACTG
Source organism: Coremacera marginata (assembly GCA_914767935.1). Taxonomy (NCBI): domain Eukaryota; kingdom Metazoa; phylum Arthropoda; class Insecta; order Diptera; family Sciomyzidae; genus Coremacera; species Coremacera marginata. Next base: position 124,469,348 of record OU612043.1, read on the forward strand.
CGTCTCCAACTGAGATCCGCGGCACCAACCTCGTCGCCAACTGGCACTATCTTGCACTAGCCGCATCTGCCATTCTAAACTGCAAGCCAGCAGCCATACCTGCTACTCTAAGCCGCAGTCAGCAGTCATACCCGCCACGCTAAACTGCAGTCAGCAGTTGCAACCAGCGGCAAATACCGCATCGCAACAAACACGTCAAACTACTACAAGCTCAGTCACTACAAGAAACCTTAAGACGCAGCACATAATGACTACCAGAACCGGTCGTTACGAGTGGCCAAAATCGCCACCCAGTATTTCAAAGTCGTTTCCAAGTGGTAAGCAAGAGTTTGACCAAACCAAATAAACGACGATGTGCGTTGGCTATCATTTTTCTTGCGCAGCATGACCCGCGTTAAAAACTGGGATCCGCAGTTCCAACTGCGTCAAAAAAAGGGACCTGCAGCCGTACCTGCGTCAACAACTACCGTGTTCTCAGCATCGCCATGAACAGTGCATGAAATAATTGCACTAGAAATTGCATGATAACATTACGAGTCAATAACCACTACCTTCTCAGCACACACCATGGTCAGCACAACAATAATTGTACCAGAAGACACATGGAAATTGCCACAAACCAACAGTTACGGCTTTTCAGCATCATCATGAGCAGCGCAACAGCACCGCGTCAGCAATCTCATGATAACTCATTCAACAACAACTATCAAACAAAACAGCAAGTCAACAACATGTGTCAAACATTTCGAACCAGCGACATATATCCATCAAGCAACCAGCCGACAAGGAACTGTCAAACAGTCGCAGCCCTGCAGCGAGCTGGTAGACAATATTCACCGTGTACTATTTTTGTGCTAGTACTTAAAGGTTATATACGAACTAGTTATCTATCGTACCCTAGTGGACAAAAACGCGCTAGTAAATTCGATTAGAGAAAGTGAAACAAAGCTATTTAGCGAGCTGCGTGTATAAACGTATATCCATGCCGGTTTGGCTTCAACTTGAATTTTGTTGTTTTCTTCTTTTTGCCGGCATTTCTTTTATTTTGTTAAAAAGTGTTAAATATACCGAAATATAATTGAATAAAATAAAGTTAGGCCAGACAAACGAAAATAAAAAAATTAAGTGGATGACTCAATGGAGATAAATGACTCAATTGAGATGGAGTGTGTGTTCAATTGCTAACTGCATGCAGACAACCTACTGCAGTCCCAAGAGTTTGTTGTGTTGGTTGTTATACTGTAAATATGTTAATGTGTTTATGTGTATATTTATATTAAAATAAATATTAAGTATATTAATATATTAAATTAAATTTAAATTTTCTTAATGTGTTTGAAAAACATTGTCGAATATCTATCCCGAGAGACCCAAATTTAGAACTGGTGCGATATCTGCCCCAAGGCACTAGTGCAATATATTTCCAAATGAACCAGTTCTTGCACTAGTACGCGTTGATGCAGTGGGTGAAAATTTACCTTTTTCGTAGGACAAGCCCCTGTTAAATGCGACAGTCAAAAGCATTGCTTGGAGATAGGCGAGGTACTAGTAGCTGTCTTCTTAGTACTAGTGAATTCACTATTTTTGTACCAGTTCTTGACGCTGCAGGGAGGCCACAAGCAGACAACAGATCCGACAACTCATCCCGGCCACAGAAGCGTTGCAGAAGACGCCCACGAACAGCGGGAGTCTCAAGCTCGCTCACCCGCTCAAAAGCAGATAAAATTCACTCAAAACATCACGCAAGTCTCACAGCATTGCAAATTCAACAGAAGTTGGAACTGGCAATGCCGAATTCCGCAAGCCTCAGAAGCTTCAAATAAGAAACATTTAAATGCAACGATGACTACAGTTTGTGCTAGTCTAAGTGATCTTAATTATCAAAGTTTCCACGCCACAGTGAGTGAAAATAGAGTGATTTAGTAAAGAGAATATTAACGCAACAGGTTAATTGAAATAACAGACATTCGTTGCAATAACGTTAATATCTCACCAACATCGTAACAAGTGCGCAATAAAGTTCTAGCGAATCACCGCAAGCAGGTGTCCTATATGAAAACGAGGAAAATTCGCAACCTAACCTACAACCTCGCAAACAGTATTATGACAAAGCAACCAGCGAAGTTCTGAAAGTTGTGCACCCAAAGATAAGGACAAGTTCGAGCAGTCAAAAGAAACATTCGAAAAGCGGGTCAAGGAGATGAACTAGCCACACCACAGGCGGTAGAGATACCCCACGCCGCCGCAAATCGACACCATCAGGTGATATCGAGCACAGCAGTTAACCTGCAGCGAACAGCACAGCTACACAAGAGGCAACCACCTCAAATGCAATCGCCATCTCGGCCGCAAACCTCACGCGCAGCAGGAGCGATGATATGCATGCAAACCACCTGTTCGTGTACCCACCAGGCTCAGGAGGTATACAGGACTACCATTGTCTTGCAACAGGAAATTTCCTAAATGATCGCATCGTCGAGTTCTACATACATTGGATTCGACGCATTCTAGGGCTACGAGGTCGCGCAGATGACTTTTATATCTGCAATCCTTTCTTCTATGAGCGACTCGTACGGCTAAAAGCGATACCAAACGATACGCCACACACGCTTAGACAGCGCCACCACGCCGACATACAGAAGTGGACACGAAAGCAGGACATCTTCGAGAAGGAGTTCATACTCGTGCCCATCAGCGAGAAGCAGCTTTGGTTCCTCGCCATAATCAGTTTCCAGGCGCTCAACGAACCAAGATTTTACCCTACACTGTCACCAACTACAGTAACCAACCAGTACCCAATCATGCAACCGATAATCCTATTCATAGACTCACTGGCTACTAACTTATCGGTCACATGTTTTAAGTCCACTAAGAAGTTATCTTGAGCATGAGTTCCGGGCCAGCTCGAACAGAAAACCAAGATCTTCACAGCCAACTATTTGCCGGGCCATCGAGTAAAGGTGCCGTAGCAACGCAACCTGACAGACTGCGAGTTATATATGCTGCAATTTATCGAGAGCTTCGTGTGTGACCCTCTCATCGACTACCAGCCTCCGTTCAGAAGCGAGGCCTGGTTTTCAGACAAATAAGCGCCATTATCCAGGAGTTAACCGGAAGGGCCCTGCCGAGCATCCCACTGCCAGAACTCTTACAAGAAGTCTCCAGCAGCCACACGAGCGTGCAGCAGGCGGTATCAAACCAACCGTCTCCCACGTAACAGGTAGCAAAAGGACTCGACGCCAACCAGGCCATAGAAGTCGAAGCCTCAGCATCACAGCGAACAGCAGTCCCTCTCGATCAGCAGGCGCAGATCACACAGCACGCCTCCACCGAGTATAACGCTGGTCATGACACAGCACAGGAACAGTGGGAGAGTTCTAGCGATTCCTCAGAAGAATGCCTAGGTTGGTTGCTAGAACCAAAGCAGCCAAGCCTCACACCCGCCGATGGGATGACATCCACATTGACAGATGCTGTCCATACCCTGGCACCACAAGCAGGCTGTATCTACCAGTCACCCAGCGATAACCAACTCGGCAATTGGCTACCCGTTAAGCTGCAGCATCACATTGCCGAATCTGAAGCACGCCGAAGACGCAAGCAACAGATGAACTTCAAAGTCGACATCGACGGCACTTGTCATATGGTGCAGATAGCCCGCAGCGGGAACGCCAAGGTTTCTTTTTCCCGGCTGACGTAAAGGGGGGTGTGACGAACCTATTTTTATAAAATAGGCCCCCACAATATTATGCGCTATGAGCAGGCAAAACTACATATGCCTACAACCAGAACGACGACATCCAGTTACAAACAACTTAAACGAAGCCACCAGCGCTAGTATTAATTGAGATTTAATATTAAGAACATATCGAATTGGACCAATGAATTAATATTATTATGGAATTTCGCATTTATTCAAACATACTTATATCTTATTAATATTCATCAAACCTTAGTTATATTTATCAAATCATATATTTAATATTAACCTACCTACCATACTTACCTTATTATTAAGAATTCAATATCTACTACTAAGACTTAACATATTTACTACTTAGTAGTAAGAAAAGCATTGTCGAAGCATAGCTGGCAGAAGCCAACATTTAATTATAAGTCGATTATTTTTTGAATAAACGGGGAGTCTTGTACAGAGCACCAAACCGAGCGCTAGGACAAGGTAACATATCGACATTTGAAAATCAGTCTTGCTGCAGCCAGCAGACTGAGTAGTTGTAGTTGCTCCCGATACCTTTCCTTCTCCCTTTACTTCGAGTTGTGTGCGAGGTCACTTGGACCAGATTGGCCCTCACAGCACCCCTCTCCTCTCAGCTCTCCACAAGTGATTTTCCAGCGTAGTAGTTTCCTTTTTTGAGTCGTGTTGCAAGGTCACTTGAACCAGATCGGCCCGCTCAGTAACATTCTCACTCTCTCTCTTCACGAGCATCGCTCTCACGAGTAATCCTTACTTCGAGTTGTGTGCGAGAATCACTCTCACAAGTGATTCCTTACTTCGAGTTGTGTACGAGGTCACTTGGACCAGATTGGCCAGCTCAGCACCCCTCTCCTCTCAGCTCTCAACGAGTGATTCTCTAACAAAGTAGCTTCCCCTCTTGAGTTGGATCACCCACCCAGTGTTTCGCTTATCGCGGCTCTCAACGAGTTTTGCTCATCACCATATCCTTTCCCTCCGACCGACGGGGACAGACAAGAGACGGAGCGCTAGGAACAACAGCGAAGGTCAACGTGGTCATAAATCGAACGACCCGAAGAGGTAATCCGATTTCTCGTAGCCAAACAAGGAGGTCTAAAAAGTACAGTCGTGTACACAAGATTAGCAGCCGTTACCCAGGGCTTGTCACCAACACCAAGGTTACCTTCCACAGCATCATCAGTGAAGACGCTGATTTTGCAGACCTTGTCGTGAAAAGCCACCGCAAGAATCGCTAGCCACCCCTCACAAGTATCGCCGTCCATACTAGGAAGCACCGGTCAGGTTCTCAAATTACTCTCTGGCACTAGTCCTCCCGGGAAAGGCCCAGAGGGGAACCGCTGGCCAAATCAACTGTGATATCCGTGCAGCGAACCATAATCGCACAATAACAACAGACCTTACTAACAAGGTCGAGCGATCTGAAAATCCTCCACAAATCGTCTTGTAAGGGCCCTGGACAGCCTCTGAGAATACCTCAGCAAAGTTGCTGTGACGAACCAAAGGCAACTTTGCCGTATCTGAAATTTTTTAAATGCATTATGGTCTAAATATGTTCGCTTAACGCAGCGCAATGTGGCCGCAGAAAATGGCAAATTGCATATAGCAAATCGCGTGTTGATTATCGTACATCTACTTAATAATATCATATAATTAGTTAATTAATTTTTGTTTCTCGTACATAATTGAAAACCGATTTCATATCAAAACTTAAAAAAGCTGCAATAAATGTTTATCTTAAATTTTTTACTTTATTTGTAAATTAATTACGACCTTCTTTCATAAGCTTTAAGTTATGTGTTTATATAACTCCAATAATTTTTCAATTATTAAAGGTTATATTTTATCGAGCTCAAGGTCAATGTTGCTTTCCGAAGAAAACAACTGAAGGAATAACAACTAACAACAACAATACCCTATATAGAGTATCAATCACATAGCAGACTAGACAGCTGTTTCGTTGGCCGCTACACCAACTCATCAGTAGCCTTTTATCGTGATTCTTGCTGTGATCCACTAAGCTCTTAATTTTCTACTTGTTTCACGAATGCAATTAGAATATTACCCTGAATTGCGGTACGAGAATGCAAATGATATGAAAGCAGCTTAAAGTTCTTCTAATTTGTGAAGCATACTTTTAGGGAAAGTATGTTCTATTATTCGAAGATAGATCAAAGCTTTTTCTAAATACTGAAAGATTTTGTTGTGCTAGTTGTTGTTGCTCTCTTATTTCACAGTCGATCTTTGTTTTCCAAGTACCGAATACGATGGAACGATGAGATGTATGTAAAGCGCATACACTTCGAGTGGCTTCGCTGGCTAGGTCATGTTGAGCGAAAACCGACTTACGGTTGTTAGCGCCACCTAAGTATTAATTTTACTTTATCGATGACCACGCATTTTTCTCGTATCCACAAAAAATGCCTGGCCTTCAAAATGCAATAAGTGCATTACTCTGACAATTTGTCATGCAGTCAGTTGTTTATGCTAGAATTTAGGGTTATTAGCTTAAGAGTGTAACTCCACTATTTTGTTGTTTCCCACGGTCACTGACTCACTCTGGCATAAGCGCAATAAACAAAAATATTACACATGCAATCCGAAGTGCCGATTTTTATTGCTTGTTTTTCTTTTTGTCAATTTAAATTGTAACTTCAACCAATATTTTGTGTTTTTGAATGTGTTACATATGTGACCAGAATTATAAGTAAGTTTGCTGTTGGTCTCAGTAATTTAATAATTTACTTTTAAAATATGATTTGGTATTAGTGAATATTTGAGTATACTACATTGTGCTCTGTTTCTCAGCAACAAATTGAGTAGTCTGGCAAGCATTGAGAAGCCTTGAAGCATTGAGAAACCGATTATGGCTGTCAAGACTTCATTACAGTCGGGCAGCGGAACTTCAACGCTCTCATTCATAATTGGGGTTTCCGGGATATCATCTCTATTGGCGGGATTGTTATCATCATTGCCATTCAGAAGACTAAAGAAGTGTTCCCTCTATAACGTCAGTGTACTCTGGCTATCTGTGACTAGATTTCCGGTTTCATCCTTCCAGGAAGAGGCCCCGGGTCTGAAGCCATTGGCTAGGCATCTTATCTTTTCGAAAAATTTTTGGACCTCATTCTTGTCGCATACATCTCAATCTTCTCGCACTCACGCTTTCTGCCTCTATTTTTTTCCGTCTGAAAAGACGTCTCTCGTCCTTCCTCTTCTCTCTGCATCGCTCCTTAGCAGCACGCGTTACAAACGACTGCAGGGTAGCTTTGAAGGCGTAATATTTTTATAGTGATAGCGTCAAAGTCATTGTTTATTGTTAGTTAATTTAGTTCATTCATATGAGTTTGAAAAGTTACGGGTGTATAGTGAAAAGTTTTTGGAAATTGGGATGTTTGAGGATTGATTGTTTATATGGGATTCTTGGATCGATATTCTTTTAACTTTGTATTGTTTGATTAGTATTAATAATTCTTTATAATTATTCTGATATTCATTCATATTCAATTGCAATATTCTTAACGACATTTTACATCTTGATAGAAATATTTATAATGAAAACATAGTATTGGAAGTATATGAAGGAATATATAACGAGTTATTTAATATAATCGATTTGAGTTATAAAGTAAAAAATTTAAGTTATGTGTTTGTATAACTCCAATAATTTTTCAATTATTAAATGTTATATTTTATCGAGCTCAAGGTCAATGTTGCTTTCCGAAGAAAACAAAGATCGACTGTGAAATAGAAGAGCAACAACAACTAGCACAACAAAATCTTTGAGTATTTAGAAAAAGCTTTGATCTATCTTCGAATAATAGAACATACTTTCCCTGAAAGGATGCTTCACAAATTAGAAGAACTTTAAGCTGCTTTCATATCATTTGTATTCTCGTACCGCAATTCAGGGTAACTTACTAATTGCTTTCGTGAAACAAGTAGAAAATTAAGAGCTTAGTGGATCACAGCAAGAATCACGATAAAAGGCTACTGATGAGTTGGTGTAGCGGCCAACGAAACAGCTGTCTAGTCTGCTAGGTGATTGATACTCTATATAGGGTATTGTTGTTGTTAGTTGTTACTTGTTATTCCTTCAGTTGTTTTCTTCGGAAAGCAACATTGACCTTGAGCTCGCTAAAATATAACCTTTAATAATTGAAAAATTATTGGAGTTATATAAGCACATAACTTAAAACTTATGAAAGAAGTTCGTAATTAATTTACAAGTAAAAATTTAAGATAAACATTAATTGCAGCTTTCTTATGTTTTGATATGAAATCGTTATTCAATCATGTACGAGAAATCAAAAATAAAAAAAAAAAACATAAACAAAAGTAGCTTTAGTTAGAGTTAGAAACTCTACATCATATGACATTGATTCCGGAGAGTCAATAGCTGCATTTGCGTGGCACTGGGTCAGATCAAATCTCAGTGGAACAGTTTTAGTTCAACTTTATTACAATTTGGCACTATTGGTGATGAAATGCCAAAATACGAATGCGAGCAGTTAGGCGAAAACTCGAATGAGAGTAATTCAGATTTGCCAATAATGTTCGTTTTGAAAAAAGTGCTTTAAACTTGGCAGCATTATATGATCAGAAGTAGAACCAAGAAAAGGGCTAGTTCTAATTTTTGTTTTTGCATTGCGAATAAAATAGAGCCACGCTCTAGATCAACGACCACGGGAATGCAGCTAATGTCGTCTATCCTGTTCTTAATTTTATATTCAGTTATGTTGTGATTTTTGTTCTTTTTATGATTATCTATAAGATTTGTTTAGTTCTATTTGACACGGTTCTTGGTAGAACTCTTGTTTTTATTTTTTTTCCTTTTTGGTTTCACTTGTTTTACTTTCCGATAGTTCTTCTTCATTGCGTAGTAGGTCGGAGTATATCACTCTCTCTCTCTCGGTGTATTTATAGAAGATGTTGGAAGTGGAGAATTGTCTTCTTTGGCTAAGTCTATTGATATTTGCGTAGCTGTGCTTATTTCATTTTCTCTTTTTGTGATTGAGGAATATGTTGTTGGGCCGTGCTGATGGAGTTCTTTGTATGTTGTTGTTGCTTTTTTCTGTACACTTTTTTCAAGTGTTATTATTGACTGTATTTCTTTTTCTCTTAGGAAGATGGGGCACTTTTTGTCAGTTGCCCTGTGGTTGCTGTTGTCCGACCCTGCTTTATGCAGTTTACGCAAATTGGATACCGGTCGCATATTTTATCAAGCTCGAAAACAATATGCATTTTTTTGGCACAATTTGGGCATATTTTTTTGTTTCTACATATTTTGGACGTATGCCCGTACTGAAGACACCCCTTACACCTCATAGGTGAGGGAATGAAAGGACGAACTCTTACTCTGGCGTAACCAACAAGTATTTCGCTTGGCAGTGTGGGACACCAGTTTCAGTGAGGCAGCTTTCGGATTTTTTAATATCTTTTTTATTTCTGTTACGTTTTGAGGTTTAAGTTCTCTTAAAATTTCGTCTTCAGGGATCCCTCTTAAGTCATTAGAGTAGATTACTCCCTTTGAGAAATTAAGAGTGGAATGTTTAGTTATATCAACACAAATTAACGGTGCTAACGCTAAATATTCCAGTATAGATTTTCGGATCTTTGCCAGATTTGATTTTTTCCAGAAAAAGAAGAAACAGATAATAAAGATTTGGTTTTAGAAATTTTTATTTAGTAAAATACAGAGAGAGGGGGGAACTTACCAGCTGGATTGCGCTTTTGAGAATAATTTAGCACTCTCATCGACAAGCCGACAAGAGCTCTTTTTTGGAGTTTTCGGAATAACTCTGAAAACTCACTCAACGCACTTAGCTGTTTTAACAAATACAAATTATTAAAATTCAACTTAAACTAAACTTAAATACAGGGTGACGGTGTAAACATTGCCGCCCACCTTGCAGCAAACTGCAAAAAACTAGAAAATTATTTAAGTAGATATATAGGATAAAAACTTAAAATGCCTTAAATAAATAAACCTATTCAGTGCAGTTTCATTTTTTAAAATTCAGTGTTTATTTTCGGTGTGTAAAAAATATAAAAATTAAAATTCAATTTAATTAACAAAAATTAAATTATAGTGAGCATAAGCCCGATAGCACCCAACCAAATATGGTGCTCTGAGCGGTCAACTGGCCGGCAGGAGTCGGAAACAGGCCCGGGAGCATTATCTTGGAGTAAACTCCCACCCCCAACACTAGACTGACCGGAGCCGACTTGAAAAAAGCCTGATCAGCCAACAACAGATTGGCATACGGTTCTAGTATGCGCGCATCAAGTGTTTGAGTCGGCGTTACACACGAGTAACCACGCTTCACCTGAGCCATCACGCTTATTCGGTCACTCCGTTGAAACTTGCCGCGAATCTCCAGGCAACACATGCGGTCTGCTCCCGATCGAGAGGTGGCCAAACGCAGCGAAGCAACCAAGGCCTCGGAAATGACCGACACTGCTCGACACGGGTCTATGAGGGCTCGGACCATATGGACCCGACCCTGCGCTACAATTTTTACCGTAGCCGTGGGAGAAATCGCGACAACACACTGCGTAACTGTTAGGGGCATCTGTCGTCCAATCATCGCTCGTGCGTCACCCTGGAATCGAGGGCGTTCCACTTCCGAGCGGACTAGCGCCGGTTGGCGGTCACCATCTTGCCGATGGCTTCTCTCGCGTCTTTCGCGTCTGCGCTGACCACGTGTTTGCAGTCTTCGCGCTGCTGAGTTTAGTGGTGGTCTGAAGTGATGCACCAAGCTGTTCTGGCCATTGGACGGTTCAGTGGTCGTCAGCCGAGACGGACTGGGTCTCGGTCCAACCCACTTCGCAGCGCCCTCAGCCATCTCGGGCCCAGCGTCATCCGTCAGGGACAGCCGAGACGGGCTTGGTCTCGGTCCGCTCCTTTCGGACAACTCCGAGCTGTCCGATGAACTCTGTTCATCATTAGCCGGCTGCAGCCTAGACGGGCGAGGCCTAGGTCCACCGCGGCGACGTTTGCCGAGAGGCCTGGACTCATCCAACTTCTCCTGAGAGGGCCCATGCAACAGGCTATGTTGGTTTTCGCCACAATACTTGCACCGTATTTCGCTATAACACCTTGCGGTGGTGTGGTTTGGCGATAAGCAATTGGAGCAGTAGCGATGTAGCACCACTACGCGCAGTCTTTCGGCGTGAGTTTTCGACCGAAACTCTGGGCAAAATCTTAGCGGGTGCCGTTTATAGCACAATCGACAGGCACCTTCTACGACTTCCTTCGGAGTTCTGATATTACGGCAGTTGACCATTTTGAGCTGTAAAAAAAAAGGGGTTGAGATGTAGAAATTTTGTCAAACTAGGGTCCTGGCAACGCAACCAGCTTGACGATCGGTCGTGTTATTAAACCGCGTTCCGTTCGAACGTCAGCCACACGTACACTCGCATCTTTTCCGTGATATAATTTTGTTATTCGGCCCAACCGCCATTCGTTTGGGGGTAAAGTTTCTTCTTTCACAACAACTAAATCATTTATTTCTATATCTTTTTGCGGATATTTCCACTTATAACGCTTGTGAAGCTCTTTTAAATATTCGGTTTTCCACCGTTGGCAAAATGTTTGATGTAAAGCTTTTATCTTTTGCCATCGGTTTACGATTGAGATGGGCTTTTCTGTTATCTCAGGTTCGAACGGGGCTAGAATGGGCGCACCAATTAAGAAGTGGCCTGCAGTTAAGGGAGCTAAATCATCCGGATTCTCAGACATCGGACTAATCGGTCGTGAGTTTAGACAAGCTTCAATACGTGAAAGCAATGTCAAAAACTCTTCGAACGTGTATTTCATACCACTAGCTACTTTCTTGAAATGGGATTTGAAGCTTTTGACCCCGGCTTCCCACAAACCTCCCATATGGGGAGCACCCGCAGGAATAAAATGCCATTCCAGTTTTTGGTGAAAATAGTTGGAAACAACTACATCACGCGTTGAGCTAAGAAACGCCTTAAATTCGCGTTTAAAAGTCCGTGAGGCTCCAACAAAATTCGTCCCGTTATCTGAATAAACGTGTGCTGGACAGCCTCTCCTTGAAGCGAATCGGGAGAATGCTGCCATGAAGGCAGCAGTCGAAAGATCACTGGTAGCTTCAAGGTGTATCGCTTTTGTCGCAAAGCAGACAAAGACACAAACGTAGCCTTTTGTAATCAAGCAGGCTCGACCCGTATAGTTCTTGATGTCAAACGGGCCCGCGAAATCAACACCGGTTGATGCGAATGTTCTGGTAAGAGTGGTTCGCGAAGGGGGTAATGCCGCCATGATCTGCGTACGTTCCTTTTTTCGATTAATAGCGCATACCTTGCAGTTATGAATGGTAGTTTTTATAAGGTTCCTTGCCTTCAAAATCCAAAACTGCATTCTAATGAGTCGCAAAACCAACTGGTTACCACCATGTAGGGAAATCTCATGCGTAAACTTTATCAAAAGTCGCGAAAATTGACAATTATATGGCAATATGATTGGATGTCTTTCGTCATAAGAAAGTGCGGGAGAGAACGCTAAGCGTCCTCCTACTCGCAAAACGTTAATTTTATCCAAAAATGGATTCAAGGTTAGCACTGTGCTTTTTGTACTGACAGGGGTCTTTTCCAAAAGGCTGTGATATTCGTCCGGAAAATTGACCTGTTGACATAAAACGATTAATCGATTTTTGACAAAATCAATTTCCTGATTTGAGACCTGACCAGTAGGAATACTTAATTTTTTGTTTTGAACCCGATGGTAAAAACGAAAAACTTGAGCAAGGACTCGTAATGCTCTAGAAAACGAGGAAAACCGATCCAGAACGTCTTCGTGGTTATTGAAGAAGGAGAAATGGGATTGAACTGGTTTTCTTTCCATTTCTGTATCCAGATGCGTTTTCTCTGTAAGTTTTGGCCATGCCTTTTTATCTTTTGTTAGCCAAGAGGGGCCATGCCACCACAGCTGATTTCCGATGAGATCCTGGGGCATTACCCCTCGGCTTCCTAAATCAGCAGGGTTTTCCTGGGACTCCACGTGGAACCAATTATCGTTACCGACCTTCTCGATAATTTTTGACACTCGATTGGCAACAAAAGTTGTCCAAGAGCATGGTGGTTTCCGTAGCCACGCAAGCACAATGGTAGAATCTGTCCACAGATATAGATTGTATTGCTCTACGCAAAGTTCTGGAATCAGGAGCTCCACCACATCAGCGAGCAGAGCCGCTCCCCATAGTTCCAGTCTGGGAAGCGAAACGGTTTTTACCGGTGCTACTTTCGCCTTGGAAGTGAGTAAATGTGAAGTTACCTTCCCATCCACACCCTCAACACGAATGTATACCGCCGCAGCGTATGCCTTTTCAGAAGCATCGCAAAATGCATGGAATTCTATCTTGCTCCATGGAGAAAAGTGTACCCATCGTGGAATTTTTACTTCATTGATGTGCGGATAGCTGTGTAAAAATTGCTTCCACTTTCGAAGACTTTGGCAACTTAAGTCATCGTCCCAATCTATTTTTTCCAACCAGATTTGCTGCATTAGAATTTTGGCAATAACGATTGTGGGACTTAACCAACCAGCTGGGTCAAACAATTTTGCTATTGTTGACAAAACTTCTCTTTTCGTGAAACTATTTTTTATCTCCAATGGCTTTGCTACAAAGTAGAAACAGTCTTGACTTGCATTCCAACGAATACCTAAAGTCTTGGCCACACTCGAATCTTCTAGCTCCAAAAAGTCTGCGTTCAGCAAATGTTGTTTTGGAATGTCAGCGATGACTTCTTTACAGTTGGCTGTCCACTTCCGTAGAGCAAAGCCAGCTGAGCCCAAAGCCGAAATAAGTTCGTTTCGGGTTTTGATCGCTGTCAGTATATCGTGAGCACCCGCTAGCGCGTCATCGACATACATAAAATTCCGAAGAACCATTGAAGCTAGCGGCAACTCTTTTTTCACATCCTCAGCAAGCTGATGGAGTGTTCTGATTGCCAAAAACGGGGCACAATTGAGTCCAAATGTGACTGTTTTAAGCTCAAAGTCCTGGATTTGATCGTCGGGAGATTCTCTAAACAGAATCCGTTGAAACGAAGTCTGTTTCGGATCTATTAGTATTTGACGGTACATTTTTTCAATGTCACTATTGAAACATATTTAAAGAGTCTCCACTTGACAATCAAACGTGTCAAATCAGCTTGTAGCACTGGACCCGGGTACAGAATATCATTTAGACTGATACCGTTCGAAGTCGGACATGAAGCGTTAAAAACTATTCTTACTTTCGTCGAGACGCTATCAGGTTTTATTACCGCGTGATGAGGCAGGTAATAATTAGTCGGAGCCTGTTCATACCTGGGTGCCGACACCTTTACCATGTGGTCCAGCTCCACATACTCTTGTATGACGTTGTCATATGTTGATTTGAAATCAGGTCTTTTCATGAGAGCTACTCCGTTTCTTATAAACTGCTTGTAAGCACATTGGCGAGACTGACCCAAGCTCACTTCGAGAGGGAATTCAGTCTTAAATGGCAATGAAATTACATAGCGACCATCACTATTGCGCCGTGTTGTTTTAGTGAAATGTTCTTCACACCATTTGTCTTCTTTAGTTTTGAAGACGGTTTTCTGGGTTTCCTCTAACTCCCAAAAACGTGAGATCTGCTGATCGAGCGATATTTCATTAAAATAAGTGACGTACGTCGTAGACGTCGGTTGATTTTCTAATGGCATAGGGCCAGTGAAAATCCACCCGAAAACCGTCTCTTGCGCAATCAGCGATCCCAGGACATTCCTACGAATACCATCTAAAATTATTTTAGGGTAAATATCACCTCCAATCAGAACATCAACCTGGGTACTTTTGTAAAAGTTGACGTCTGCTAGAGGGATGTCTGGAAGGTTCTCGATTACGGAGCTATCCAGTGAACAAGTTGGAAGATTTTCAGTAAGTTGCGGAAGTATTAGAGCTTTTGTTTCAATTCGTAATTCAGAATTACCCGGTGATCCTATGATCAACTTGCAGCTCTTTTGAACTTTAGCTGATACGCTTTTGTTCAGACCGGAAACTTGTGCGTTTACTTTTTGGGTAGGGAGATTCAGAAGATTTTGTAATCTTTCTGATATAAATGTTCCTTCGGACCCAGAATTGATTAGCGATCTGGCAGTGTAAACCGTACCTCCGTGACATATGGTCACCATGGCAGTACCTAGAAGAACACTTTTCTTACTAATTGTAAAGCACGTCTGAACATTATCAATTTGCGTTTCGGTAGTGGACTGTATTTGGGTAGCATGAGTATGTGTGCTTGTGTTAGGCGTTTGGGATTGCGGCGAATTTCCAGCATTTGGCATGAACCTTGTACTCGGATTATTTTGGAAATCGCGATGCAAGAGTGTATTGTGACGTTTTTTACACGTTACACAACTATAACTGCTCTTGCAATCCTTGATTTCATGGGAACTTCCCAAACAATTAAGACAGACGTGGTATTTTCTCACCGTCGTCAACCTATCACTCACACTCATGTTTAAAAATTTTGAACAATTTCTCAGCGGATGCTGTTGTGATGGGCAAAGCTTGCAGCTGGAGTTCGATAAATTCACATGATGTGAATTAACTTTCTTCGCAAAGCTGCTGCTTTGTTGGCCGTAATTTAATTTTGGTACAGCACCTTTGTTGTTACCAGAACTCCTGATGTCCGAGACAGTCTCAAGAGTTTGGAAACGGCTAGTCAAAAAATTATCTAAATCTGTCCATTTGGGAATTTCAGATTTATTCACTATGCTCTGCTCCCATAAGGAGAGCGTATGCTCTGGTAAGCGCGTAGAACACAGATAGGTGAAAATTGCATCCCAGTTACTGATGTCGATATCATGCATCTGAAGGGATGAGATGCAATTATTAATGTCGCGCTGTAACCTTTTAATAGCACTCCCTGACTCAGAAGAGACAACCGGGAGATTGAAAGTACTTTCAAGTACCGGGAGATTCAAAAGTACTTGGCTATTCACAAGAATCCGCTTATTTTCATAGCGGTCCTTAAGATTTTGCCACGCAAGGGCAAACCCCTCATGGGTAAGTGGACATTTTTTCACTATTTCCTTTGCTTCTCCTCGAGTCTTTTGATTTAGGTGATACAGTTTCTCAACAGGCGTTAACCGGGCATTGGTTATGTAAATCGCCGTAAACATATCTCTAAAAGAGGGCCAAGACATGTAATCACCGTAAAAGAGCTCTGTATCACAAGGAGGAAGGTTAATATTGTGGCTTGAAGAATGCAGCTTAATTTCGGGTTCATGTTTGGACTCATTCGCTTTATTCAATTCATGAATAATTTCACTCATTTTAGCCACACACCTAACATAAGTATCGAAACTAGTTCTATACTTTATTTTTAGGGTTGCGGCGTCAGTGGAATCTTGTCTGGTAGTAGACATTTCTTTAGCGCAAGTCTCGTAAGCTACCTTTACTTCTGTCCAAAGCGACTTAAGTT
Organism: Coremacera marginata; assembly: GCA_914767935.1. Taxonomy (NCBI): domain Eukaryota; kingdom Metazoa; phylum Arthropoda; class Insecta; order Diptera; family Sciomyzidae; genus Coremacera; species Coremacera marginata. The sequence continues at coordinate 124,485,542 of OU612043.1, forward strand.
CTTCTTTATGAACTTCGACAATGAATATCGAATGCTCTTCAAACGAGATCTCGTTAAATTGTTCTTCGAATTCAACAAGTTGATCCGCTAAACGGATAAAAGTAGTTAACGCAGTCATTTTCGTTTCGTTATATGAACTAAAAAGAATGCTGGTAAAAATTATTTAAGCAATTGATATGCAAATTGCTCTTCTTTTAAAGTTTGAAAACTTTTTTCTCGAAAAAACCAAAAATTCGAGAAGAAAAAAGATAATTGACTGATATGCAGTTATTGTTTTCAAGCAAAACAAATTTATGCTAGTTAAAAAACCAAGCGAAAATCTCAAAAAAATATTAATGTGTTCCTTTTATAGAAAGGGCAACCCCAAAAAATCAAAAAATAAAAAATATTTATTAAAAATGATATATAAAGTAATATAATATAATATATAACACTACTTTATAGAGATAAGAAATTTAAAATTAAATTTCAAAATTATTATTATAAATATATTTTTTATTTCAAAGAATTTTTTTTTTTTTTTTTTTTAAAAAGTGTTTGACTTTTTTGTCCCACTATGCGCTAATTAAATTTGACGGGTTTTGGTTATGACTTGCCCACTGTGCGCAAGCACACCAAGGAACCAAAGAGCGTGAGAACAAATGTCAAGTGTAATTGCAATTAAATGGTGGAGGATTTAGTGTGTATGAATGTGAGTGTGCGTGAGCGCAGCTGGCTGTTTTTTGATGCACGCAGTAATTTGAGTGGTCAAACAATTTTTTGCAATTTCGTTTCGAAACTTTATTATTTTTTTTCCTCTGTTTTTTCTTAATTAATTTAAATTAATTTAAATGAAAAAACTCAATAGTGATTAATCTTTTTTTTTTCCACTTTTATTTTAACACTCTTTATTTTGAGGAATTTAACAAACGAAATTGCAAAATTTTCATAGTTTTTTCTCTAATTTTGACCACTGTTTTTTTGCACTTTTTCACTCTCACACCACTTTGTCACTGCAATGTTTGCGTGTATTTTATATTTTTTTTGGAAATTTGCTCACCGAGAGCGAAAGCTAAAAACTTTTATTAATTTTTTTTTTTCGCGCACACAATTTTGCATATATATTTTTTTTTTTTGATTTTGTTGCGAGAAATCCCAAACGAATTTTTTACCGCGGTTGGATTTAAGAATTTTATAAAAAACACTATTTGCACCGAATAACAAAAAAAACACTGAATTATAAAAATTGCACGCACCTTTTTTTTTCCTTGGATTAATTGTTGGGGTTGCTGCTGGTGTTGAGTTTTTGTGGTTTCTCTTGTTGTTGTTTGCTTCCTTTGGAATTGTGGCTGATTATCCGTCTCGATAGGACCAATAAATATTCCAGTATAGATTTTCGGATCTTTGCCAGATTTGATTTTTTCCAGAAAAAGAAGAAACAGATAATAAAGATTTGGTTTTAGAAATTTTTATTTAGTAAAATACAGAGAGAGGGGGGAACTTACCAGCTGGATTGCGCTTTTGAGAATAATTTAGCACTCTCATCGACAAGCCGACAAGAGCGCTCTTTTTTGGAGTTTTCGGAATAACTCTGAAAACTCACTCAACGCACTTAGCTGTTTTAACAAATACAAATTATTAAAATTCAACTTAAACTAAACTTAAATACAGGGTGACGGTGTAAACAAACGCTATGAGAGTGCCAAGCTTTGCTGCTTGCATAAAGTTTTTCGTTTTGATTAGAATGTTACCGTTTTTTAATTGTTTGCACATCTCTACCTCTCCGCCACACGTGGTCTATTACTTTTTTGATTAGAAACGGAGACACATTAGATTAATTAGATAAATTAGCAGGGCTATTAATTCGTGACATTATTAGATACTTTGTTGTGATAGTTAATTTTTAAAAGTTTAGTTTTATCTATTTCGAGCAGAGGCTGTTCCATTGCTTCATGCTGATTAGGTGGATCGTTCATTTTTCTACTCAATATGCATATGCAATATGCATTCTCCTCAGCATTAACCCATTTAAAGCCACGACCCATAAATCATTGAAAAATATCAGTTTTATGGATACTAGTGACCCCAAACAAGTTAATGTGGGAAAAATTTACCCACCAATGAATGGGTTGGACTCAGGGACAACACAAGGCATAACAACTTACCATGCATATATAAATTAAATTACACAACTTTTTTTAATCTACTTTTGAGTTGACATTTTGACAAGATAACATTAAAAACGCTGCAATTGTTATATGCTATATACAATATTAGCAGACTTCCTTCGCTCACTTAAAGACAGCATTTTTAAAAATTTTAAACGATCCTAATAAGGAGGAAGGTTCCACTTAAGCCCCTTAGAGCAAACCGAGCAAAACGTTTTTGAATTCTTTCTATTCAATCAACATGCACATTGTTACTTGGGGACCAAACTTGACTTGCATACTCTAAGTGAGGATGCACAATTGTATAATACAACGTTATAGTTGTAATCATGCTATTAAATACTTAGGCCCATCGTTTTATAAATCCAAGCATTGAAAATGCTTTTTTACAAGTATAATCACCTAATAAGTATACACCTAGGTCTTTGACGGTACCTACACGACTTAAAGCAGTATCTTTTATCTTATAATTAAAAATTAAATTATAAAAAATTTACGCGGAAAGGCCATAGTTTGAAATTTATTAGGATTTAAAAACATATTATTTTAAGAACACCAAACTTCAAAGGAGTTTAGATCAGACTGGAGTAGATCTGGATTGTGCTTAGAATTTACCGTTCTGCATATTTTCATATCATCGGCATAAATAATCAGATCAGAGTGTTCAATGATGTATGTTACGTAACTGATTGCTAGAATAAACAAAAGTGGACCAAGGTGGCTACCCTGAGGAACACCTGATTCAGCAATAAATTCAGAAGACAATACTCCTCGGAAACGTATTTGATAAGATCGCTCCACCGATATACGATTTAATCCAGTTCACAAAATATTGCGGAAGTCCTAAGATTAGATTGTGTGGTAACTTATCAAAAGCTTTATTAAAGTCAGTGTAAACGCTGTCGAATTGGTTACCAGAGTCAATCGAATTTAGGCAGAATGTTGTAAAATCGAGAAGATTAGACACAATTGATCTGCCATTAACAAAACTATGCTAACAAGTTGTTATGACTTCACCACAATGAATTTTCACTCGATCGTACACGATCCGCTCAAAAAGTTTCGGAATCGATGACAGCTTAGCAATAGGCCTATAGGTACTGACATCATTCCTGCAAAATTTTTATAAATAGGACTTATAAATGACTTTTTCTAAAAAAGGGGAAAATAACTTTCGTTAATTGATTTATTGAATAATACAGAAAGTGGTTGACTCAGCATAGAACCACATTGTGTTAACACTGCGGCAGGAGCACCGTCGGGTTCAGCGCGATCGCGAAGTTCTCATCGATCGATCCAATACACTTTAAAATATCTTCCAAAGTGAAGGATATGGATTCCAAAGAAACTCTTGGTACGGAATTCATATATTCAAAGTACTCTCCATCAGGGTTAAAAGAATCTGAACAGAATGATTCTTTAAAAAGTTTGGCAAATAAGCCACAAATTACGACGGGATCATCAGTAAATCCATCATGAGTTCTGAACGAAGAAGGAATTCCATCGGATTTCTTCTTTGTGTTTATGAATCCCCAAAATTTTCTTGTATCAGACAATATTCTCAGCTTAACATCATTTAAGTATTCGTGATATAATATAGCTGAGCGATTTTCCAATTCCTGAAACAAACACAAAGTCTCTTGGTCATTTGAGTCTAGGCAACAGACGTATTTCTTCCATGCCCTATTCCTGTTGTTGTGAAGAGATTTTAAATCCAGGGGTTCGCAGAATTTCTCGCAAATTTGAGGCTATATGGTACAGACTAAGAAAACATAGCAAAAAGTTCCATACAAAAAAACCAATGGAATTATCATGACTATTTTCATTTAAGTTTTCTAAAATGACATTGAGCTTACTATGAATTAAATGATTCAATTTCAAAGAGTCAGCTTTTTAAAATTTGAAATTTAAAAAATGAAATCGGAATTGGTGTGAGAGTACTGGTCAATTGAGGAATAGTAGATGGTGGTGAATAAAGTACAGAATTATTTTCTTCCGTTGGCATAGCAGAGGGCTGCTTAGACTTAGAAGCGCTTGAAGACGCCTTGCGACGCTAATTTTTTTTTATTTTTATTTTTCTTTTTTAATTTAAGAATTTCCTGGTCATCATGAGATGAAACTGTTTGACTGCCGGTAGAAGTAGTCTCAGATAATGGAAGCGAAATATTTTCCGTTAAATAAATGTTGTCAGAAATGCTAGTACTGGGTGCAAGGCTAACCTTACCTAAAAATGTAACAATTTCTCTAAAATTATTATTTAGCGAGTTAAGACTTTCAATGACATATCAAGTGTTGTTGTACCGTTTGTAGATTTGCTGGAATATGGGACCCTTACCGGAATAAATATATAGAGAAGAAGAGAAGAAGATTAAACACCAACCCCAATGAAAACAGAAACACGTTTACGTTCGATGAGACAAACACAACCGATATCGACAAAGAAACAAGATCAACTAAAAATATATTATTTATAACATATACTTTTGGGCTATTCACAGTTTAAGTACGCAGGCATGTTTAATTTACGATTTGTTATTTTTACGCCAACTTACGTAAGCGTATTTTTCTTTGTTGTTTTGGATGCAAACGCAAATACGCAAACACGCGTAAATAAAAGTAGCCTTTGGACGTGTTTTTTGTGTCTCGTATTTTTAAGCCCTATCTACAGCATATACAACAGGGTTGCAAAATCATTGAATACGGCAAACACATACTGAGGTGCTTACAGTTGCAAAAATAATAAATGCTATAAAAACGCTTTGTTAATTTACGTTTAAACTGTGGATAGCCTAATTATTTATAATACTGTAACTTGCATAAAACACGAAATAATAGACTAATAGAAGTTTTTTTTTTTCTTTGTAAGTTTCCTTAGAGACGAATGATCGATAAACATGGAGAGTAAACATCAACTGAATACTTAACTTAAAACGTTAACGTCATTCGTTTGCCCTTATTTAATGTCTACATCGGGCTCTAAAAATGAACGCGAACACTGTTGGTTCAGGCTTATAGCTTGAACATATTGACGATGGCTGCAATGACAAGCTGTCAAATTAGGAATGATTCTTTATCGATGACAAAATGCTGTGCGATTAGACCAAATTCTCTGCATAACCCGGCGGACACACGTGCAAGTGCAAGTCCGAAAAACTCAATACATTTAAACATTTTTACTAACACATTTTCTAACTTACAGCATACTTGCAGTGCTACTTGCAAGGAAATTTCAGAGATAGTGAATATTGTCACTTGCTACAAGTAGATGTCAGAAAAGGGGATAAAAGTGATGTTTTCATTGTGCTTTTGTGGATTTTTCTGGGATTTCCCCAATTTTATACAAGAAGCAACATTAATTACATGTTTTCCTTGTTTATTAACTTCTTTATTTTAAGCAATATTGCAACTGGAGGGAGAACCTTCACATTCGACGATATTTTTAAATATTTTTAAATTAACTTGCACTTGCACATGTGGCCGCAAAGCAACTTTCAGCTAATTTCGAACTTTTTCGAAGAAAATAGGGCTATTCCCAATTAAGTGCAAACAGCCTGGCATCGTGGCATGTGCAAAATATGATGGCAAACATTTTCATCACAACAGCAAAATGTATAGATTTGCATTTGCCCAACTGTGTCAATTTTGTAACACTAAAATCCTATTGCATAAAGTCGTGCATGGGCAATACTTATTTGCCAATCTATCAGCTGTCACATCTCAAAAAAACAAGAAACAGTGTTGCAAAGTGGAAAATGAAAAAGTGTGCTCACAGTTCATGACAATTATTTGGCAGGGCATACATTTGCACAGTTTTTTGCCCGTAACTGGGAATAGCCCTAATTCCCATTCTAATATTCTCTACTTGCAAGTGATTACTTCCACGTGTATCCGCAGGGTTAGTTATATAGCTTGAACACATTGGCCACATTCAGTCAACTATTGTGAACTATTACCGATATTTTTCACTTGGCGAACGAACGAAAATTTCTTCGTTCGTTCAGGCAGTGGAAGCAGTTTGGTCTGAACCAGAGAACAGCTTGAGTGCATTCAAAAATGGCGTTTCGAATGTTTCGTCAATATACGAGCTACGAATATGCCTTCAGCATTAAAATTAATGTGCGAATACATGCACCAATCATTGGTGCACGTATTCGTTACGAGTGCCATAGAGTTCGAGCGCCTGTGATTACGAATGCCTACGAGACACGAATGGCCAACAAAGCATGACATAAGCAACATTCGCCAAAAGCAACGAAACTTCATGCTTTTATGTCCATTCGCTCCAAGAAAAAAATGTTAACTGCAGTCTGCAGTGTTATATTTTTTGTATAGTAAAAATTGCAATAGTATAAAAAAAGATTTTAATTTAATTGATTATTTATTTTGTTAAAATTCTGTTTCCAAATTCAGAGAAAATTCTGTTTTTTAGGTTGAAGTTTATTTATATAAATATGTGTTATAATGCAATAAATAAATAAACATGCTAACTTTAACATCACTACAGCTAGTAATACAATTTTTGTAACTACATATTGGCTCAGTAGCTACATATATTTGCATTATTTATAGGGCTCTCGAATTTCGAGTATCCGGACTACCCGGGTAGTTCGAATTACCTGAGCCATACCCGGATACCCAAGAAATACCAGGTATTTAGCTTCGGGTAGCTTAAAAGTTTTAAGCTTATTTATGAAAGTAAAGACGCGTTTATGTTGCGAGATTGCTACATGTGGCTGGTTTCTGTTTGTTTTATTTTTTCCTTGTGTTGCATTTTGTGAAAGTTTTGGAATAGGAAGAGTGTAAAGGGAAAGTAAACAAATAATTTGCGGCGATTTTTAATAAAAAAAGAGACACTGCGTTGTTGGTAGCTCCTATGGATGCGGACATAGTGAACGCCAGTTCAGACAGAAAGGCAGATCAAATGAAATTTTCACATTGGAGCAATAAAGAAACCAAGTCATGCATCTCTTTTTAACGGGGCTATTAGTATTTGCATCGGCGCGTGAAGTTTTTTGTTATTGCGCATTAAACATGTGCATGGGTGTATAATGAATCTGTTTCAAGACACTAACACTGATTTCAAATACTTACCATCTTATGCTCTCAGCTTTAATAACAAATGCGTGTAGTGAAAAAGAAAAGAGAGTGCAACAGAGCATTAGCAAATATTACAACAAAACGTTTTTGTAGTGCATCCATTAAAGAGGTGTGCAAAATAGTTCAAGCATATGAAATATAGTGTTCAATGAACTGGGTGCATCAAGTAGTTTTGAGTTTGTGAAAGGAAAGAAAACGAATTGATTTTCATGTTTAAGTATTAAGCTGAGTGTGAGGAGTTTAATTTGAATAATGGATTTGAATTATGTATATGATCTCAATTGATTCAACCTTTTTTTTTTTAAAAAAATAAACAAATGAGCAATTGTTAATAATTTAATTCAATTTTTATGTGTCAAAAAATAAAATAAAATAAAAAATATAACATTCAAAATCATAAATCACAAAATAAAACATTATAATTTAGTTCTTCAACATGTTTAAAATGTAATTTTTTCATGTTAGAGTGTAGGAACATTATTTGATGCACAGAATTAGAATTTGTCGCAATTAATGACCGCTTCTCTGCACAAAGTCGTTAAAAAGTTCTGCATTGTACGATGATATTTTTTGTGTTGGTACACTTTGACTATGTTCAATATCGATTGCTTCCAAAGACTTGTTTCCTATAAGATTCCGTTCCGATTCGGAGAAATGAATTAATTTGTTTGCTGGTGGGAATAGAAACAAAGTATTCAGTAAACAAAATTTCTTCAATCGGTGAATATGAACATAAACTAAATGTAGCGTTGGATAATTTTCCCCTCCAGCTTTTTCGAGGATTATTCAAATGACTTCAAAATTTTAATGACTGCTGTGATAACACTCAAGTTAATATTATTTATTCTTTGAAGCTGACATTTTCTTTTGCAAAAGCAAAATTTTTGTTATTTCAATCTAATTTTTTTCGACGGATTGTAATAAATAATAAATAGTATTCCATCGGGTAGGGCAAACGCTTTTTGGGGTTGTTTGCAGCGCTGAATTACTTCCGGATTTTTTAAAATATTTTACCATCTTAGTACACATATTGCACATTTTATCTAATTCTGGGACCTCTTTTATGGATTTTTCTACTGTGTTGTGCAAAAGATGGTTAACGCAGTTTATATGGCTATTTGACCGAAAAGCAGCAGTCATATTTGCTCCTCGGTCAGTCACAACACGTTATCGTTGATCGTTAAGTTCTCAATCAAAGGAATTTAACAGTTTCAAAACTTTCATTTTTATGTTTTGAGCTGAAATAAATTGGGTTTAAATTAACATCGTATTAAAAAAGCTCAAAGAAATTTACCGGTGCATTTGTCACCTTCCATAGACTTGACTTCTAGAAGCCTATTGACTAACTCTCTATTCCTAATAAAGTGTGCAGTGACAGAAATATAAGTAATTCGTAAGAAATTATCGCTCCATAAATCAGATGTGAGACTAAATCCAAATTTTTTAATGGAATTGATCTCGTTTTTTTATTTGGGCATAATAAATATTGTAAAGTTTTCTAACATTCCTCGAAATAGTAGTGCGATTAGGTAGTAATTGTTCCAAATCTACATTTTCTCCATACTTCGCTCCCACTGAAACTAGGAATTCTACAATGGTCTTTCTACCTGAGTCAGCAATCATATTAAATGGTAGGCAGTTTTCTATAACACATTTCGTGATTATCTGCTCTCTTTGAGTTTTAACTTCATGATCTACTTCTTTTTTTTCAGTGGAAACATTAATTTTATTTTTATAAAAACATAACATTTATGTTTTACTAAATTTAAACCATATTCGAAATTTCGTTACCTGATGTTACACATTCTATTTTGCCAAAAACTTCCCATACCTTACTTCTTCCCCTCTTGTTGATTATTTTAAGATCTCCATTTAAAATGTTTGCTTTTATTGCCGCAGAATTTAAGGATCCAGTATCACTTGAATGACTTAAAGTAATGGAATCACTCGTTGTCTCCTATATTTTAAAGAAAATACATTCACATAAACGCACAACAAGGTAATTATTAAAAAAACACCATACACTAAAATCTTCCATTTATAAAATTACAGATTCACTTTTTAATTCAAAATATAAAGAGTAAGTCAAGCAATTGTTGTTTTTTATATTTGGAAAGCAACTTGTATAATTCAATTCACATTTTTACATCGATACAATCAAGGGAACAGAAAATCCGCGTACTGCAAAAAATAAAATTCACCGTTATTGCTCAAATATTTAACAACTTAAGTATTCAAACCTCAATCTACGCCTTAAACTATTTCTAAAGAGATCTTGATCTTCAATATCGGTCTAATACTTTGCCAGAAGATGGCATCACAAAAAAAATTGTCTTCATGGTTTCACTAGTGCACTCATTGTAATGATCTTATTTAATTGGTGTGCTTGATTATATTGCTTTGATAGTGTGTGTTTGAAAAATGTAAACAATGCACGCTATTAGAAAAGAAGCAACCAAACACTGCAATTTCTCTTCATCCCTTGAGAGAGTGCTATATTAAACTGTGCAGTCTTCTGCATGTTCAACTAAAACCGGTTCACTGCACAAGTGTTCACTATTGAAAGAAATTTTCAATCGCATTCATGCACATGTCTATTGCACATGCAATTGTTGTTGTTGAGTTGAAAATGTTAATGCGTTAAGTGCAATTTGTGTTATTGTTGCTTGTATATGTGTTTGTTTTTTTTTTGTTTTTTTGGGTTTTTTTTAATTAAAAAAAACTATACTAAATGAAGGTACAAAAAATTGTGTAAATATGTGGAATAGCCTGGTCGTTATGATTTTTTTTTCTAGAAGTGTACCTTTTTGAAAATTTCAAGTTTTAGTATTTTTACAAAAAAAAAAAAATTCCAAAAATCTAATAATGCAAAATATGGAAAAAAACAGGACGGATGATTTAAACATAGTCTTGAGCTACTTTCTGCAAGAAATTGAAAAAACTGAAATTCGAGGAAAAAGTAATACCTGTTGAAACTCGACTTTTTTTTCAAAAATACTTTAAGTGCCTATTTCTAGCATTTTGATTACGAAAAACATTATAAAAGATTGAAAAAAGTTATTTCTGACTCGGGGTAACTTTAATAATTCTAGAAAAATATTTCTGATTTCCATTCGAAAAATTGTTTAATTTCACGGTTGCCAACATACCGTTTTTTCCATTCTATTTTTTATTATGTTGGATTGAGGTATTTTTACGGAAAATTCCCCAAAAGTCGAAAAATGCTTTTATTTTGTATATTTAAGTATTTTTATAGCTTTTTTGATGAAAAATAAATAGGGTTTCTTTGAAAACCGAAAAGCCTGCTAGTTCTTCTAAACAGGCATTGTTTGTAATAATAGAGAAGAATGTTATAAAATTTTATGTTGTTCTATACAATTTAGTGTTTCAAAGTCAAAGCATTAAGTGTTGATTTCCCTCTATAGGCAACTCAACGAAATGTCCTGTAATTAAGAAGGTGTTTGATATAGACCCCAACTCCGGAACAATTTTTTTTTTAGGAATGAACCAGGGAATCATATTACAATAATTTAGAATTTTGTCCGCCTAGATTGGCCAAATCGCACACTGTGCAACGGTTGAAAGTTCAGAACTATTTCTTTTATTAGGTTGCGAACATAGTGAACTCCAATTCAGACAGGCAGGCAGTTCAGATCAGAAAACATATTAGAGAAAAAGAGATGCATGACTTGGTTTCTTAATTGCTTCAATGTGAAAATCTGATCTGATCTGATATTTTCGTAGTACAAAATACTAAAGATACATTTGACTACTACGTTTCTACAACCTGTTTGTTTTGAAGAAAACTTATATGAGCTTTTAAAAGAGTAATGGTTACATTTTCGAAATAAAAAAAAAAAATTTGATTTGTATATGTTTTTGAGCTTTAAGGCTAAAATAAGTAATAAACAATAGTCAGCTTAGAGGAAAAATTTATTGAAAATATGTTTTTAAATCTGTGATATAGAGTTTCGAAATCATTTGTTCAAAATCGAATTAAGATTCAAAAGGGACAAAAGTAGGGTTAAGTTTGAAATTTTTGAAAAAAAATGATATTTTTAATTTGATCGTGGATTTCCTTTTTATTCTAAAATTGGTCATGATCAGAATAAAGTTGTTTCATTTCTTAATACGGAAATCAATCGGCACTGCGTACTTTCGTACTTGCTCAGTGCCGAACACATTCGACGTCTTAAATATCCTGCATGTTGAAGGCATTTTTTATTTTAAATTATTTAACACTAGTTCGAAGTTAACGAAAATCAAATTGACACACACAATCTTTTTGTCGATTTTAAAGCTGCGTTCGATAGCCCGAGAAGGGATTGCCTATACGCAACAATGTCTGAGTTCGGAATACCTGCAAATTTGATTAGACTTTGCAGAATGACGTTGAGCAACACACGCAGTTCTGTCAAGGTAGGAAATGACCTCTCCGAAAGCTTTAATACCGAAAGAGGTTTCAGACAAGGCGATCCACTGTCTTGCGATCTCTTCAACATCATCATGGAGGGGATCGTACGAAAGGCCGGTGTGCATCGTAATGGCACCATTTTCTACAAAGGTGTCCAGCTCCTTGCGTACGCTGATGATATTGATGTTGTCAGCAGAACCAAGAGAGATGTTACCGCTGCTTTCACCGCTATCGAAAAGGAATCAGTCAAAGTGGGTTTGACGATAAATGAGGATGAAATAAAGTATATGCCATAACTTTGAAGTAGTCGAGGAGTTTGTATACCTTGGCACCGCCATTAATAACAACAACGACGTCAGCCTGGAGATAAAGCTAAGAACAACAATTGCTAATAGGTACTATTACGTGCTCAGTAAGCAAATAAGTTCCAGAGCCCTCTTTCGATCGACAAAACTAACACTATACAAGACGCTCGTTCTACCTGTGCTGCTTTATGGCGCTAAGGCATGGGTAGTTTCGCAAACGCAGCTGCTCTGGGGATGTTCGAGAGAAAAGTTCTTCGCAAAATCTTCGGTCCTGTTCGAGTCGGCGATGACTATCTGATCCGAATGAACCACGAACTGTATGAGCTCTACGAAGCCATTGACGTAGTTCAGGTGTATAACTGTGCAGCGACTTCGCTGTCTGGGTCATGTCGTATGGACGACGAAGCTCCAGCGAAAAAGGTGCTCGAGGCGAGGGTCGCTGGGCGACGACGACGAGGGAGACCATGCCTCCGATGGATGGACCAGGCTGAGGAAGCCCTAACCGCACTTGGTGTATCCGATTGGAGAAGGCGCGCGCAAAACAGAGGAGCCTGGTGAGAGTTTATGAGGTCAGCCGAAGCCCGAACACGGGTTGTAACGGCCACCTAAGAAAGTATGTAAGTAAAGAATTTATACATATTTTAAATTTAGTTGAAAATTTAAATTTATCAAACTCAATTTAAATTTTAAGAGTTAATATGTAATATATATAAAATTAGTTCAATAAATAATTAGAATTTATTATATTTCAAAAATAAATGAAGTTTTTAATAGCATAACTACCATGCCAGCCTCCAGTCTCCGTATATGTAAGCCTGCATAGTAGTAATATAATTTTTTGTATTATTTACGTATTATATATTGGATTGATCTTGCTGAAGATTAACAAAAACAATAACAAACTACAAAAATTAAACAAATATATGTATGCAAAAATTTCATACATACGTATTAATTACAACACAACAACACACAAGCAGTTACTGAACAATATTCGTAAAACGATTCTTGATTTATTTACCATTATTTTTTATTAAATAAACATGCCATAACAATAGAGTTCAGCTAACACAGCTTTTTCGCATTTCCTCAGCATTAACCAATTCAAGGCCACGACCACAAAATCATTGAACAATATCAAAGTTCTGGATACTAGTGACTCCAAAAAAGTTAATGTGGGAAAAATGTACCCACCAATGAATGAGTTGGGCTCAGGGACAACACAAGACGTAACAACTAACCATGCATATACATAAATCTAATTACACAACTATTTTTAATCTACTTTTGAGTTGACCTTATGACAAATTAACATCGAAAACGCTACAATTGTTAACAAAGGAGCTCATGCGGTTTAAAGGAGCAGTAGCCATGTAATTTGTTCTACTAAATGGTAAATAAATTAAGTTGTTAGCGTTTCTACTGCTTCTACGGTTAATGTTAAAATTTATATGAGAGAGAAGTTCTGGAGAATCGAATACACCTGCTATCAGTTGGAGTAAATAGACGATATCTGCAGACTTCCTTCGGTCTAATATGTCAGTTCCACTTAAGCCCCTTAGAGCAAACTGAACAAAACGTTTTTGGATTCTTTCTATTCGATCAACATGCACATTGTAACTTGGGGACCAAACTTGACTTGCATACTCTAAATGAGGACATTCAATTGCAAAATACAACGTTGTAGTTGTAATAATGCTATTAAATTTTTTGGCGTAAATAAATCCAAGCATTGAAGATGCTTTTTTACAAATATTATCAATATGAATGTTAAACGACAGCTTAGAATCCATGCATATACCTCGGTCTTTGACGGTGTCTACACGACTCAAGGCAGTTTCTTTAATCTTATAATCAAAAATAAAATTATTGATTTTTTCGCGAAAAGGACATAGTTTGGCATTTATCTGGATTTAGAAACATATTTTTTTTAGAACACCAAACTTCAAAGGATTTTAGAACAGACTGGAATAGATCTGAATTATCTCTAGAATTAATCGTTCTATATATTTTCATATCCTCTGCATAAATAAGCAGATGAGAGTGTTCAGTGATGTGAGTTACATCATTGATAGTTAAAATAAACAGAAGAGAACCAAGGCGGATATCCTGAGGAACACCTAATTCAGCAATAAATTCAGAACACAATACGTCTCGAAAACGTATTTGATAAGATCGCTACACCAAATACGACTTTATCCAGTTCACGAAATATTGTGGAAATCCCATTAACACAAGTTTAAATAAGATTAGATTGTGTGGTAGTTTATCAAATGCCTTACTAAAGTCAGTGTAAACACATGTAGCGGAGCGGAAAAGAGCCACGACCGAATTAAAAAAAAACAAAAATAAACGCGTCTGGCAATGCTGAGCGGTGAGGCCGACTAGGGAAGCAGCAGCCCTGAATTTGCATTTGTTTTGAGGGCGCACGGTGAATACGCCCCTGTGGCTTTCGCACAGAAATTTAGGACGCCTGCTTACCTCAGCCGACGCCACCGCTCCTGGTCAGGTGACCCGCGGACCCGAAGTTGGCCACGACTGCACGTGCTGGTTAGCCTATGTGCTAGCAGTTCGGGAGTGATGGGGGGGGGGGGGTTCGTGGTGGCCAACCCCGCGTACCTTCGCCGTACAAATAATTCACGTGCATGTAATAAAAAGAAGATCACGTCGAGATTCGAAACAACAACAAAATTTACCGTACCTGGAAATAAAAAAAATTTGTTAAATTAAGAAAAAAATGGAAAAGGTTGGGAGCCCCTGGCCATCCACCAACCAACACTCGAGCCAGATGTACAGGCTCTGCCCACACATCCCTCCCTACCATGGAGGACCCCGGGGCGAAGTAGTTAGTCCTCCCCTATCGCAACCATTCTCCCCGTCAACCAAATAAAAAAATTTAACGGTTCATTTTATGATACAATTTAATTTCTAAAAATTTGGTTTTTCCTTCGAAAACTTATTAATAAGATTACATAATGTGTAATTAAGTTTAATTTTTTTTCTTAGTATGTTTAGTTTTAAATTTTTCTTTATATTATGTTTAGTTTTAATTTGTTTATATTATATACAGTTTTAATTTTACATATTAGGTTTAGTTTTAATTTTTTTTTTATTATGTTTAGTTTTAAATTTTTCTTTATATTATGTTTAGTTTTAAGTTTTTCTTATTATGTTTAGTTGTAAATTGTCTATATAATGTTTAGTTTTAAGTTTTCATATTAGTTTTAATTTTAATTTTACATATTATGTTTAGTTTTAATTTTTCTTTATATTATGTTGAGTTTTAATATTTTTTTTTTCTTATTATGTTTACTTTTAAATTGTCTATATTATGTTTAGTTTTAAGTTGTTTATATTATGTTGAGTTTTAAGTTTTCATATTAGTTTTAATTTTAATTTTACATATTAGGTTTAGTTTTAATTTTTTTTATTATGTTTAGTTTTAAATTTTTCTTTATATTATGTTAAGTTTTAAGTTTTTTATATTATGTTTAGTTGTAAATTGTCTATATAATGTTTAGTTTTAAGTTGTGTATATTATGTTGAGTTTTAAGTTTTCATATTAGTTTTAATTTTAATTTTACATATTATGTTTAGTTTTAATTTTTTTCTTATTATGTTTAGTTTTAAATCTGAAAGTTTTAGTTTAATTTTCTTTAATTTTTATTTTTAATAATTTTAGATAATGTTTGTTAATTTTAATTTTGAAACTTTTGGTTTAATTTTCGTTAGCTGCTATGTTTGAAAATTTCGTTAAGTTTGCATTTTCAATTAATCTTAGGTCTATTATAATTTTAAGTGTATGTTGAATTTGTTTGTATGTCAATTCCTTTTTTTTTAAACCTATATTAAATATCAGAGATGGGGTAGTGCAGTTAGGAGCAACTTTTCTTATAATTTTTTTTTTTTTTTTTCAAATTAATAGTGTCAAAAATATCACTTCTATGGCTATTTAGAAAAAAGTGCTTTAGGGTTTGTGCTCTCAGTAGTTAGTGCACTACTCCCAACTCTGTGAAATATATATACTACAATACAAAAAAAACTTGAACTTCTTTTGCTTGATGGTTGTTGTGGTTGTCGTCACCGCTGGTTATTTGGTTATTGTCGCTGTTGCGCTTTTTATGGTTGTCGTCGTTGTTGCCGGTTTTAACTGGTGTTGTAGTTGTTGGCTGTTGTATCTTCTGGGTGTTGCTGCTGCTTTAGCTGATGATCTTTTTGATGCTGGCTATGATGTTGCGGTGTGGATGTTGCTGGCTATGCTGATGCGGTGGTGGATGTTGCGCTGCTGCTGTTGAAAGTGAAAGTAAGTGCGCCGCTGCTGTTGCAAATGATGATGCGTGCGCCGCGGTGCGTGGTGGCTGTTCTGCTGCTGTGGCTGTTGCGGTGGTGTATGTTGCTGGCTATGCTGATGCAGTGGTGTATGTTGGCGCCGTTGCTGTTGAAAGTGAAAGTGCGTGCGCCGCTGCTGTTGCAAGTGGCTGCTAATGTATGCGTGCGCCGCTGCTGCAAGTGGCGTTGCGTGGTGGATGTTCTGCTGCTGTGGCTGTTGCGGTGATGGATGTTGGCGTCGGTGGTGGATGCTTCTGCTCTTGTTGGTTAGAAGCAAGGAAAATAATTTTTCCATGGGCGGAAGCTTATCCCTTAGCCGCAACTTGTCAATTTTATTTGACATTTAGCAAATATGTCGAATGGGAGCGTTCCGAAACTTAAGAACCATAGCTGAGGGTGCGCTTAAACTTAATAACATTTACTGAGGAGTGCTCTTCGAACTTTACATGTGTGACACACTTGCGTATTGATTAACAAGGCTCACGCGCTCGAAGTGCGACAGCTGGACAGGACCTGCGACAGATGTCTAAGTTAACGTAAAACTTGTCAGAATAAATGCCATGGTTGCGTACAATCAAGCTGTCAGAATAACACGTCAAATTTAAATTAAATCCAATGCCGGATTTGACTTAAATAAAACTGTCTAATAAAAAAATATGTCGAGTGAATAATTGAAAAATGTCAGATTGGAATAGAAACAAAATGTGAGGGGTAAATTAAATGGATTGTCAGAAGTAAATGAATTAAAAAAAATGATACGAGTTAAACGAAAATAAAAACGTCAGAATTTAAATGACCGTAATTTGTCACATATGATATACGACGACCCGTCAAATGAAGATGTACGATACACGTCAAATTTAAATTAAAGGAACTGTCAGAATTGAATAAAAGATAAACGTCAAAGTTAAATTAAATACCAATGTCGGATTTGAATGTCAAAGAATGTCAGATTTCACAGGACATAAAATGTCAGAAATAAAAAGGGTATACCGTCCGTGTTGAAATACCAGAACCGTCAAAGTAATCTGTCAGCTGTCATAGTCATCTGTCACGCGGCGTGTTGACGGTAAAGTCAAAATGTCAGCTGTCAAAGTCAAAGTGTAAGCTGTCAAAGTCATCTGTCAGCTGTCACACCTCGAACGCGCCAGCCGTGGCATACGCAGTATGTCACTCATGTCTGCATACGACACAGCCATGGCGAATTCTGACCTGCATGTTCGAATGTCGATTCAACTTCACAGTCAACGCCACCTTCAAACATGAAAGCCAGAACCCACCACTTAGTGTGCCGTTACAAAACAGTTCTTCGGAACAAGTTGAACACTTGTTGCAAGGACTGAAGGCACTATTCCCTAATGTCTTTAGCGTGAAACACCCCCAGCCGTTTATTAGCCATATCGGCCAGCTCATAGTACGCCGAACCCATCTTCTTAATGACTCTAGCTTTCTCAAAAACGTTCGCAAGCTTAGCATTAAAATGCTCAGAGGCCTTGCTTTGGGCAAAACTTCTTCCATACACGACCTGACCAACCTCAAAACTCACTGGTCGTGAACGCATATTATACAGCCTCTCATTCTTCTCATATGCCTGTCGCAAGTTCTCTCGTACTTGCTCTCGAATCAGCTCAGTTCTGTCCCCAGGCGTAGTTTCAGCCGTTGGATCTTCCAATAGTTATAACTTCCGTAGAAGTTCATAATTTTTTGCATGACAAATCATATTTTGTCCAAAAACAACAAAATACGGCGAAAAACCAGATTAAGAGTGAACTGAGCTGCGGAAAGCTGCGCTTATCGCAAACAATGATTCATCCCAATCCTTTTGGTTAGGATGAATATACGCACGAATCGCGGCTATTATTGAGCGATTTACGCGTTCTACAGCATTGGCTTGAGGAGAATAATTGGCCGTAAGATTATGCGTTACACCATAAAGTTTCAATAAATCTTTAAATTTATTAGATTTAAACTGAACTCCATTGTCCGTCGTAATAATTTCTGGAACGCCAAAAATAGAGAAAATTAGCTTTTCCAGAAATTCAACGATTTTCTTAGTGGTAAACGTACGAATGGGTTCTAAGAAGTGAAATTTTGAAAGGTGGTCAAGCACAATCACAAGACCCACGTTCCCTGAGCGTGACCTTGGGTAAGGCCCTAAAAGGTCTACGTAGAGTCTCTGAAAGATTCGTACCGAAGTAAGCTGTTGTCCCAAAGGCGGTCGAAGTATGAAATTAGGAGCCTTGGTCATTTTGCAGACTTCACAAGCTAGAACGTAATCACGTACTTGTTTTGCCATTCGTGGCCAAAAATACAACATTTTTAAACGGGTCAATGTTTTGTGAATCCCACCATGGGAACTCATTGGGTGATCGTGAGCTTCAACAATGAGAGACATTCTCAACTCCTCCGGCACCCAGAGTTTCCATGACTGTTCTTCTTGAGTGGGATCACCACTGGCAAATTCACACCGCTTGTAAATTAAACCGTCTACTACCTGAATGTCCGGCTGCTGACTGTCACATTTTTGGAATTCATTGACCAGTTTTAGATAATTCTCAGTTTTAAAAGGTGCTGAAAAAAAATCTAAAACTGTCGAGATCGCAGTCGAATTCTCTGTTAGTTCTGATATTTCCACTGCTTCAGGCGAATGCACTCTCGATAAAGAATCGGGAACTACGTTTTGGCTACCTTTGCGATGAAGAATGGTAAATTTGAAACCTTGCAGTTTCAATGCCCAGCGTGCAAGTCTGCCATGCAAATCGGTTTGGCCCATTAACCATTTTAAGGATGCGTGATCGGTGATCACTTCGAATTCATGTCGTTCGACATAAGCTCGGAATTTCTTTATGGCCATGACCGCTGCAAGACATTCTTGTTCCGAAACAGTATAGTTTCTTTGCGCTTGGTTAAACTTATGCGACATGTACGCAATTGGGACTTCATTACCTTCATCATCGCGCTGAACCAACACGGCTCCGACTCCATATTGAGATGCATCGCACTGGATGGAAAACGGACGAGAAAAATCAGGACTGTGAAGCACTGGTGCACTATAAAGGCTATTTTTGAGGGCCTCAAACGCGGCTATCGACTCATCAGTCCAAACAAATTTTTTCGCTTTTTGCAACATGTTGGTCAAAGTTGTTGAAGTGGAAGCGTAATTGAGCACGAACCGTCGGTAGTGATGTGACGAGTCGAATACTTTTGAAACTCGAGTTACTCGAGTCTGAACAATTTTGACTCGAGTAGAAACTCGAGTTGGCGAGTCAACAATTCATAGTCGAGTTTGAAATTTTGAAACTCGATGTAAGCAAGAACGTTCCGAAATGATGTTTGTTAAAAATATCAAAATAAAACTAAAGCGTTGTATTGAATGTTTTTTTATATTGATAAAACAAGATAAACAGAAAAATTCAGAAACAATTTATGCTGCATGCGAATAGTATTGAAAAATATCTTTTTATTTATACAATACCAAAATTTTTTAAGCAAACAAAAACAAAAATTCAATTAAACGTACAAAAAGTAAAAAATAAATAAAAATAAAAAATATGAACTATTCTTGTAGTGTTGAACTGCACCAACTATTAAGAAACAAGATTGAGTCAGCTTTTTTAGATGAAAGTCGGTTACGACGTTGATTCATTACCATTCCAGCCTTTGAAAATAGTCGTTCTGATGGAACTGATGTGGCAGGTATACACAAATACTTGCAGGCCATTTTATAAAGCGAAGGAAAAATATTTTTCCTGTCTTCCCAAAACTGAACAGGGTTTTGTGTTCTATCTAAATATGGTAATGCAAGATATTGTCGTACTATAATTGTTGCCGAAGATATTGGGGTCTGCTGCGTCGATGTTTCTAAAATTCGCTTATCTAATTGTTCCCAAAGGTTATCATCTTCATTTTCTCCTAAATTGGCATCAATACTCGCGCTTTGTGGTTGAGTACGAAGTAATAATGGCTGATTTTCCGATAGCTCTTCAATTACCCACTTTTGCGCATTATCTGCATTTAACTCAAGTCCAAAAGCCTTTTTTTTAAATCGAGGATCAAGAAATGTTGCTTTTGACGCTGTTCTGTTGCTTTCATAAACACTTAGACGCTTATCAGTCACCTCCAGTAATGAACTTTGCAAATGCCTACCAACTTCTGTTTTTAAAAATTTATTTTTTACTGTATTTTGCAATCCTCTTGTCAATGGTATTACATAAGACAAAGTGGGATACAGTTCCCCAGAAAGAATGACGGTCATTTTCTCAAAAGGTTTTAAGACAGAAATGCAATCTTCGAGTATTTCCCATTCTGAAGAGTCCAAGTTCGGTGGTGGCGACTGTAAGACTGGAAATGTTGCTGACAAAGGGACTTTTAGCAAAACCAATCTTTCCATCATTAACAAAGTGGAATTCCACCTTGTCGGTACGTCCTGTATTAACTTTAATTCTTCTAGACCCATTTGTTTTTGAATATCTTTTAGTTTGTAAGACGCTTTGCTGCTCAGTTTAAAATGAGTGACTATATTTCGTGATTTAGTAATCAGTTCAATCAACTGACTATTTTTTAAGTAATTACTTTCTGCGTGCTCCTTGTCTTTGAAAGTACAATCTTTCACGACAAGATTGAGTGTGTGCGCAACACAATAATGGTTACGTTTCATCATGTAATGACTAATCGCCTTTTTCATGCTACTGGCATTATCTGTTACAACAGTAACGACTTTCTCATTAATTTTCCACTCTTTGAAAATATCTCGCAGCGCATCAGCAATATTTAAAGACGAGTGTTCCAAAGGCAATTCAGAAGTTGATAAAATTAAAGAATTCAGTTTTGCATCAGAAATGAAGTGGGATGTTGCAGATATATAACTATTATTAGAATCGGATGTCCAAATATCTGTAGTTATTGCAACATGTTCGACTTTTTCCAGTTTTTGCTTTAAAGCTTCTGAGCATAGTTTATATCTTTCGCTTAGCAATTTTTCAGAAAGCAACTTTCTAGACGGAAGTGTATAGTCGGGATTAAGTTTTCGTGTAAATCTTTTAAACCCCTTATTCTCTACAATTTGTAAAGGCTGATATTCTAAAACGATCATATCAAGTAAGGCTTCATCAGCGGCACTTTGATTTACTTTTGTTGGCGCGACCAATCGCATTTGTCTTTGGCGCTTTGGACGTGGTTCAGTTGAAGCAACTAAATCAATTACCTGTGAGCCATAAGAAGAATTAGCAACAGCTCCTGATGATTCATCTGGAATTCTCTGTTCAGCTGTGTTATTTGCAGTATTGTTAACAATTTGTTGTTCGTCGTCGCGCTCTAAATATTGTACTGGATGCTTCCTTTTAAGGTGGGCAATGAGGTTGGATGTATTACCAAAATGCTTATATGAACATGAACATAACTTGCAGTTCACTCTATTATCACTAGATTTATCATAGAATTCCCAAACATTTGATTTTTTATTCTCTCGAGGCATTTTAAATATAAAAAAATTAATACTCCTTTATAAAAGCAGTTCGCTATCAGACAAAAAACAAACACTTTTCATAGCTACAAACAAGGCACTAACAAAAACCACACATATTAAAGTTTGTTGCGCAGTCGTGAAGAATACTCGGAACTGCATTTCAATGCCTACTTTGTTTTTGAATTAACCGTGTTTTCATACAATGTACTCGCCGAGTATTTTGACAACGAGTAACTAACATACGAAATAAAACTCGCAGAAATATTTTTAAAGGTAATGAATGCGATGCGAAATACTCGCTAGTTTTTGACAACTCGAGTTGAAGCGAAAAGTGAATCGAGTTGACTCGAGTTCGAGGTGGACTCGAGTTAACGAGTAAAAAAACTCGACTCGTCACATCACTAACCGTCGGTACCATCCACAAACACCAAGAAAACGACGAAGTTGTCGAGCAGTTTTAGGCAAGGGAAAATCTCGAATTGCCCTTACTTTTTCTGGATCGGTACTTATAGTTCCATGTCCAATCACGTGACCAAGATAATGAATTTGCTTAAGCAAAAATTTGCTTTTTTCAATGTTGATGGTTAGACCAGCATTTCTCATGCACAGGGCTACCTCCTGAAGCAAAGATAAGTGATCGTCAAACGTCTCGGTGATTAGCAATAAATCGTCTAAATAGACAAAAACCCTAGTTCGTAAGTGAGCAGGTATGACCTTGTCCATCAAACGGGACATCGTTTGCGGCGCATTACATAGGCCCAAAGGCATTGTAACGAACTGGTATAATGGTCGATTAGGCACTGTGAAGGCTGTCTTATCCCTTGACGCTACATCTAACGGAATCTGCCAGAAGGCGTCCTTCAGATCCAAGCTCGAAATAAATTGAGCTTTTGGAAGCCGACTGAGGATTCCGTCAATGAGCGGCAAAGGATAGGCATCCTTCACAGTGACCTCATTGACCTTGCGCGCGTCGAGGCATAACCTCACTTTATTTGGTTTGACGATCAAAGCCACAGGAGATGACCAAGCGCTTTGAGACACCTCAATAGCACCAAGTGCCAACATGCGATCGACTTCAGCGAAAAGAAGTTTTTCGACACCAGGAGAAACAGAAAAATGCCTTTGTTTGACTGGCTTTGCATTTCCTACGTCAATGACGTGACTAATCAAACGAGTGCGGCCTAAGCCTTCTTCAGAAAAAGATGGAACATTTAAAATTGTTGCATTCAGTCTAGCTTGCTGACGAGCAGTCAAAACATGTCTACTGAAGAGCAGTTGTAATTTTCCAGAAAGAGATCTCCAGCCAAGCAAAAAGCTTTAACGAAATCAACTCCCAAAAAGTCTTGAGACAAAGTTGGAACGATCAAGAACCGGAGTGGTTTGGTGACTCCTCGAAAGGTGATGGTTGTGTCGAGTACTCCCGCCGAAGAATGACTCGTCCCGTCCGCCGTTTCCAGATCAATCGCATACCTTTGCCACTTCAGTTGCTTATTAGACAACAGTCGTTGTGCCAAATTGTTGGCAATGCAACTGATAGTAACGCCAGTATCGATTAACCCTACTAACGTCTCGCCGGCTAATGAGACCGGTGCGTAGGGACGAACATCATTCTCGGGAGCATTCAACAAAACCGCCGAGCACGCAAATTTTCTCAAGGCTCTGACCTTGTTCCAAAATTGCCTCAATCTTGCAGTTGATCGTTGCTTTCTTTTATTTTTTGTTTGGCTGGAGCCCTCGCTCTGAAAAATACGTCTGCGAGCAGCGTTATATTCTTGCCATCGCACGTGCAAAGGCTTGAACGTCCTTTGTGGCGCACTAGAAGCCGTTTGTTCGCGTTTCAAAATTTGAATTTTAACGTTTGTTACATCTGGTATTGCCTCAGTTTGGCATGCCACCTCAGAAGTTAATGAGAGGCTGGTTGAAAATCTAAAAAAGTATTATCAGATGCGTTAGGTGTTGTGTTGGTGTCAGTGTGGCCAGATTCACATGTCAGCTCGGAGACCTGACGCTGCGGCGGGAAGCTTCTGGAATTCCTTCCATGTTCATCGTTCAGCAATTCACGCCTCCGAACAAACGCGCGAAGCTGACTAACACTGTTCACCGAGACATACAACAAACTACGTCGCACATCTAGCCTTAAGTTTCGTCGCACGATCTCCAACAGAGCCTGAGAATCAAGAGGCCTGTGCAGTTTATCGGTAAGCTGCAAGACTGCCTCATAGTAGTCGTCAAATTTCTCATCGAACTTCTGCTTGCGGCTACGCACTAGATCCATGATGTCGAGATCGGTTCGGTGGTCAGTAAATTGGCTTCGAAGCTCAGCGCACAGTGCTGTCCATTCGATGCGGGTGACACTTCAATGGTACCGCCAGAACCAATCCAAGGCCTTGCCCACGAACAACAGGTGTGCATGGTCAGCTAGTGCTCCAAAGTCTCCCCGCAAGCTCTGCATTCCGCAAGCTCTGCATTGTCAGAGTGTATTTGATAAATAAATTTATCAATGGTCAGAGCATCAGTTTTACCACTGAAGGTAATGTTCCAGTTGGAAATTTTGCTGGCCACACTCTCTGCCAACACAAAGGGCGAGGACCAACCTGGAACACCACTGCCACTGTGCACCTGCTGATTCGGTGGCGGAGGACCTGAAAAGCCCTGAGGATATCCTCTACCGTATCCGACATCTGGAAGTGGAGCCTGGTGAAGATGAGGTTGTTGATAATTTAAATATTGGTGGTTATTTGCAGCAGGCATTGATGCTCGCGCCTGTTGGAGACCCTGCGACGGAACAGGATGTGGCGTTGCTCCGTGCGGAGTATGTCTGACTTGGTTTAAATTCAATTTTGCGAGTTCGGTTCGAACTGCCTCATTAATCAAGAGCTGCAAATCTTTATCTGAACATGATTGCGGTGCCGAAATGGGCTGAAAATTATCAGATGGGTCTTGATAATTCACACTAGTAGCTTGATCGGAGAACCGTTCGACCGAATCATCTGCAAACGGCTGCCTCGCCGAAAGATTCGTATGTGAATCTTGCTCCTGACTGAAACCTAAGTTTCTTTGGCTTCTAGTGGCCGGACGTCCCTTCTTTACCGCGCCCTGGCTAGAATTCGTTTTACCTGGCGAAGGTAACGAAGAAGCACCCACTAGAGCTGACTGATATTGCCTAAGTTTCTTATCGCTGCAAAGCGTACGGCACAACGGACAACTGTGGCTCGTATGAATCCACTGAGATATACATGCTCGGTGGAAAACGTGCTTGCATGGTGTCAGCACCATGTCTTCAGGCTTCGTGAAAGCCTGCCTGAAAAAAATAAATGCATAAAAATTAACTTATTTGGTCTTTGGAGAGAACGTTGCTTTCAAAAAAAAAAATTTTTCCTTTTTGAGTGTTTTTTGCCGGCTGGCCGAGTCAGGGGTTCCTTAAGAAAAATAACAAAACAAAAAAAAACTAAGTTAAATGGGCCTGCTGAAAGTTCCATGCCACGGCGAAATAGTCAAGAGTGCCGCGGTCGACCAGTACGATTGAACGCGACTACATCGCATTCCATGCGACACTCGACACTACCCCCCGCAACACGAAAACTCTCAGCAAGAATTCACAAACAAAAAAAGTTAAAAATGATTGGAGTTAAAAAAAAAAATCAAGTATGAAAGTTAAACGCGATCGCAGATTTCATGGCCACATAGAGGAATAAATCGGTTCACACGATTTACCAACGGATCCGGTATAAGGTGAGCCTCATGCCGGATATTCCGATTTAATAAAACCCGATGATTTTATTCGAGAAAAAAAAACAACACGAATGCCATGAAAACTGCTAGAAAAAAAAATGTACATTAAATTGGTTTGAATCCACTACGCGATACCGAACATAAAAAGTAGAGATGGGAACCGAATTAAATTCGGGCCCCACGTTGGGCGCCAATTTGTAGCGGAGCGGAAAAGAGCCACGACCGAATTAAAAAAAAACAAAAATAAACGCGTCTGGCAATGCTGAGCGGTGAGGCCGACTAGGGAAGCAGCAGCCCTGACTTTGCATTTGTTTTGAGGGCGCACGGTGAATGCGCCCCTGTGGCTTTCGCACAGAAATTTAGTCAGGACGCCTGCTTACCTCAGCCGACGCCACCACTCCTGGTCAGGTGACCCGCGGACCCGAAGTTGGCCACGACTGCACGTGCTGGTTAGCCTATGTGCTAGCAGTTCGGTAGTGATGGGGGGGTTCGTGGTGGCCAACCCCGCGTACCTTCGCCGTACAAATAATTCACGTGCATGTAATAAAAAAAAGATCGCGTCGAGATTCGAAACAACAACAAAATTTACTGGACCTGGAAATAAAAAAATTTGTTAAATTAAGAAAAAAATGGAAAAGGTTGGGAGCCCCTGGCTTACCCATCCACCAACCAACACTCGAGCCAGATGTACAGGTTCTGCCCACACATCCCTCCCTACCATGGAGGACCCCGGGGCGAAGTAGTTAGTCCTCCCCTATCGCAACCATTCTCCCCGTCAACCAAATAAAAAAATTTAACGGTTCATTTTATGATACAATTTAATTTCTAAAAATTTGGGTTTTCCTTCGAAAACTTATTAATAAGATTACATAACGTGTAATTAAGTTTAATTTTTTTTCTTAGTATGTTTAGATTTAAATTTTTCTTTATATTATGTTTAGTTTAAATTTGTTTATATTATATTTACTTTTCATTTTACATATTAGGTTTAGTTTTCATTTTTTTTTATTATGTTTAGTTTTAAGTTTTTCTTATTATGTTTAGTTGTAAATTGTCTATATAATGTTTAGTTTTAAGTTTTCATATTAGTTTTAATTTTAATTTTACATATTATGTTTAGTTTTAATTTTTCTTTATATTATGTTGAGTTTTAATATTTTTTTTTTCTTATTATGTTTAGTTTTAAATTGTCTATATTATGTTTAGTTTTAAGTTGTTTATATTATGTTGAGTTTTAGGTTTTCATATTAGTTTTAATTTTAATTTTACATATACGGTTTAGTTTTAATTTTTTTTTTATTATGTTTAGTTTTAAATTTTTCTTTATATTATGTTTAGTTTTAAGTTTTTCTTATTATGTTTAGTTGTAAATTGTCTATATAATGTTTAGTTTTAAGTTTTCATATTAGGTTTAATTTTAATTTTACATATTATGTTTAGTTTTAATTTTTCTTTATATTATGTTGAGTTTTAATATTTTTTTTTTCTTATTATGTTTAGTTTTAAATTGTCTATATTATGTTTAGTTTTAAATTGTTTATATTATGTTGAGTTTTAAGTTTTTATATTAGAGTTAGTTTTAATTTTACATATTAGGTTTAGTTTTAATTTTTTTTTATTATGTTTTGTTTTAAATTTTTCTTTATATTATGTTTAGTTTTAAGTTTTATATATTATGTTTAGTTGTAAATTGTCTATATAATGTTTAGTTTTAAGTTGTTTATATTATGTTGAGTTTTAAGTTTTCATATTAGTTTTAATTTTAATTTTACATATTATGTTTAGTTTTAATTTTTTTCTTATTATGTTTAGTTTTAAATCTGAAAGTTTTAGTTTAATTTTCTTTAATTTTTATTTTTAATAATTTTAGATAATGTTTGTTAATTTTAATTTTGAAACTTTTGGTTTAATTTTCGTTAGCTGCTATTTTTGAAAATTTCGTTAAGTTTGCATTTTCAATTAATTTTAGGTCTATTATTATTTTAAGTGTATGTTGAATTTGTTTGTATGTCAATTCCTTTTTTTTTTAAACCTATATTAAATATCAGAGATGGGGTAGTGCAGTTAAGAGCACCTTTTCTTATTATTTTTTTTTTTTCAAATTAATAGTGTCAAAAATATCACTTCTATGGCTATTTAGAAAAAAGTGCTTTAGGGTTTGTGCTCTCAGTAGTTAGTGCACTACTCCCAACTCTGTGAAATATATATACTACAATACAAAAAAAACTTGAACTTCTTTTGCTTGATGGTTGTTGTGGTTGTCGTCACCGCTGGTTATTTGGTTATTGTCGCTGTTGCGCTTCTTATGGTTGAGGTCGTTGTTGCCGGTTTTAACTGGTGTTGTAGTTGTTGGCTGTTGTATCTTCTGGGTGTTGCTGCTGCTTTAGCTGATGATCTTTTTGATGCTGGCTATGATGATGCGGTGGTGGATGTTGCTGGCTATGCTGATGCGGTGGTGTATGTTGGCGCTGCTGCTGTTGAAAGTGAAAGTACGTGCGCCGCTGCTGTTGCAAATGATGATGCGTGCGCCGCGTTGCGTGGTGGCTGTTCTGCTGCTGTGGCTGTTGCGGTGGTGGATGTTGCTGGCTATGCTGATGCAGTGGTGTATGTTTGCGCCGTTGCTGTTGAAAGTGAAAGTGCGTGCGCCGCTGCTGTTGCAAGTGGCTGCTAATGTATGCGCCTCTGCTGTTGCATATGATGATGCGTGCGCCGCTGTTGCAAGTGACGATGCGTGCGCCGCTGCTGCAAGTGGCGCTGCGTGGTGGATGTTCTGCTGCTGTGGCTGTTGCGGTGGGTGATGTTGCTGGCTATGCCGATGCGTTGCGTGGTGGCTGTGCTGCTGCTGTGGCTGTTGCGGTGGTGGATGTTGGCGTCGGTGGTGGATGCTTCTGCTCTTGTTGGTTAGAAGCAAGGAAAAGAATTTTTCCATGGGCGGAAGCTTATCCCTTAGCCGCAACTTGTCAATTTTATTTGACATTTAGCAAATATGTCGAATGGGAGCGTTCCGAAACTTGAGAACCATAGCTGAGGGTGCGCTTAAACTTAATAACATTTACTGAGGAGTGCTCTTCGAACTTTACATGTGTGACACACTTGCATATTGATTAACAATGCTGATGCGTTCGAAGTGCGACAGCTGGACAGGACCTGCGACAGATGTCTAAGTTAACGTAAAACTTGTCAGAATAAATGTCATAGTTGCGTACAATTAGGCTGTCAGAATAACACGTCAAATTTAAATTAAATCCAATGCCGGATTTGACTTAAATAAAACTGTCTAATAAAAAAAAAATGTCGAGTGAATAATTGAAAAATATCAGATTGGAATAGAAACAAAATATGAGGGGTAAATTGAATGGATTGTCAGAAGTAAATGAAGTAAAAAAAATGGTACGAATTAAACGAAAATAAAAATGTCAGAATTTAAAAAAATCACAACTCGGCATTCGAATCGATCGGACGTGTTTTAACTAGCTCCGCAAGTTCTTTAACCAACTCCCCTGCCCTACCTCAACAACGCGTTGCTATATTGCTGTGATAATAAGTGTGCCGCGTAAAAGTGAGATCATTGCACGTTGTCGAAAATAACATTTAAAAAGTGCGAATATTGCAATTTAGCATTAAAAACCAATAAACAGTGCACATACAAATAAATTAAACTGATAATAAGTGTGCCGCGTAAAAGTGAGATCATTGCACTTTGTCGAGAATAACATTTAAATAGTGCGAATATTGCAATTTAGCATTAAAAAACAATAAACAGTGCACATACAAATAAATTAAACTGTGTCAATAGTTCGTTGTACTTAAACACAAACAACTATAAAAATGTCGTGTGGAAATAATAATTGCACAATTGATGACAAAAGTGAACCAATAGTTACTTGCAATGGGATCTGCAACAAATTTTTTCATTTTGGTTGCACTGGCTTACCTAAGAGGAGCCTTCTCTACTTAAAGGAATACTCTACCAACTTCCTATTTTTCTGCGATGAATGCAGGCAAATATCAGTCTCACATTTAATGCTAGCGATTAAATGTTTAAGTGAGTCCTTCGCCACATCACAATCGGAAAACAAAAAACTTTTTATTAAAACTTCTAAGCAACTGAACAACATTGCTCAAATAACAGAAGATGCCAATAAGGCTTTGGAGAGTTCATTGAAGACCACCCAATTGGGTATAACAACTATCTCCATAAACATAAAAAGTTTGATCGAAGTGGTTGGTGACAATAAATACTCTGACATCGAGACAGCTCTGGTTGAATTAAAAAAAGATACTTCGAATATTAAGCCGCTAACTTCCTCGTTTGCTAATGACTGTAAGCAAATTAGCGAGAACATCAAATATCTGCGAAGCGACATCGATGGATTGATGCAAAGCTCGATTTCCTCGACTCCATATGTGCAACAACAGGACCCGCTACTCCCAATTATATTTGAACAAATAACTGAAGTCAGCAACGAAGTCACGGCAACTCGCGTAGATCTTGAAGGTGTTAACGATTTGCTGAAACACGCTTCATGAAATATTGAATGCGTTTCTGAAAAAATTAAGCAGCAATCACAATCATCTTCTCACCAGCAATCAATTCTAGAAGAAATACTGGAAACGTCTGACACAGCAAATCCTTGCCGTTCTTTTACATCTCTCTTGCATTCACCAGCCCTGTCTTCTCCTTCATCGCCTACATCTCCCCGGAAAACAATCACGAACCAAACTGATCTAAGCCCAATTGCTGCACGCCATAAATTAGTTCACCACTTTGGAACAACATGGACACTAGCTGATTGGGAAAATAGAATAAAAAAGCTAGCCAGTGGGAATGCTATTGATAAAACATCACTATTCATTAAGGGTCTGCCTTTAAGAACAAGTATATCCTGGGTCTGCAAGCTATTCAAGAATAAGTACGGCATTGTGATTCCAAATGATGACTGCGAGAAAACTTACATAAGCCGCAAAAAAAAAAATGCAGAAATTTCAAAATTAACATTCCAACAAAATTTGCCTGGCTATTTTCTCACACATCCAGTCTAGATGGCGGCAAGGCTGAAGTTTCAATATGGAGTGATAAACCTAGGACGCTGCTTAAAACCTCTAACACTAAGTCTAACTCTAGTTCTATTTCTAATAATACTAATTTTAACTCTTAGTCTAATTCTTATAATCATAATAGAAATTTACCCAATTCACATTTTAAATCTGATCCCAATTGGAAACTTAAAACTAATATCTTTCCAATCTTCACTCCACAGCTCAATCAAAGCATAAAATCAAAATCTTCTAACTCGAAACAAGCGAATCCCACACTTCAGCACTCTCACCAGAAACGGGTCTCATTTAATATTAATCCTAATTCACACCAGTTCACACCGGCAAACAAAAATGAGAGTAATATGCTCCAAACACTTTATCCTAACTTTGTACATTCTCATACTTTAAACTCATCTCCTTCTGTTCCAATCACAAGTGGAGCCCCTAATCAACCCGGTAGTTCCACTTCTTTCATCGACCCTCTTCAACCACCAAAGGTGAAACTAACTTCGAACTCTTGTGTTGACACCGAGAGCAGATATGCCCTATCTCGTCTTAGAGAGAACAGTGTCTACAACAATGTGCGCCTCTACCTGGCTTACATGTATAAAGCACCTGTCTCTACTTCTATAGAAGGCAAAACCAAGACAAACCTCAAAGTCTTGATTCAGCAAGAAGGCTTACCTACCGATGTCAATGAATTATGCCATTTGTTCACCAGTTTCCACGTGCAACTTGGCTTGACAAGTCAACAAGTCAAAGAAGACCTTGACACATATGGTGCTCATGTAAGGTCAAAACATATCTCCTATCTTCAAAAGACCCGTAAAGAGCAACAACAATATTAGTCCTAACCAGCGTAGTGAACATAATCAAAACCCTAATCGCAGCCCTACATATTAGTGATTCCCCGTCAACGACTGCTCTCCGCATATTTTACCACAATTGTGGCGGTATGCGAGGAAAAATTAATAAACTTTTTGTTGACGCGAAATCTTGCCTCTTCCAAGTACTAGTTTTCACCGAAACATGGTTAAACGATACTTTCAGTAACGAAGAGATTCTTGACAGCAATTGGACAGTTTATCGAAATGATCGGGACTTTGGCCACACAGGTCTCTCCCGTGGAGGTGGTGTTATGATTGCAACGCATAACTCTTTAGAAAGCGAGCTTGTTGCAACAACCTCTCACACACTCTTTGAACACGGTATCATCAAAGTTCGCTCAGGGACCAATATTTTTATTTACATTGTTGTCTTTTACATTCCCCCCTGTTCTATCGAAACAACATACAACGATTTATGTGAAACAGTCCAATCGTTAACCGCAACCTTAAATGAGGAAGATAAAGTTATAATTTTTGGAGACTTCAATCGACCAAATATCTCATTTATCGTCGATGAAAATGACAATTATCTTCTTCCGGTTAACCTTTCAAGCTCGATAGCCTTTAATTTACTTAGTACCTTTTATAGCAATGACCTACAACAAGTTAATCCAACCCCAAATCGGAACGGCAACTGCTTGGATTTAGTCTTTGATAATTCGTATGATGAAATAAAGATTACTGCAACTACTCAGGCTGAACACTTCTTTTCTAATACACTCCACCACACTGCTTTAACTGTAGAATTTCCTAGTAACAACATGTCTTTTACCACCTCATTTAATAACACAATTGTGTTCGACTTTCTTAATGCCGATTATGACAGTATAAAAATTGATTTGAATGCCTATAACTGGAACGATCTATTAAATTTGGAAATAGATAGTGCTATTTCACTTTTCTACCAACGCCTTTTCACAAGTATTGAAAAATTTGTGCCTAAGATAAAGAAAAAAAAATAAACTTTCAGAACCATGGCTTGACCAAAGTCTCAGACATATAAGAAACCAAAGGAACAAGCTATACAAATTCATTAAGGAAGACGTAAATGTAAGCGATGAAATCAAAATGAGACACGAAGAGCTCTACAATGAGTTCTCTATAAAATCAAATGATGCTTATAGAACTTATACCAACCTTATTGGAGAAAAAATTCTTAGAGATCCTAAAAAATTTTTTGATTTCGTTAATGTCAAACGTAAATCAGCTGAATACCCCTCATCTATGTTTAAAGGCAATACAATTTCTTCCAACCTCCAAGAGATCTGTAATCTTTTTGCAAATCTCCTTAGAGAAGTTTTCTGTGCTCCCACAACCCAGACTCTCTATTCCTCCCCCTCTCCTAATGCGACAGACATTATAAACAATATCAGTCTGACGCTGGATGAAATTGTTAATGCTATCATGGAACTTGATTCAAACAAAGGACCTGGTCCGGACCTCATACCACCAAGTTTGTTAGTTCAGTGTATAAACAATCTTGCCATTCCCTTATTTATACTTTTCAACAAATCCTTATCCTTAGGTGTTTTTCCATCCTACTGGAAAATCTCCCATTTGACACCTATTTATAAAAGTGGCGATAAAAGGTCTGTTGAAAATTACAGAGGCATTGCCATCTTGTCAGCTATACCAAAATTATTTGAAAAGATAATATGTGATAAGCTGACGAGTCTCGTTAATCCCCGTTTAAACGAGCAGCAACATGGGTTTCGGAAGGGCCGATCGACCACCACTAACCTAATGATCATGGTCATTCTTAGAGATCCTAAAAAATTTTTTGATTTCGTTAATGTCAAACGTAAATCAGCTGAATACCCCTCATCTATGTTTAAAGGCAATACAATTTCTTCCAACCTCCAAGAGATCTGTAATCTTTTTGCAAATCACTTTAGAGAAGTTTTCTGTGCTCCCACAACCCAGACTCTCTATTCCTCCCCCTCTCCTAATGCGACAGACATTATAAACAATATCAGTCTGACGCTGGATGAAATTGTTAATGCTATCATGGAACTTGATTCAAACAAAGGACCTGGTCCGGACCTAATGCCACCAAGTTTGTTAGTTCAATGTATCTTGCCATTCCCTTATTTATACTTTTCAACAAATCCTTATACTTAGGTGTTTTTCCATCCTACTGGAAAATCTCCCATTTGACACCTATTTATAAAAGTAGCGATAAAAGTTCTGTTGAAAATTACAGATTCATTGCCATCTTGTCAGCTATACCAAAATTATTTGAAAAGATAATATGTGATAAGCTGACGAGTCTCGTTAATCCCCGTTTAAACGAGCAGCAACATGGGTTTCGGAAGGGCCGATCGACCACCACTAACCTAATGATCATGGTCCCCGATGTGTTAAATCAAATGGATAAAGGACGCCAAGTAGATGCAGTTTACACAGACTTCAGTAAAGCATTTGACCGTGTCGACCATAATATCTTAATTTTGAAGTTAGAAAAATTTGGCATTTCCGGTTTATTACTCAATTGGATCAAATCCTATCTCTGCGAACGATCCCAGTTTGTTAAATTTCAAGGCATTTTTTCAAATGAAATACCGGTCACCTCTGGTGTACCACAAGGTAGTCATCTTGGCCCAATACTTTTCAACATTTTCATTTCAGATTTATCTATTACTCTTTGTGACATTCCCCATCTTATGTACGCAGATGACCTTAAAATATATAAGATCATTAAATCAGAAGTTGATGTAACTTTCCTACAATCGAAACTGCTGTCCCTTGAGCAATGGTGTAATCAAAACAATCTTCACTTGAATGTTAAGAAATGTTGCATGATAAGTTTTTCCCGTAAGAACGTGATACCAGAATGCAGTTACCTCCTTAATAATATTGTTCTGAGCAGAACCAACCATATTGTAGACCTTGGAGTTGTCCTAGATAATAAGCTGAGATTTAATCTACATTTTGATAAAGTCTTATCGAGGGCAAATAAACAGCTGGGATTTATAAAAAGACGTGCTAAAGAATTCCAAAATGTGTGGGTAACCAAAACGTTATACTGTACCTTAGTGCGACCACTTCTTGAATATGCTTGCATCATTTGGAATCCAGCCTTTGAATCTCATAGCGACAAAATTGAATCCATTCAAAAACAATTCCTGCTTTTTGCGTTAAGAGATATCTTTGACCCCCGTGACTATAACAACTTGCCACCGTATGAACAAAGACTCAGGCTCCTCTCTCTGATGCCTCTATCATCAAGAAGAACTTTACTGAGTTCATGTTTCACATTTGATGTTATTAACGGAGCTATTGATAGCGAATATATCTCCAGCAAAATTACACTAAATGACCCAATGAGACGTACTAGGCATACGCGGCTCCTAAATGAATATATTCACCACACTATTTACGCAAATAATGAACCTATTAGTAGGAGCTGTAGAATTTTTAATAGTATTAGCGAGCACTACTCACCATCCATACCAAAATCAACATTTAAGCGAACCCTCTCAAAGTCTCTCTTTGACTCTGAATAATTTGTCCTTTCAAGCACTGCTCCCTACAGAGTTATGCTTCTTGGTCTAGTCCCCCTCCGTCATCCCCTAAAAGTAGTACTTAAGATATATTAGCGTATTTTAAGTATTCTTTAAAATATGTTCGTATATAAGTTCCTTTTCCCTTCTTCCTACCTTTTTGGCGTGTTTTTGAAATCATGTCATTCAGGTGGGCGGATTACGCCCACATCGAATTGCATATCTTCAAACACAAAAACAAGGAAAGGAGAGAGAAAAAAAAAAAAAAAATAATGTTAGAATAAGTAAATTGCCTTGCCTTGTTTGGCCAATAAATAAATAAATAAATAAATAAATTTAAATGACCGTAATATGTCACATATGATATACGACGACCCGTCAAATTAAGATGTACGATACACGTCAAATTTAAATTAAAGGAACTGTCAGAATTGAATAAAAGATAAACGTCAAAGTTAAATTAAATACCAATGTCGGATTTGAATGTCAAAGAAATGTCAGATTTCACAGGACATTAAATGTCAGAAATAAAAAGGGTATACCGTCCCCGTTGAAATACCAGAACCGTCAAAGTAATCTGTCAGCTGTCACAGTCATCTGTCACGCGACGTGTTGACGGTAAAGTCAAAATGTCAGCTGTCAAAGTCAAAGTGTAAGCTGTCAAAGTCATCTGTCAGCTGTCACACCTCGAACGCGCCAGCCGTGGCATACGCAGTATGTCACTCATGTCTGCATACGACACAGCCATGGCGAATTCTGACCTGCATGTTCGAATGTGGATTCAACTTCACAGTCAACTCCACCTTCAAACATGAAAGCCAGGACCCACCACTTAGTGTGCCGTTACACACAATCGACCTGGTAACCAGAATCAATAGAATTTAAGCAGAATGTTTTAAAATTGAGAAGATTAGACACAGTGGATCTGCCATTCACAAAACCATGCTGACGAGTTGTTATGACTTCCCCACTGTGAATTTTCGCTCGATCATACGCTATCCGCTCAAAAAGTTCCGGAATCGATAAGAGCTTAGCAATAGGCCTATAGTTATTGACATCGTTCCTGCAACCCTTTTTAAAAATAGGACTTATAAATGATTTTTTCCAAAATGAAAAATAACTTTCGTTAATAGATTTATTGAATAATAAAGAAAGTGGTTGACTCAGCATAGAACCGCATTGTGTTGACAGTGTGGCAGGAGCACAGTCAGGTCCAGCGCCAAAATCCTCATCGATCGATCCAATATACCTTAAAATATCCTCTGGAGTGAAGGATATGTGTTCCAAAGAAACTCTGGGTTTGGAATTCATATATTTAAAGTACTCGCCATCAGGATTAAAAGAATTTGAACAGAATGATTTTTTAAAAAGATTGGCGAATAGGCCACAAATTTTGACAGTATTGTCAGTAAATCCCTCAGGAGTTTTAAATGAAGAAGGAAATTCATCAGATTCTTCTTTGTGTTTAAAAAATCCCTAAAATTTTTTTGGATTGTTCAATATTGTCAGCTTAACATTATCCAAATATTCGTGATATAATGTTGCTGAACGATTTTCAAATTCCAGAAACAAACGTTTGTAAGTTTCTAGGTCGTTTGGGCCTAAGCTACAGACGTATTTCTTCCATGTCCTGTTTCTGTTGTTGCGAAGAGTCTTTAAATCCTTTGTGTACCAAGTATACGCAGAATTTCTCTCAAATTTCAGACTATAAGTTACGGATTGAGAACACTCAATCCATATTTATATTCTAAATTTCCATATTTATATTCTAAAATTGCATTAAGTTTACCATGGAGCAACTGATTCAACTTCAAAAAGTCAGCTTTTTTAAAATTTAAAGTTTCAGTTTATCTGCTGAATTAGAATTTACTATATTTGCTCTGTCGGATTTGTACCAAATACTCAATAGTGGATGATATTCATCAACGATAGTTAGAGCATGAAAGGCCCTCTTTACAACAACATTGTTACTGTCTGTAGTTAAGACCAGGTCAAGAAGTCTTTCAAGACTATTATAAATACAACTCACTTGTTGTAAGTCTGAACATATATTATCAACAAATATATGTTCTTGGCGGGTCTTCGAATTAGATGCATAAAAGAATGTATCATCGTCTGAAGAATGCCATTATAAATCAGGTAGATTAAAATCACCAAATAATAAAATTTCGTCATTAACGTCAAGTAAATTAATTATGTAATCTACGCACTCCTTAAGGCTTGCATAGATCATTACACTACTCTTAGGAGGAACATAAGCATTAATAACATATACATTAGAGTTACAATCTATAACTTTAACGCAAATATGTTCAATATTAGAAGAGCAGGGAATATCAACAAGAGAACTAACAAAGGAGTTCCTTACAGCCAAAAGGACACAACCACCGACAGACGAGTTTAAGATTATCAAGTTGCACCTGCCGTAAGGCTTAAGCAACTTGGGTTATCCAAGACCTAGGGTAATAGTTCATGAAACAGACAACCATGAACTTTGTGTTGTACCACAACACGGACCCGTTTATGTTTTAAAACAAGTAAAACATTCGGGGCATCCGGTGTGGCAACACGAACATGGAAGCTGCTTCACAAACACAAAGCATCACCCAGGGCCCTGCTGATTAGGAGCATTATGTAATAAATTACATACTGCCCGTAATAGCAGTACCAGTTTAGACTTCCGTAGCGACGTACTTCCATCCTTACTTCTACTGGTACTTCTACTGGTGGAGACGAGACCTACCTAATCTCTTGCATATTAAGACAGATATGCCAGCCCGGTCGTACCATTACGTCACCCCGCCGGTCAATCTAGACCTGTGTAGCATTCACACAACCAGTACGAGACTCCCCGAAGGGCCAGCCCACGACAGTCATCTGGGCAACTCGATCCCGTCAAATGAGGATCCACAACATCCCCGCAAAAAGACCAAGGATACACAAACGCAATTACGAAAAGTGCATTCTTATACATGACTGTGCTCAATGAACACTTAAGGGCTAGTCTTACAATTTGCAGTTGCCGACTTAGCTGGAAATTATTGCACATGACTGGTACCTACTCTGGAGGACCTTTGCAACTGCCACTCTTACTCTGGCCGTTCGGATTTCAACATCCAGACATAGAGTATTGGCCATTGTTCTCCAATGTCAACACTTCCCTCAGTGACTGCCATGCCAGTTTGAGGGTGCGAGTCAAGCTCTTGACAAGCAACACTTCGGAAAGCCGAAGAGTTGACACTTTTATGCACGCATGCCAACACTTCACAGCCATTTTTTCCAGCCGAATTAAGGTCTCCATGCGGTGGATAGATAGGGTCTACCCCATTTGACGGGTAAAGACTGTCCCCGTACTAACAAGTTTTAAGGTCAATTGCTATACCTTCGCAGGCTTGTTTCATATCGATATACCGAATATGACCTGCTACCAAGATGGGCACCACCCCGAGCTCGTGGTTGGCCCTATCAGTTTTTACTTTTGCAGGACGTATCCTACAAACAACCCTCCTCCTTTATCCTGGCCTGGGACAGGCAGGCGCAAGCTAGACCTGGCGGAGTTACCACCACCGACAGTAGAAATGTTGTCAGTGTATCTGTCTTTTCTAAAAACTTGAGAACTATTATCAAACAATTCCAAGTCAATAATGCTTGCGTTCAGCCACGTTTCTGTTAACTCTATAATATCCTCAGAGCAGTTTTGAGTTGATAGAAATATGTTCTGCGTCTTAGAACGTAGTCCCTTATATTTTGATAGTAAAGGGACAGCCTATTTGGTTTTTTTGAGTCGGACAGGCGGCTTGAGTTAATGATCTGGGATAATTTTTGTGTAAATATACCGGATTACCAATTTCGGTTACATGTGACGTGGGCGTATTGATCGGTCGATTTGGTTCATTTTCACACCAGCTATTTACAGATTGAAGACAACTACAGGGTTGTCCATATTCGAAGCGCCCATTTTATTTTTTCGATTGTAATGCGGCTTGTGTGTGGTGGCGCGCCGTCTTGTTGAAACCAGTAGTGCCTGAAACGCTTTCGACGAACGATTGGCATGAAAAAATTGTTTATCATATCGCGATAACGCTCCTGATTGACAGTAACTCTGTGGCCATTATCATCTTCGAAAAAGAACGGCCCAATGAGCATTTTAGCACAAACGCCGCACCAAACAGTGACTTTTGCATCGTGAAGAGGTACCTCTTAAATCTCTTGTGGATTTTCAGTTTAATACAAACGATAAATTGTTTTCTTGGAAGGCGCACTTTTCACTTTATTTATTAGGGCTTGGTCGAGCTCGGTCACGGGAGTCTCCGTGGAGCAAGCTGTTATGCTTCTCGTGGCAATGTTTGCAGCGCATCTCACCGACACATCGGTTCAGAATATGTTGAGGAGACAGACAATTAGAGCAATATTGCATGAGCAACTCCGGACTTAACAGCCTTTTGGGCTTTGTGACGGTTGTGGGAAAAGCGTGACATGTTGACAAATTATCTGAAAAGCTAATTAGGTAGAATATTTTCACTTACAATTTAGCACGCTGGAAGGATAACGAGTTTGACTTTCGGACGAGTGATGTTATCACAAGCTGTCTTAACACTCGAACTTTGTTGTCCTTTCCACAATGTGTTTTTATTATTCTGCCTAATCGCCACTCATTAGGGGGTAAACTTTCTTCACGGACGACAACAAGAACATCAATGCCTACGTCTTTTTGGGGATTTTTTCCATTTAAACCTTGTGTGCAATTCTATCAAAGATTCATTTTTCCATTGGGAGCAGAATTGCTCATGTAGAGCTGGGAGTTTTTTCCGTCTATTGATGATGGACATGGGGTGATCAGATATGTCTGGCTCAGGTCTGCATGACAGTGGTCCACCAATTAGAAAGTGACCAGGGGTTAATGCCGTAAGAACATCTGGATTATCGGACATAGGACTTATCGGTCTTGAATTAAACAGGCTTCAATGCGAGACAATAAAGTCGAAAATTCTTCAAACGTGAACCTGCAGTTTTTCTCAAATGTGTCTTAAAACTCTTGACACCGGCTTCCCATAAACCACCCATATGACGGGCTCCTGCAGGAATAAAATGCCAAAAAACTCCTTGGTATCCATGCGTTGCAGTGACAGCACCTCGAGCTGCTTCAACAAACTCTCTCAACTCTCGTTTAAACACTTTCGAGGTCCCAACAAAATGTGTACCATTGTCAGAGTAAATGCTTCTAGGACATCCTCGACGGGCCACAAAAAGGCTGCCAGAAAAGTCGCTGTTGACAAATCAATTGCCTCTTCGAGATGTATAGCTTTTGTGGCAAAACACAAAAACTATATAACCAAATAGCGTTTGGTTATGAGGCATGCTCGACCAGTAGAATTTTTTATTTCATACGGACCGGCAAAGTCAACCCCAGTTGTGGCAAATGGTCGTGAAAGTGTAGTTCGAGAAGAGGGTAATGCTGCCATAATCTGCGTACGTTCTTTCTTTCTATGAATTACACACATTTTGCAATTATGAATAGAAGTTTTGATTATGTTCTTCACCTTTAAAATCCAAAACTCCATCTTGATCAATCGCAATACTAATAAGTTTCCACAATGTAAGGAAATCAAATGTGTGAATAAAATTAAAAGTTTTGAGATCTGACAGTTATATGGCAATATAATAGGATATTTTTCCGCTGGGTAGCCGCCCACATACTCTCAGTATACCTGAGGGTCCATAAAAGGGTTCAGAGTCAATATTGGACTCTTGGAACAGTGCTTGTTTTCAATGTCACGATAATCATAAGAAAAGTGAACCTTTTGATAGAGAACAATTAACCCTAGAATACTAATCATATTTTGCTGTACGTTAATACTAAACATGAGTAAAATTTACTCACTTGCTCTTTTTTAATAAAACCAAAAATTATCACGTTTCAATAAATAGGAAATTGCACATATTTATTAATATAACTATTTTTTATCATTTTATATACTCAAAACAGAAAAATCATTTGAGTACTATTATAATATTTTACATATGACATTGGAGTAAATTTTACTCATGTTTAGTATTTACGGTGTTATTTTTTTCATTGGTGGTGATTTTACTAGAAAAATGGCTCGCTTGTATGTTGTATGCTCCGACAACGAACTGACCTGCCACAGATATTCAGTGCGAATGAAAGAAAAATATTCAAAGCAAGCACTTCAGAGAGCGCGAGCGCATTTTAATTGTAACTTCGGAGATATGATCGTTTTTTTACGAGGAGTGAGTAAATTTTACGTAGATTAGTACTCTAGGGTTAAACACGTTTTAACAAAATTAATACAAATAAATACAAACGCCACAACTCGTAAGGCTCGAGAAAGTGATGAAAACCTATCAAGAATGTCCTCATACTTATCAAAGTAGGAAAAAAAGGACTTTATGGGCTTGCTTTCGAGAGATGTGTCAAGATCTAAGTTTTTCAATTGAGGGAGCCATTCCGATCGGTCTTTAGCCTTGAGGGACCTTCCCACCATAACCTTTTGTAGTGCACTCCACAGTAAACAGTTATGTAAACTACACTTAAACACATTAATTTATTTTAACATTGCATGCATTTAAATATTAACACATAAGTAATGCACTATAAACTAAACCCATCTTTAAAAGGCACTTAAACACATTTATTTATTTTATTTAAAACGAACATTGAACTTATTTATGTTATTGCACACACGCACTTTATATATAAGGTATGTTTCATATTTATAACGCCATTGCTAAATTGTTGATTTCGCTGTAAAAGTGTATTTGCAATAAAAACAAAGTTCTGCATATATGTTCATCTATGCACAACAACAATAGTTAGCAAGAATGTAGTCTCTGCTAATAACGGTACAATAATTATTGCTCAAAATCACTTTTAATGATGTCTCATATTTATAACGCCACTTTAAATTTTCATCTAAATAACAAGTAAAAGAAGACATTTGTTATTTTCAAAGCTTTATTTTTATTTAATTACTGCGCCATTGACTCTTATAACATCGTAAATACGATTCGGCATACTATCCACTAAGTTTTTTATAATTTTGGGCTCAATTTTATGCCATTCTTCATGAATAACTGCGTTTAATTCTTCTACGTTATCAAATTGCCGGTTATCCTTATAAACTCGGCGAACTAAAACCCCCACATATTCTCAATGGGGTTCAGATCTGGTGAACGCGCTGGCCATTTGAAACATCGATTTTATTTGCTTGAAACCAAGCTTTCGTCTCTCTACTTGTATGGATTGTGGCATTATCTTGTTGGAAAACCCATGTTTGCCTATTTTCTTCCAAAAATGAAGTCAAAGTGTTTTCCAGCACACGAGTATAATCCGGGCTTTTCATCCTTGAACTCATAAACTGCGGTTCCAAACATCCTCGTCGTGAAAACGCCCCCACATCATAACATTTCGTCCACCAAAATTTCGTTTTGAGAATTGGATTGGATCGCTCCGCAAATCGTGCCAATAATACCGAAATCCGTCCGGACTATACATATTCCATTTTTTTTCGTCGGAAAAAATGACCTGAGAATGAAAAGCTTGAATATTTGAACTCATTTTAAAAATAATGTAGAAAGCTTACGGATGACCAATTTGTGTCCATGTTTCTCCTTGCAAACTCTAAACATGCTCTCTTATGAGCAGCCGTAAGTGCAGGAACACATTTCACGAGTTCACTACGAATGTGTTTGCAGTCACGAAGAACTCGCCATACAGTTGCTCTTGACACTTTGTTACCCACAACGTTCCTTAACTCCTTCAAACTGCGGGTGCTGTTGCTCGCAGCTCTTATCAGTTT
This sequence comes from Coremacera marginata, assembly GCA_914767935.1. NCBI lineage: Eukaryota > Metazoa > Arthropoda > Insecta > Diptera > Sciomyzidae > Coremacera > Coremacera marginata. The sequence continues at coordinate 124,528,280 of OU612043.1, forward strand.
ACGTGCAACGCGGCCTGTGAGAATTTTTTTTCGTCCTGAGTGTTTTGTTTTTCCATAATTATTGGGATTAATCAAAAAATTTTGGATCACTCTGTGACTCCGATTGATTCGACGACCGATTTGTCTCACTCCGTATCCCTCTTCTGTCAAAACCACGATTTTTCCCTTTTCTTCATTAGTTAGTTGAGTTCCGCGAGGCATTATAATTTTTATCTACTTTGAGGTTATACCACTTCAAAAACAAATGTTCAAAAATTTTTAACTTTACACTTTGAACGCAAGCAAACGAATAATTGCAAGAGACAGCATTAAAAGTGATTTTAGCAATAATTATTGTACCGTTATCCGCAGAGACTACATACTTGCTAACTATTGTTTGTGCATAGATGAACATATATGCAGAACATTGTTTTTGTTGCAAATACACTTTTACAGAGAAATCAACAATTTGGCAGTGGCGTTATAAATATGAGACATACCTTATATATAGCGCACACTTTATTTACACGTTGTCTTCTCTCTATTTCTTTTTCTTTTTTGCACACTTTATAATTATGTCGCACACTCTATGTAAATTATGATCATATGTTTTTTATTTATATGTTTGCACTTAGAATTTTTCATATGAAATAATTGTTATCTTAAATATGAAAAATCCTGTTATCTGCCTTTATAAGCAGAACATTTTCCAAAAATAAAACACAAAGTTTTGAGCTTCCAACATTGCTGCTCCTTTTTACGTAAACTTTTGCTGCCAATCAATTTTGGAACATGGCCCCGCAAAAGTCCCTTTTTTTAAACTGGCCAACAGCGTTTTTAAAAGCTGGCACTTAAATTTTTTTTATTCGCGCACCAATAAAATTTTTAAAAAGTATTTTTTTCACTCGCGAAAAATAAATCGTGTTACGCGCGCATTAAAACCACTACATGGCGATCCTGGCCAACACGGCGAACATACAAATTTTAATGCAAAGAGAGGAATGGATTTTGAAGACGGCAAATAATACGGAGGAGTACGTGTCCGCTGGGGGTGACGGCCAGGCGCCAGCGTACAAGCCAACGTGCGGACCAAAATCTATAACGCTCGAGGAGTATAGACGGCGGATACCTCCGACGGAGAAAAAAACCGAAGCACTGGCGCGGAGGTAAGCTGGTGAAGCTGATGAGGAGGGTGGCTATGCTCAAGGGCACTGTCAACGCCGAGAAGCCACCAGATTTCCAGACGGCTGGCCACGATTGGAGAGAGGTAGCCGAACTAGAAAACCAACTAAAAGTTAGAGGGCAGAACAGTTGGCAGCAGCAGTAAAAGCAAATCCTTTTTTTTTGTATATAAAATTTCTTTGTTTTGAATTATATTATTTGAATTTTGAATTTTATGAAAAAAAAATTAAAAACAATAAAGGAATTTACCATTTTCAATCCATTTCTTTTTAATTATTTTGGAGTTAGAAAATAAACACTACATCGTTTAAATAGCGCGACGACTATCACTTATGATTTTTTGTTTTTTAATTCTATATTATTTATACGGACGCGAATAATCATTTTTTTACGCACTTCTTTTTTACGCACACGCGACCGGCAACTTTTCAATGGATTTCTAAACGTCATTTGGTTCTTTATTTCCTTTTGTTTACTTTTTATTCAGTTCATATGTTCTAAGGTTGGCAATACCACAGAGTGTTCCACGCAAATTAAAAATAAAAAGTAATATTCTATAAAAAAAATATATATGGAAACAATTAAAAGCAATATTATCATTTTTGAAAAATTCATATAAAACATAAGAAATAGTAAAAATAGAACAAACATTAACGAATACCTTAATAGTAAACTAAAAGCATAAAAGCAAAAGTTAAAGAAATAGAATATAGCAAAGATTGTAGGATATTAAAAGAAAAATTCTACAACAGCTACAAAGAAATTAAAGAATTAATTGGCACATTAGTCATGTAGACAAATACAAAAAATGTTCAGGAGATTGTTTTAGAAGATTTAGATACATCGAACCTTTGGGAGGAAAAAGAAAGTTTGCCAAAAATGTCAAACTTTGATATAAATGTTGTAGGCAAAAACCTACAGGTTTTAAAAGGAAACTATAGTAATTTGGAGGATTTTATTGTACAAGCAGAATTGTTGCATGATTTAGTAAAAGAGGAAGATAAATAAATTTTTGTGAAATACATTTATAATTTTAAAATAACTACCCAAGCACGCAGCATACTTGGACGTTCAAACCGGCCTACAACATTATTAGACTTAAAAAACTTATTGAAAAAATCGTACCCAAATCCGAAAAATTTACAACAAATATTAAACGAGTTCAGTTCACTCAAGCAGAATAGTATGTCTTTAACCAGGGTTTAGAGAAAAAAATAGTGGAACTATCAGAACTAAATAATTTTGAAATAAAAACTTTAAATAATCCAAGTAAGGACGCGAAAGATGCGATACATAAAGTAAATGAGAGCATGCCACTAAATATTTTTTAAAAAGGCGTAGGTACAGAATTCCAAACTATATTACTGGCAAATCCACCAAAAACTATCAATGCAGCTGTCGAGAGATGAATGGCAGTCGAAGGAAATTTACTGAACAACACAAATAGTATTTTAAAACTTTAAAATAATTATCATTTTAGAATCCAAAGAAAACAGGGCGCAAGATACAATAATAATAACAATAATTTTAGAAATAACAACAGTCAAAATAATGGTTACAGAAATTACCAAAATAACAATTCAAACAGATCTTACAAGTACAACAACAATAGTTTTAGTAACAATTCTAGAATCAATAGTAATCATTCAAATCAAGGCTTTTATAGAAACAGTAACTTTCTGAATAACAATAGTTTTCAAAATAACCACAACTTTATATACAACAATAACATAAACAAAAATTTTAGAGCAAATAATAATAATTCTAACTTTAATACGCAGAGAACCGGCAATGGCCGGGTAACAGGAGCTGTTGCCCGCAGAGGCCAAAATTAATTTTGCAACTTTCAAAAAACTTATCAAATAAAATAATATTAAAATGTAAAAATTCAAATAAGCAACTTAAATTTCTTATAGATACGGGACCTGATATTTCCGTTTGCAAAGTCAAAAATACTAACAATTTGTACTAACAAATACTAACAAAAATACAAAAATTTTGTATTGAAATGAAGAATTTCAACACTATTTTCAAATAGTAGAGAAGAATTTTATATAATAGCGCGAGACATGCTGAGGAGATATATGTCAAAAATAGATTACGAGACATGTACAGTTACATTTATAATTAATGAGAAAGAAATAATAGTTACGATACCTGCTAGAACGGAGCGATTGTCCCAATAAATATCAATGTTAGAGAAGATAGCATAATCCTTAACGAAGAGATAACTGAGGGAGTATTTTTAGTATATAGTATTATACCCGCGGAAGGAGTAGCACACGTCAAGTTGTTGAACACATCAAATAAAGACATAGAAATAAAAAATTTAAAAGTCAAAACTGAACCATTAAATAATTATAATATTTTCCAATGCAAGTTAGATAAAGAATTTAACAAAGATAGGCTCAGCAAACTTATAAACAATTTGGATATTGGATGCAATTTACCAGAGGCCAGAAAGTCAATAATAGACATCATCATAGAATAGCAAGACATTTTTCACCTAGCGGGAGAACATCTAAGTGTAAATAATTTTTATACAAAACAAATACAAACGACAGATTCGACACCCGTTTACATAAAAAATTACCAACTACCACAAACACAAATGACAGAAATAAATGAACAGGTGGACAAACTTTTACAAGACAACATCATTGAACATTCAGTTAGTCCTTATAATTCACTGCTTCTCGTAGTACCAAAAAAATCAACAGACGAAAAAAAGAAAAGCTTAATGAGAAAATCGTGAGTGATAAATTTCCTTTGACCAAAATAGAAGACGTCCTTGACAGACTGGGAAGAGCTAAGTACTTTTCGACATTGGACATGACCAGCTCGTTAAACCAGATAGAACTAGACGAAAACTCGCGACCACTTACCTCATTTTCTACAGGAAACGGATATTTTCAATTTACACACTTACACATTTGGACTCAAGATATCGTCTAAAAGTTTTCAACGCATGTTGACGATATCATTGACAGGACTAGATGCAGAAGCTTTCTTATACGTGGACGATATAATTGTGTTTGGGTGCAGCTTACAGCACCATAACGAAAATTTGGCAAAAGTATTCAAGAGAATGAGAAATTTTAATCTTAAATTAAATCCAGATAAATGCTTATTTTTGAAACCAGAAGTTGTCTGTCTCGGCCATTTAATTACAAATGAAGGTATAAGAACTGACTCAGCTAAAAATAAAGTTATTAAAAACTACCCAGTCCCCACAAACTCGGATGAAGTAAGGAGATTTGTTGCCTTTGCAAATTATTACAGGCGCTTTATACCAAAATTCGTTGATATAGCTAAAAATTTAAATGCTTTGTTAAAAAAAAATACACAATTTAATTGGAATAAAGAATGTCAACAAGCATTTGAATCTTTAAAATCTAAATTACTGAATCCCCCAGTACTTCAATACCCTGATTTCGATAAACCATTCGTGCTAACTACTGACGCCTCAAATTATGCTCTTGGCGCAGTACTGTCGCAAGGTGAGATCGGATCAGACTTACCAATTTGTGACATGGTTTTCTCGAAGGCTTAGGTAAAACTCAGCCGCCCCAGGATCCTGTGAAAGATCCACTAACTTTCACAAATTATTTCGAAATAAAAACACGCAGGTTTTTCAATAATTCAAATATTCCTTTTATTGAACAATTTACCAACTTAGTATCTTAAAATAAGCAGCCTCAGATAGGAGTTGGCGTGGGTATTGGTGGGTTACGGTCTCAGTCTTTCAGTATTCGGCTTCAGTAGCCAGTAGGTGCCTCGGTAATCGGTTGATAAGTACTTGGGTAATCAGTGATTACCACGGTAATCGGTTGGTTAGCTGGCGCTGGTTAATGTCTCAATAAGTATTTAAATACTCGGTCACGGCTTGGTAATCGCTTTAGTGACCATTAAGTGCCTAGGTAAACGGTTGGTAAGCACTTGGGTAATCAGTGATTACCTCGGTAATCGGTTGGTTAGCTCTCTCTGGCACTGGTCAGTGTCTCAGTACGTGTTGGAACACTCGGTAACAGCTCGGTAATCGCTTCGGTAGTCAGTGAGTGCCTCGGCAATCGGTTGGTTAGTGCTTCGGTAATCGGTGGTGGCTAAGAAAGGAACGCTCCTCTAAAATCTTATAATTAAAGTGAATCAACTTAGCCGCAGCAGAAAGCGTTGCAGCGTTTGCCGGCGTCGCAGCCCCGAAGAGATGTTCGGTCGAGGCAGTGACGCGGTAGATAATAAAAAAAAAAGAAAAAAGAAGAAGAGAATAGCGACGCGGTAGCGAGTGTCTGCGTCGCTGCCCCGAGGAGGACCTAGCGGTCAGTCGAGGCAGTGACGCGGTCAAAAAAAAAAAAATAAAGAAAAGAAGAAGAGACTAGTGACGCGGTAGCGAGTGCCTGAGTCGCTGCCCCGACGAGGACCTTATGGTCGGTCGAGGCAGTGACGCGGTAGATAATAAAAAAAAAAGGAAAAAGAAGAAGAGAATAGCGACGCGGTAGCGAGTGCCTGCGTCGCTGCCCCGAGGAGGACCTAGCGGTCGGTCGAGGCAGTGACGTGGCATATAGGAAATATGCAAGTCAACGCAAGGGGACCACGAAATATAAATTAACGAAAAAAAAACCGTCTACCACAGCCCAGTCTAACAGGTCTATCAGTGGTCTATCAGGGCAGCGGCGCGGTGAGCAGTTCACCGTTGCCTTGGAGAGGACTTTGCAGTCTGCCGAGGCAACGGCTACTACTCTGCTTCGGTTGATCGAAGCAGAGATTTTGAGCTTACCTAAGAAAGGAACGCTGCCTTCACCAATTTCGTGGTCTCCATTTAAGTGACTCGTAAAGAAAACCCTTTGCAAACTATATTCTTTTTACCTATGCGTATGCAAATAGTGCTTGCTGGCTATGGGCACAATGATTTTGTTGTTGCCCTTATGCAGAGTCTATTGTGGTACTGTTATTTGATTGTCATTTATTTTATGTATGTCGTGTTGTTGGTAATCTCCTGGTTGTGCTAGTTGCTGTGGTTGTTTTCTTATTTTGTGTATGTCGTGTTGTTGGTAGCCCACTGGTTTGGAAAGTTGCTGTGGTTGATGTTATTTTGTGTATGTCGTGTTGTTGGTAGCCTACTGGTTTGGTTAGATGCTATGGTTGTTGCTATTTTGAGAATGTCGTGTTGTTGGTAGCCTATCTGTGGCTGATTGTATAGAGTATATTATTATTATCTTTAATTATTACTATAATTCTATTCTTAGATATAATATGAAATTGAACCTAATATATACTATGATATAGTAGATATAATATGAATTGTAAATATTGTTAAATATTGATTTGTAACGCCATGTTACAAATTTTATACACGAGCAAAGCACGATCTAAACAAACCAATTTTAGAAAAAGAATTATTGGTCATATGTTGGGCGATACATTTTTTTAGACCATATCTTTATGGTTGCAGATTTCTGGTTGTCACAGACTTCAGACCATTAGTGTCTCTTTTTTCGCATAAAAACCCATCGTCGAAAATGACACGCATCAGGTTAGACCTATGCGACTATGATTTTGCGATCAAGTACAAAGCAGGCAAAACTAATACCAATGTAGACGCATTGTCAAGGATTATTATAAATAGCGACACCTGGAGAGCAATGATTCCAATCAGCTTAGAAAATGAAGACACAAAAATACTAGCCATAACAAGAAGTATGAATATAAAAAAAATATACAGAAAACCCGAATTGTACAGGCAGGAAGTAATAGGTAATAGTTCCAGTAATAGGCATTAAGACTGATCACCTTTTTGTGTGGGAATGCAAATCACTAACGGACATAAACGAAATAAGAAAACTTAAGTTTATACTAGAGAAAGATTTTAAGAGTACACAAATAGATATAGAAGACAATCAGGTTATTGTACGATGCAGTGATAATCCGATGTTCACACAGATGACTTTGGAGAAACTGATTTCGAAGATGCAAAAACTGGAGATTGAAGAATTAGCATTGAATATTAATGTTAATATATTTAAGACCATGGCCATGGAAGATTTAAGAAGAATTTATAATAATTTGAAAAATAGTAAAAACAAATTGAAAATACTTATTTATAAAGACCCAGAAAGAATAATAGGGATAGAAAACAAGGAAAGAATAATTGAAGAGAATTCGACCCACGGAGGTCATATATGAATTAGAAAAACTATTTTAAAAATAAAGCAGATGTAAATATGGAAGAATATGTGTAGGATGATTAAAAAGTACATAAATAATTGCGAAGCATGCAAAATTAACAAACAAACCAGACATACAAAAGAACAACCAACTTTTACAAGCACACCAGGAACTTGTTTTGAAGTAGTTTCATTAGATACTGTAGGTCCTCTACGTTTAACAAATAATTACCACTACATACTAACCATGCAGTGTGAATTGACAAAATATGTTATAGCATGTCCTATAGAAACGAAAGACGCCAAAAACAGTAGCCAAAACATTGTTAGAAAACCTAATTATGATTTATTATCACTTTAAAGCATTAAAGTCGGAAAGGGTGTAGCGGAGCGGAATTGGGTCACGCGAAAATTTTAAAAATCAAACAAAATATTTAAATTTGATTGCGTCTGGCAATGCTAAACGGTGAGGCCAGCAAGTGAAGCAGCAGGCCTGGCTCGATATTTTTGAGGGCGCACGGTGAATGCGCCCCTGTGAATCCTGCACAGATTAATAGCCAGGGCGCCTCTTCCCTCAGCCGATGCCACCGCCTCTGGTCAGGTGACCCGCGGACATGAGGTTGGACACGACTGCACGTGCTGGTTTGCCATCACTAGCAGTTCTGTGAGATGTGGGGGAGTTCGTTGTGGCCGTCCATGTGCACCCTCGCCTACAAATAATTTCACGTGCTTAAAAAAAATAGCGCGTCGATGATTCAAACCAAACAAACGGATCTGAAAAGATAGAAAAAAATATTTTATGCCAAGAAAAGGTTGGGTGCCCCTGGCTCAACCATCTAACTACCACTCTCGAGAGACCTGGTGTTTGGACTCAGCCCACACATCCCACCCTTCCGTGGAGGATTAAGGGCAACAAAGAAAGAAAAATCCTCCCCAAAGGCAAACATTCTCCCCCTGACCAAATAATTAGGACTTTAAGTGTACATTTCAAAATTAATAATCCATTTAATTTTATTTGTTTTTGTGTCGATCAAGAACTTATTTCAACAACTTCATATTTTTTGTTCTCTTACATACAAAGTTTAACATATACCCTAAACATTTGTAAATACATTTAAAAAAAATATTTAATGTATGTGTGGCCAATAAAAATTGGTATAATAATTATATAAATAATAAAAGTGAAAAGATAAAAAACATATACAGTTAGTTAAATATTATTCAATGTTGAAATAATGGAGTCTTAACTCAGCAGCAACATTTATAACTAAATAAGTTTGCTTTAACATTAAGATTTCTCTGCTCTACATCATTGCTGCGACATACATAACATATACATGTATTTAAAGAAATATTTCAACATTTATTTGTATGTTTCAATTTAACATGGTTTCTTTTAATTCAGTTTTCAATTAAATTGATTGTGTGAATACAAATATTTTCAATAATGTCTATTATGTTTTTCTATAAGGTTTTTTTTAGGCTAGTACTTTTTGGTTTAGTTTTTTTCACGGTGCATTCTACTCTTTTGCAACAAACCAATTCTTGGTTATAAATTTATTAAATGTACCAAAAATTCAATTTCTTGTTATATAATAATAATAATTACTTTTTTTATATTTTATGCCAATGTTTGTTTTCGTATCCTTTGTTTTTTTAACAAATTTACTTTAAGAGTAAAAAGTTTGCATTGTTTCTTTGAATGAAAGTAATATTTTTCTTTATGCATACATACTTCTATTTCATCCAGTTGCCAGAGTTTTTTCTGTATTCTACTCTAGTTTGATTTTTATAGCTGTTAGCATTTCGCTTAGCTTAAGTTTGAAGTCCTTGCATAATCCATGAGAAAAAAACCAGGCAATCTTCTTGCGTGGCACAATCCAAAAGCGAAGGAACAAGTAGCCAAAAAAGCAACCAATTTTGTTCGTGGCACAATCGAAAAGCTAAGGAACAAGTGGCCATAAAAGCAGCCAATTTTGTTCGTGGCACAATCCAAAAAGCAAGCGAAGGAACAAGTTGGCCAAAAAGTAGGCAATTTTGTTCGTGGCACAATCCAAAGGGCGCGAAGGAACAAGTAGCCAAGAAAAGCAGCCAATTTTGTTGGTGGCACAATCCACAAGGAAAACGAAGGAACAAGTAGGCCAAAAAGCAGGCAATTTTGTTCGTGGCACAATCCAAAAGGAAAACGAAGGAACAAGTAGCCAAGAAAAGCAGCCAATTTTGTTCGTGGCACAATCCAAAAGGAAAGACCCCGCCAATTTTGTTCGGTGGCGGAAATGTCCACATCCCGATACTTTGTTATTGTTCGGATATTTACACCACGCAACAAAATTACTGATGGTCCACTGCTTATGGTATTTTTACGTCAGTCTGATCATTAGGGATATTCACACGGCTCACACTCCATGTGACCATTTCCGTCCCTGCAACGTCCGAATAGAACTAATTATCACGGACTCTCGCGAAGTGTGGCAGCTGGCCAATAGTTCTGACAGTATCCGTAAACCAACACTGTCAGATTCGAGTTAAGGGAAATGTGAGAATTCAATTCAACAGAAATGTCAGAAGTTTAGTGACAAGATATGTCATATTTAATTAAGAGGGAAACGTCAATTTTAAATGCAAAGAGAAATGTCACACTTGTATAAAACAGAATGTCAGATTGGAATGAAGGGAATTGTAAGAATTTAGTTCAAACGAAGAGAAAGAGACGAAATAAAAAAAAATGTCGGATATAAAAACTACTATGCTGTCCGCTGTCAAGATGACTTGTTAGCTGTCAAAGGAAAGGGTTAACTGTCCAAGTACAAAGGGTCAAAATCAAGTGCAAGAGAGATAGCAGATGTTAATAAACAAGAGATGTAAAAAAAATAAAATCTTAAACTGTCAGCGTTGTAACACGAGAAATGTCAGAATTTAAATACGTGAAAGCTGTCAGCTTTGAAAGTTCAGAACTGTCATAGTTTAGTAACTTAAAAGTGTCAGGATTGTATGAGAATACGGTTAGATTTGAATGAAGTAAAAATGTCAAATACCAATGTACGCGAAGTCAAAATTAAATAAAATTAAGTGTCAGAACTTTGTAGAATGAAATGTCAGCTTTGCAAATCAGATTTACATGTAAAAGAAAAACTGTCCGACATGAAGGAAAGTAATGTCAAATTTGAATGACAAAAAAAAATGTCTGATATAGAAAATAATAGTCTGTCATATGCGAATGAAGTAAAAATCTCAAACTTTGAATGACTAGTAAAATTGTCAGCTGTCAAATTTATCTGTCGGGAAACGTGTTGACGGTAAACGTAAAAATGTCGCTGTCAAAGTCATTAGTCATGAAACGTGTTGATGGTAAAAGTCAAAATGTCAGCTGTCAAAATCAAAGTGTCCGCTGTCAAAGTCACTGTCAGCTGTCACACTTCGAATGCGTCCACCGTGGTATGAGCAGTATGTCACTCATGTTTGCATACGACACTGCTATGGCGAATTCTGGCCTCCATGTTCAAATGTGGATTCAACTTCCCAGTCAAAGCCACCTTCAAACATGGAGGCAAGAATTCACCATTTTGTGTGCCAAAACAAGGGGTACAGAGTTTACCAATGAGTTGATGTCGCAAATATACAACCAGTTAAACATAAAACAAGTATTAAGCACACCATATCATCACGAAACTCTAGGTTCTATAGAAAGGATAATTTTTACAAGGATAACGAATGGGACCATTGGATCCCATACTTCACTTTTGCGTACAATACGACACCTCATATTGATACCAATTATAGTCCTTTTGAACTCATTTTTGAAAATTGGCAAACCTAACAAATAAAAGATTAGAATCATTTAAAATTTGCAATACTGGAAACTACGCGCAAGAACTAAAAACTTTAGTTAGGTTAGCATACTCTTTAAAAAAGGCATATGAATTGATAAACGTAGCTAAAGAAAAGCGAACGAAAGATAGTGAAATTTCAAACCCATTAAATATAAATATTGGTGATAAAATAATGGTTAAAAGAATGAATAGAAAAAATATCAATCCGTACATTGTTCTAAATAAAAATGGAGTAAATACAATAATAAAAGTAAATGGAAAATTAAAAGAATACCACAATAATTTGTTGAAAAAATGGATTTCATTGAAATAAAAAGTTTAAAATTGTAAATATTTGAATTGTATAATTTGATGAATTTAATAACAAAATAATTTAATAACAAAATTTTTAAATTAAAAGATTATATCTATAATTTATAAGATTATACTTATGATTATATATTATCTTAAGGAAGGGGGTGTAGTGCACTCCACAGTAAGCATTTATGTAAACTACACTTTAACTCATTCATTTATTTTAACATTATATGCATTTAAATATTAACACATAATTAATGCACCATAAACTAAAATTATCTATAAAAGGCACTTAAACACATTTATTTAAAACTAACATTGAACTTATTTCTGTTATTGCACACACGCACTTTATATATATATAGCGCACACTTTATTTACACGTTGTCTTCCCGCTGTTTCTTTTTCTTTTTTGCACACTTTATAATTATGTCGCGCACTCTATGTAAACTATAATCATATGTTTTTTATTTATATTTTTGCACTTAGAATTTTTCATATAAATTATTTATATATGAACTAATTGTTATACGAGTATTAAATATGAAAAATCCTGTTATCTGCCTTTATAAGCAGAACATTTCTAAAAATAAAACACAAAGTTTTGAGCTTCCAACATTGCTGCTCCTTTTTACTTAAACTTTTGCTGCCAACCAAATTTGGAATACGGCACCGCAAAAGTCCCTTTTTTTTAAAAAACTGGTCAACAGCGTTTTTAAGCGCTGGCACTTAAATTTTTTTTTTTATTGCGCACCAATAAAATTTTTAAAAAGTATTTTTTTCACTCGCGAAAAATAAATCGTGTTACGCGCGCATTAAAACTTTTACACTATTATTGACCAGATCCGGCGGCATGACTCCATGACTTCCCATGTCATCTGGATTATAGTGTGATTCAACATGGAGCCAATTGCGTTCATCAACTTTTTCAAATATTTTCGCTATTCGATTGGCGACAAAAGTCGTCCAGGTGCAGGGTGGCTTTTTTAGCCAAGCAAGGACAACAGTAGAATCGGTCCAAAACTGCATGCTAAATTAATCAAGATCTAGCTGTGGCAGCAAAGAATTAGCCATTTCGGCAAGAAGAGTTGCTCTTCACTATTCCAATCTAGGTAAAGAAACAGTTTTTACGGGAGCAACTTTTGTTTTCGAGGTTAGTAGAAGATTGAAGACAGCGGAATTTTGATTTCTGCACGAATATAGATTGCTTCTGCGTAAGCTTTCTCGGATGCATCGCAAAAGCCACGGAACTCCACTTTGCTCCAAGGGCAAACATTTATCCATATTGGGATTGTATTTGAATCGATATGATGGTCATTTTTTAGAAACAGCTTCCACGAACAAAGACTCTGTCCGGTTAGATAATCATCCCAATCGATTTTATTTAACCAGATTTGCTGTATAATAATTTTTGCTACAACTAAATTCGGGCCTAGCCATCCTGCCGGATCGAAAAGCTGTGCAATTGCAGACAAAACTTCTCGTTTGGTAAAGCTAGTTTTTATTTCCAATTATCGTGTGATAAAATAAAAGTAATCAAATCTAACATTCCAATGAGCTCCTAACATTTTTGCAACACTCGAATCAACCAACTTCAAAAAATCTTCATGAAGCTGGTGATCCTTTGGTAGATCTTCAAGTAATTCTTTGCAATTCGAGGTTCATTTTCCTATCAAAAACCCAGCGGATTTTAGAGCTGAAATAAGCTCGTTTCGAGTTTTTCTAGCGGTTTCTACATCATAAGCTAGAGTCAACGCATCTTCTACGTACATATACTCTCTCAATACTAACGAGGCTAAGGGATATGTCTTGTGAACATCTTCTGTGAGTTGCAGAAGAGTTCTAATTACCAGAAATGGAGCGCAATTTAAACCAAAGGTAACGGTATCTAGCTCGTAATCAAGGACTTCACTATTTGGCTCATCTTTGTGATGAGAATGAGAAGGCGCATATTCAAATTAAGGGGCTCAACTTGATGCATATGGCTCAAATCGGAATATTCTTTGATCACTTTTTCATATGGAACTTTGAAGTCGGGCTTCTTACTAAGTGAAGATTCTGTTCGCAAGAATTGTTTAAAAGCGTTCGAACGAGAATGATCTAATTAGAGATTCTGAGTAAAACCTATTTTAGTGGGCAAAGTTACAATGTATCGATTGCCACGCGGGTTGTGTTTCGAAAATTTTCTTCACACAATTCCTCTTCACGAGTTAACAACTTTCTTTTTGGAATTTCTTTCAACTCCCAAAACCGTGCCATCTGCTGATCGAGTGAAACCTCAGCAAATAAATTAATAATCCGACCAAATACGGTTCTTGAGCAATCAAAGGACTTCATATATTACGGCAGATGCCGTCCAAGAGAATGCTAGGGTGCATATCGCCTCCTATAACCACATCTACTTGGTAATTTTTATAAAAATTTACATCAGCAAGGTCTAAATCAGGAAGAGATTGAATGAGTGAAATGTCAATCGAGCTTGTTGGGAGATTCCCTGTCAGTTGGGAGAGAATTAAGCAACTCGCTTCAGTTCTCAGACTTGGGTTATAACCTATGACAAATCTACACAAGAGACTCTTGCTGATACAACATTATTTAAGCCAGCTACTTGTGCGTTCACTGATTTAATGGATAGTTTCAGAATGCTTTGCAGGTGTTCTGAGACTAACGGTCCTTCTGAACCTGAATCAATGAGAGGTCTAGCAGTGTAAACAGAGCCTAAGTGACATATGGTCACTGTTTACGTGGCCACGTAATCCTGTGGTCACTAAACACTTCCTCACGTCTACCCCGTCTACCCGCCGCTGTGGCAGGCATGGCGCTGAAGACGCTTAGATGATCGGCTAGCCGCAGGAACGAGTCATGCTCGTGAAGATAGAAGGTGCTAAAACACAAAAAAGGAACGTTTCGTTTGAGAAGTCATCAAAAGGACGGACATCTTTAAACCCGAACCCACACAACACTTAACATTTTATATATATAAATTATACATCACAAAACACATCACAATTACAAACATTGTAAAAACACTCATTTAGAAAAAAGGTATAAATAAAAAGAAAATTATTTTATACAATCCACCCTAAATTTCTTCTTTTCTTCCGCCATTACCCGACGTTCCACACCTGAACATTTTGGTCCATTCGAGCTACAAAGACATTTTTGGCGAAGAAGTCTTGCAAGAGGAAGTTGCACAATTTTACACAAAAATACACGATAACTCAACAAAAAACAAAAACACAAGTTGCTGTTTAAACAAATCATCACCCAACATTTTGAAAAAAAAACCACCCAACCATCACCCAAGGGAAATAAAACAAGTGAGTTTGCATTTGGTTCATTCTTAGGCAGTGCTATATATTGTCACTCTTTATATACATATTAAAATTTACACATTGAAAAATACTCATTCAAATTTACATTATAAAATTATTGCATTAAAGATTGCATATTCAAAAGAAGAAAAAAACACTCAAAACCAAAAAAAAAATTAGGCGCAGAGATATTTTTATTTACATACATATACATATTTATTCACTTAAACTCGGCACAAGCAAACAAAAAACATAAGAAAACTTCAACACCACGATAATCGAAAGCAAATCAAAAGAGTTCATTTGGTTATGCTATTGTGTGCACAGGATTTTCAATTATTTTATTGTTATAAAATAAAATATGTATCTAAAATCTTAACTAGATTTCAGCACATAATATACTGAATTTTCTTTGTTATATTTTATGACACTTGTTGTTTGCTACATATTCACCCACACGTGCATACATATATAATAGCTCTCTCGACGGCACGGCCAGATTGAGCAAGGCAAAATTGTGCTACCCGATCGACAGAACTTGTGGGATTTTTGTGGGACTACACAATTCTATCCCATTTTTGAAAAATATTAAGTTCTGTTGAAAATTCTTAACCTTTGCGGTCCTGCTTAACCCTTGCAGACCCAACAACACTTTTTTGCGATTTTTTAAGACAGTTTACCAATATAGAAGCAGTTTAACCCTTGCTATTCGTGGGTTAACACGAATTAAACCTAGAAAATTTTTGAACAAAATTTTTGAATTTCTCGATAACTCTCTTCGAGAATACATAAATAAGCGTATTTTTATACAATAAGTGACACAGAATTCACTTTTGTGCACTGTTTCAAAATTTTCAGAAGCTTACGGTGTTTTCAATTGTATAACCCAATATTTAACCGAATTAAGTGTAATTGTTCCGAAATCGAAGATTTTTATTTCAAAATTCTCTAGAGAACCTAAACCCTTGGTGCGCTGATTAACCCATTCAGTGCATTCAAACCCAGCCACCCATTTAAAGATTTTACAGTGTTTTTTGAATTTTTTTATAAAATATTAATAAAATTGGAGATTTTTTAAACAAAATTCTCTCAACCCAGAAGAGAAAATACACAATTCAAACTCTTTCCACTTCGATTGATAACTAACACAACCCAACCCTTTTAGTCAGCCAATTCAACATGTCGCTCAAGACATTCGTTCATTTTTCAAATGACATTATTGAGCTGGAGCTAGCACATAGCGAGACTCAACCGGAAGACCAGAATTAACACGTTTTGGAAGTGCAAAAAAAGCAACTTTAGTACCTGTTTGACAAATTTCAAGCGGAATATGAAGGAATTCGTGAAAAACCCGAAACACCAGCAGAGGCCTTGGACAAGGAGAAGTTCAAAGAGAGGTACAGGTAGACGTACCAATCATACGTGCGCTGTTCTGCTTCAATAAATGAGCACATTGAAGCAATGAAAGCACTCAGGATGGAACCCAAGCCATCACCTTCAGCAGTGAACGCAGCCGTAGAACACCACCTAATGATCCATCTCCCACCATGCGATACGGACATTTTCCATGGGGACTATGTCACATGGCCCACATTCAGAGATCTGTTTTCTGCCCTATACATAAAAAATGCCCGGTAAGTAACGTGGAAAAACTTTTCCACTTACTTCAAAAGACCCGCGGTGAGGCCCGAGAAATAGTTAAAAATGCCCCTTTAACTAATGAGGGATTTTTTATGGCATGGGGAAATCTCATCGATCAGTATGAGAATAAGCGCATGCAAATAAACGCGCAACTCAAGACCCTGTTCAATTTGCCACAGATACATACAGAGACAGGGAGCTCTATTAAAAAATTACAGAGGACGATCAATAACTCTATATTTACCCTTCAAACTCTTGGCATTGACACAGATAGTTGGGATCATATCTTAGTTACCCAACTACCTCTGCTCTACCAAATTACCCAAAAACACGTTAGAATACTTTGAAAAGTGTTTAACAGATAACTCTAATATTCCTGAGTGGAAAGTTTTCGACTCTTTTTTGACCCACAAATTGAAAACACTAGAATCTGTTGGCGATATAAAGGCTTCCTCTTCTGCTTCAGTTCCAAGGCCAAGTCAACAGAACGTTCCCACTCATAACGCACCCAACAGGTGGGCAGAAAAAAGAATAAACTCATACCATATGAATGTTGCCCCAAAGCCGGCCCCAAAAACAACTCAACAATTTGTATCCAAACAAATTAGAACAGACCCTAAGCCGTCGATTCCAAGCACCCAATGGGAAGTTGATGGTGCTATTTGCAGACTTTGCAATAGCAATCACCCTCTTCGTGAGTGCCCAAGCTTCATATCCATGAAAGTAGACGAAAGGATAGCAACAGTGAAGCGAGTTGGGTGTTGTTTCAATTGCTTAGCAGTTTCACATGGAATTAAAGACTGCAAAAGCGGTTATACCTGTAGAGTATGCAATAGGAGACACCATTCTGTATTGCACAAAAGCGCATTGGACCTGAATCCCAGCACGAGACACAAGCGAAGCGAACAGTTCAGAAATCAAACTCTACACACCAAGCATTCACGACCCAAATACAGTCCACTGACCCTACTCACACCCAAGAGCTTGAAGCCCAAGAAGTTAATTCTCACTTTGCAGCGAGCAGAAAAGGAATCCTGCTAGGAACGGCTATGGTCAACGTGGAACACGAAGGATCCATATTTGCCGCACGTGCACTCATTGATTCAGGATCGGAAGCAACTTTTCTAACGGAACAGCTTAGAAGACGTATTGGTTTACCCACAAAAATTGTTGGTGCTCAAGTTACTGGTCTGAACCAGACAGTGTCAGCAAGCCCTACAAAAGCCTGCACTATAATAATACGATCTTCTAAAAACCCTCAATTTAGAGTAGAAACCCAGGCTCTTGTATTGAAAAACCTCACAAGCGATTAACCCACACACTCGATAGATGTAAATCTTGCTAAAAGCCTAGCTGGACTCCAATTGGCCGATGCACAATTTTATAAGTCTCGACCTGTAGACATTATCATTGGTTGTGATCTTTACCCGAAAATTATCGGTAGTGGGGTCAAGCGCAACATTT
The DNA here is from genome assembly GCA_914767935.1 of Coremacera marginata. Taxonomy (NCBI): domain Eukaryota; kingdom Metazoa; phylum Arthropoda; class Insecta; order Diptera; family Sciomyzidae; genus Coremacera; species Coremacera marginata. The sequence continues at coordinate 124,546,148 of OU612043.1, forward strand.
GTGGATCACTCTTGGCCCAAGAATCTGAATTTGGTTGGATTCTCTCAGGACCCCTTCCTCATGAACAGTCAACACCCAGTAATATTGTTGCATACTACAATAAAGTCGGTCCAGATGACTTTTTGACTCGGTTCTGGAAAGTGGAAGAAGTTCCAAAAGCATCTTTGCTCTCAGCTGAGGATAAGAAATGCGAAGAATTTTACAAAAACACAACACGCCGTAACCCTAACGGGCGTTATGTTGTAAGATTACCCTTTAAGAACCCTAACTCATCGGAACTTGGAAACTCAAGGTCTATCGCTATGGCGCAATATTTACGCAATGAAAGATCATAATTAAAAAAGCCAGAACTGAAGGCAGAATATGATCGAGTCATATGTGAATACTTGCAACTTGGCCATATGAAAGCGACACAATACTCACACTCTCACTCAGATAGACCCACACATTATTACGTGCCACACCACGCAGTTATGAAGCCCGACAGCTTAACAACTAAACTCAGAGTTTTATTTAACGGATCAAACCCTACAACTACCCGGAAAAGTTTAAATGATGTGCTCCACATTGGTCCAACACTCCAACTTGATTTAGTCTTGTTGATCATCAAGTGGAGGCTTTATGAGTTGGTTTCAACGCCGACATCGAAAAAATGTATCGACAAATTGTAGTTGACCCGAAATACACACCCTATCAACGAATTTTATTCAGAAAGTCCATTGAAGAACCCATTCAGGACTTTGAGTTGCAAACAGTAACATTTGGTGTCAACTGTGCCCCATATCTCGCCATCAGAACTCTACATCAATTGTCAGATGATGTGCGAGATACGTCATATATATTACGCAATTCCATGTACGTGGATGACGTTCTGGCAGGAGTTTTCTGATGCCTCAGAAAAGGCTTATGGTGCCTCACTATATTTGCGAATCTCACATGGAGAGAGTGAAGCCCGCACTAAGCTTCTAGTCGCGAAGACACGAGTGGCTCCAGTAAAGACAGTATCTTTGCCGAGGCTTGAACTCTGTGGGGCTGTTTTACTGGCAAATTTAATCGATGCCATCATCCCCCATGTCGATTTAAAACAATACCAATTGTATCTTTGGACGAATTCTACCATTGTGTTAGCCTGGCTTAAAAAGCAACCCTGTTCCTGGAACACATTTGTGGCCAATCGTGTTTCAACAATTATTGAAAAGGTTGGAGCCGAAAACTGGAATCACGTTGACTCTCACGACAACCCGGCAGATGTCGCCAGTCGAGGATGTTCAGCCATAGAATTAAGAGATCATCTTCTCTGGTGGCACGGTCAAACAGGCTCAAACAGGAAAAAGAATTCTGGCCCCAATCCAAAGCTCCAGTCGACACTACCCTAGACTTAAAACCCATTAAGTCATTTGCGACAACAACCCAAGAGGATATCTTGAACAGATTTTCCTCGCTGCCAAAAGCTCTAAGAGTCATGGCTTATGTGTATCACTTTTACACCAACTCTTCACCCACACGTCATTTACAAATGAGTCACACGACGTTGGATATAACATCCATCGAAATAAAAACAGTTCGAGACAAGCTTATCATATTGAGCCAGAAACATGGATTATCAGAAGAATATGCTGCGTTAGCAAACAAGCAGCCTATTTCAACAAAGAGTTCCATTTTAACCCTCACACCCTTTCTGGACTCAAAAGGCATAATTCGAGCAAACGGACGCTTAGTCAAGTCGCCAGCTCCCACTTATAACGAGCGTCATCCAATTTTATTACCATACCATAGCCGTTTAGCTTTTCTCTAAACTCACATGACGCATTTGATCACCCTACACGGCGGTAACCTGTTATTACTACGCCTGCTTTGTGCGGAGTTTTGGATACCCAAATTAAAAACCCTCATAAAAACGACTAGCCATAACTGCAAGATTTTTGTGCTACACAAGAAAAAACAGCAGACGCAAATCAGGGCTGCGCTACCACCCGAACGCACATCACTTAGTCGCCCATTTACAAACACAGGTGTAGATTTCGCTGGACCCGTAGAAATCAAAAATTACACCGGACGAGCATGCTTAATCACAAAAGGATATATCTGCGTCTTTATATGCTTCGCAACAAAAGCAGTTCATCTTGAAGCAACAAGTGATTTCTCGACCCAAGCGTTTTTGGCAGCGTTCTCCCGATTTTTCTCGAGGCGGGGATGCCCCACCACTCTTTACTCTGATAACGGAACAAACTTTGTTGGAGCTTCACAAATGTTGAAAAAAGATCGGCGAGAATCTATGAAGACACTTCAGACCCAGATCGTGAACAACTATAGTCACCAAGACGTAACCTGGCATTTTATACCCCCTGGCGCCCCACACATGGGCGGACTCTGGGAAGCCGGAGTGAAAAGTTGTAAAACGCATTTGAAAAAGGCATACACAAATCTAAAGTTCACTTTCGAAGAGTTTTCTACCCTACTTGCTCGAGTCGAAAGTTGCCTTAACTCAAGACCTCTAAGTTCTTCAAGCGAAAACCCCCTTGATTTATTGCCTCTAACCCCAGCACATTTTTTAATTGGTACCCCGTTACTTACCCCAGCGGAACCTGATTTAAGTAATTCTACGCCTAACGTAATAAACCGTTGGCAAAAATTAAAGATACTTCATCACAATTTCTGCAGAAGGTGGAAAGATGAATATCTTAAAGAGCTACATAAGAGATATAAATGGAAACACCCTCAAACCCCCATCAATGTTGATGATATCGTGATATCTTAAAGAGCTACATAAGAGATATAAATTTAAACACCCTCAAACCCCCATCAATGTTGATGATATCGTGTCCATCCGACATGAAAATTTGCCGCCAAACGAATGGAGCTTAGGTAGAATTGCTAAAATTTACTTAGGTTCCGACTCCAGAGCTCGTGTGGTCGACATTCGGACGGCAAAAGGAATCACTACCAGACCCATTACAAAGGTAGTGGTACTACCCTCTAGTTAAAAACAAATTTGTACTCTACCCTACGTCTATTCCACTCTCTATGTAACCCTACTTTCTACTCCACACGCTAGTCGACCACTAATCTACTCTACCCTTCTTTACTCATCTTATTACAGTTGCAATGGCACCCAACAACAACAATCGGCGCGGTGCAAATAAGAAGTGCAACAACAATTGCTGTCGCCCCAACAACAGCAACAGCAATTCCAACAAGAAGCATGCAGGCAACGACCATATATACAGCAGCAACACGACAAACACGCGCAACAAGGTCAGTAAACCACGCAACACAACCAATAATCGCGCCAGTTATACCCTCCCACCGGCTTGTGGTCTTTGCAACCAGGATCATCGGTTGATGCTATGTCCAAAGATCCGCAACATGAACTTTACAGTGAAGTACGACGCAGTGGCCAGGTTGAAGTACTGCGAGAATTGCCTCGCGCGTTCGCATCGATCCAATGCTTGCACCAGTCATTATAACTGTGAAATTTGCCATGCTAAGCATCACACTAGCTTACATGGACACCCACGACTGCGGCAAATAGAGTGCCACCATAGTGAACGTGCTACGTGCTCTAAATTCTCAGGAGCCATGAAGGGAGAGGTAATGATACCAACGGCTGTGCTAAAATTTCATCACGGCGACGACTGGCACTACATAAGTGCGCTCGTAAACCCTTCGCGCACGACGAGTATTGTTGCTTGGGATCTGGTCGACAAGTTGAAGCTGGACACGATTACCAAGGGCCGCCAAAGCTGGTGTCAATTCGTCGTCGGTTCCCGCTACGACGAAAGTTTTAGGTGCGAAGTGTATGCACTGATCTGAAATGAGCTTCCTCGTGAGCCGTACGAAGAGGACATAAATGAAGCAGTGCTAAAACGGTTCGAGCACATGTTTTTGGCCGACCTGAAGGCAAGCTCGAAAAAGAAAATTCTGCTGGAGTTAGGCGCTGACATCTTCCCGAGGATTATGAGAACTGTGGTGCGTTCATGTAACTTAGTTGAGAAATTCTCTACTGGTAGTGACGTCATGCTCAATCACTCTGCTAAGCTTTACCGATAGAAAACAAGTGTTTATGTATATCATGAACTCACCAATTGAGATATTCATGGTGGGTTGACAATTTGACATTTGTGATTGAGAATTGTATTCTTGTTTAAGAAAATTTTGTGCCAATCAAGTATATAAAAAATGAAATTTTTAATCTCAATTGCATCTAGATCAATATATAAGGTAAAAACTGTATAATTTTAATTTGAAAATTGTTTGTAATGATTGTTTTTTTTTTGCGTGAATTTCAGCATTGAAAACTTGGCAAATTTTCATTTTTTGTATTGAAATGCTTGATCGCGCTGTACTGTCGCTTATGTAGTTGATGCTGTCCAGCGGGATTCGGAATGGTGCGCAACCAAAACCCCCATCACCGGAGCTCTATACAGTGTGCTGCACTATCAACAGCAAACATATGTAAAAAGTTCAAACAGAAATGTTCAAACAACCACACTGCAATCGGGGCTGGGGGCAAATAAAATAGCACGTTCAACGATCTGACGTAAGGAAATACCCGATACAGGGAACATTTTACTTTTTTATTTTTAAATTTAATGTAACAACCATTCAAAGCATGATGAACTTTCTCTCTTCTTCGAGATATGGCTCCCCAAACAAAAAATTAAGAAATTACTTCATATCTCAATATTCCCTTTTTAGATATGTAGCATTTTATATTTTTCTGAAGATTTTTCGAACTTTTTGTCGATAAAACTCGAAAAAATAGAAAAAGCGAACCAAAGCGAAAAAATTAAAATTTATATTAAAAATTAAATGTCAAAAAAATTAAAATAAATATCAAACTAGAAAGGAATGGAGCTTCGGCAGGGTACCGAAGCTAAAATACCCCCTCGCGGCCGTACTGAAGTATATCCGAAGTCTTTAGACTTCTATAAAATTTTTATGTATAATCTGCAAAAATATTTGTGTCATACGCATAATTTAATGTTACCCTCAGCTGCCACATAGAGTAATTTGTAAGCAAAGTAAAATGCCTCACCCACTTTTCTAGTACAAAGACTCCACATATTACTGAAGAATATATGTATGGGTTGAATAAACTACGTGGGCGGAACTTGGGTACATACAGACACGATATCATTCAGTTTTATATTTTTACGAAAGATTTCCAATTTTGATGACGTCATTTTGTATTGAAGGTAGGCGTGGTTTTCATCCGATTTTTCTAAATTTCATAGCCAAGATTAAGATTGAAGATCAAAGCTTACGGCCAAATTTCAAGGCATTTCTTTAACTTTTGTGAATTTTAAGAACATTTTACGATTAAAATAAAGTCACTTTGTATGGGAGGTAGGCGTGGTTTTCATCCGATTTGACCCATTTTCGAACTTAATCTTTCTTTTTTAAAAATAAACTTATATTTTGAATTTCATCGCGATAGCTTTAAAATTACGGCTGTAATCGTGTCTACAGACGGATACACGGAAATCGACAAAGGAGGTGATGCTGATCAAAAATATATATATTTTTCTATACCTTCTGTTTTTCTACGCCTCCTTCTCGGCGTTACAAACGGAATGACAAAGTTAATATACCCCTTATGCAGTACGCGTTGGGGTATAAGTATGAGAAAAATCAAATTGAAGATAAATTAATTCTTAAAACCAATACAAAATTTTAGCAATGCAGTTGATGATTTTATTAGCAATCGTTATTGTTGAATTTCAAAAATAATTTTAAGAGAATGTTTTAATTTTTGTTTTTGGATTTCAGTCACCCGAAATAAATAAAAAATTTTAACAAATTTAAACCAAATAAAAATCATACTTACAACACCATCCATTCTCAATCGCAAATTGACAGACTCTACAACTATAAAGCTGACGAGAACTTTTCAACTAGTAGAAAATACAATACTCAACTCACCACAGTTCTATGAACACTCTGGTTGAGAATGTCGTCATTATGACGTCACAATCTCAACCAGTTGAGAAACAACTAGTAGAGAAGAGTTACATAAACGCACCACTGGCCTCTTTGCTGGCGGAAATGGCCTCGTAATAGCTCAAAGTACTGCGTTCGGCTGGACACTGTCTGGTCCATGTTTACTTTGACCTCCCAACCCGGATATTCCTTTGATACCCTATCAATACGCTGATAATAAAAAAGAAAAAAAAATAATAGCACTGAATTTTAATAAAATTTAACTACTTGCAAACATTAACCCTTTGAAATCATTTATATAGGAACCCAACTAACCCGTTCTAAGTTTTGCAGATATTGCAAGGTGGGCGGAATGTTTACGTGGCCACGTAATCCTGTGGTCACTGAACACTTCCTCACGTCTACCCGCCGCTGTGGCAGGCATGGCGCTGAAGACGCTTAGATGATCGGCTAGCCGCAGGAACGAGTCATGCTCGTGAAGATAGAAGGTGCTAAAACACAAAAAAGGAACGTTTCGTTTGAGAAGTCAACAAAAGGACGGACATCTTTAAACCCGAACCCACACAACACTTAACATTTTATATGTATAAATTATACATCACAAAACAAATCACAATTACAAACATTGTAAAAACACTCATTTAGAAAAAAGGTATAAATAAAAAGAATATTATTTTATACAATCCACCCTAAATTTCTTCTTTTCTTCCGCCATTACCCGACGTTCAACACCCGAACAGTCACCATAGCAGTGCCCAGAAGTACACTCTTCCGATTGTTGTGAAACAGCAAAGAACATTCTCTTCCACAGGGGTGGACTATATTTGGGTTGAGTGTGCGTTTGTGGTGGAAGATTGAGAGCTACCGGAGAGCCCCGCATGAGCTGCTGATTGCAACACTTCCCGATGGAGCAGAGAATTGTGGCGCCTTTTACACGTGGCACAATTAAATTGACTTTTACAATCTTTGCCCTCATGAGAATAAGCCAAACAGTTCACGCACAGGTGAAGTCTTCTCACGGTAGCTAATCACTTACACTCATGGCTAAAAACTTGGGGCAACCTTTTAAAACATGAGGTTGATTGGGGCAAAGCTTGCATTGCGAACTATTATTTACATTAGCGTGATTAGAATTCACTTTTTTCACTGTACTATTTGGGTGATATTGTGAACTATTCTTACAAATGGAGGGCTTTGCATTATTGCAACTCCGAATATCAGAAACTGTTTCGAACGTTTGGAACCGGTTTGTTAATAAGTTGTCTAAATCTTTCCACTTTGGAATTTTCAATTTGTTAACTATGTCTTGTTCCCACAGCGATAACGTGGGTTCTGGTAAACGAGTAGTAAGTAAAAATAGCATCCCAGTTGCTAATATCGATGCTATGTCGCTCTAAATCGGAAATACAATTGTTAATGTCATGCTGCAGTTTTTTAATAGAGCTCCCGGACTCTAAAGATATGGAAGGGAGGTTGAATGAAACTTTCAACTGACTATTAACTAGGATTCGCTTGTTTTCGTTGCGATCACTTAAATTTTTGCAGGCTTGAGGGAACCCATCATTAGTGAGAGGAGATTTCTTTACAATCTCTTTTGCTTTTCCTCCCGTCTTTTGATTGAGATGGTACAATTTCTCCACAGGAGTTAAGCGTGTATTGGATATGTATATCGAGGAAAACATATCTCGAAATGATCGCCATAAAATATTTCTGTGTCACAAGGAGGCAGATTGATATTATGTCTACACGCGGGACTATTCGTCAAGTTGTAACTAGTAGGTGGCTTTTCTGCTGAATCAACTTTGGTTAGTTGTTTTTATTAGTTGGAAATTAATTCGCCTAATTTTCCTGCACATCTGACATACGCGTCATAGCAAAAGCAGTACTTCGCTTTGACACTCGAAATGTCGGCATCATTTGCCTCAGTGCTGGTACTACATAACTTTTGCATGAACGTAGCATAGCTTCCTTTAACACCTACCCACTGTGACTTAAGTTCCTCTTTGCGAACTTCCAAAGTAAATTTTGAGTGTTCAGAATCAGCAATTTCATTGAATTGCTCTTCGAACTCCAACAACTCATCCACTGCCCGGGTAAACGTCTTTAACGACATTGTGATAACTTATGAAAAACGAAAATCAAACAGTGAACGGGAAAATTCTATTAAATCCCAAAAAAAAAACTTGGAAAATGTATGTAAAATAGTAGTGAAAAGGTAGTGTTGAAAAAGTACGAAAATAGTTGCACGCAAACTCTATTTTTTGTACCACGCACACCCTAGTACAAGAGTGCCGTGAGATGCAACAGTATTGTGTGCTCACAACAACAACAACTGTGGTGTATGTTGAGTTGTAGACTATTGTTTTCCCTAGGCCGTTCTAAATGGCAGTTCCTGTCAGTGGCTTTACGCCGTACTTGTGTTGACAATAAAGGAAAAAATTTATTTTAGCTTATCAAGTTCAGTGCTGAAGAAAACACTGATCTTTATTAAAATGTATTCCCTAATATATACTAAAAATACCAGTATCTTTATTTCATATGGTTTCCAAAACTCCTTCCTATATTTACACATACCATAGAATTTCTTTACATTAAATAAGTTCTTTTTCTTTCTTTCATTCTTACAACTTCAAATAATTACTATTATTGCGCTTGCAAAAATCAATGCAGCACCATTGTTTGTGTCAGTCACGATGTAATACAAACCGCTTGACCCAGTGTAGTAATGAATGAAAGAAAATAAACAAAACGAAAATTAGTTAATTAGTTTTAGGTTAATTGTTATGTTATTCAATTATACCGTGGGCTGGCTGTGCTATAACACTACACAACAACTAAAACGAAAAACCAGCACCTTTTTGCATGCACTGCTTGCCGACGGCTTTTTTCTTTTCGTTGCTTGTTGAGAGTATTTATTGAAAATACTATTTAAATAAACTAGTGATAACGCCCCGAACATCGGGTGTACTTGCCTAATTCGCTTTGGAAACCACACTTTCTCATTCACATTGGAGCTAGTTCGTATCTTAAGCCTTTTCAACATTTTTTTGATTTTAAACGCTCATATCTGCTAAATGCTATCAGTTTTCACAAATCTAATAACTTTCTGCTTACCTACACCTCAATACCCTTCTAATGATATATCAAATGTTGCTGTAGCATTTGTAGATTTGCCGGAATAAGGGGACCCTTACAGGAATAAATATATGGAATATTTAATTTTTTCCACTTTTTTCGCACTTTAACACTTCTCACTTTTAATCGTTTTATTAATTGTTATCAAAAACCAATCTTACCAACAGTTTCAGCAAATTTCAACTTGTTTTTTTGGGTTTTTTTCAAATAGAAAAATTTTGTTATTTCAAGTTAATCTTAAATGCAGCAATTTTACGCACTTTTATTTAAACTATTATTTAATTTAATTTAATTTAATTTAAGGTCTTTTAAGCAAAGAAAAATGTCTGTCTGTCGCAAAGCTGTCAGCAGCAGAAAAAAAAAACACAGACACACAGAGAGGGCTTGTTTTTTTTTTTTGTTTTTTTACAATAAATTAAACTAAGCACTACAAAAGATTACTATGAAATTTTGTTTTTGTTTTCCCTAATAAGTGGGTTGCTTTTAACTTACGCGAGATTATTTTAATTAAATATGCCAAATAATTAAATTACACCGCGAAATTGAGAATCACTAAATATATTGCAAATGTAACGTACCATTTTGTTTAATCAATAAATTTGGTGAAGATCGCTTGTGATTTCCAATTTTCCTTATTAGCTCAGATTGCTATCCGGCTCGAAGGACCAATAAATATTCCGATGCCGGGTTGAGGAATTTGCTTCTCAAATTATGATAATCCGAAATAAGCTAGAGGCTCGGAAATAAGAAGTCATGAAAACCGAATTCAATTAATAAAAATTTTTATTTTAATATGTAAATTTCTTTGGGGGTCTCAAATTATGAAAATCCCAAATTTGTTAGAGGCTCGGAAATAAGAAGTCATGAAAATCGAATTCAGTTAATAAAAATGTTTATTTAAATATATAAATTTCTTTGGGGGCGATCTTACTAGCTTTTTGTTATTCCAAGGAATGGCGTCGGCGAACATCAATAACATTGATGTTCACTTTTACAACAAAAACTTCGGGTTTTCATGGAATTGCGAAAACTCGAGCGCCATCTGACTATAAAATTAATTTACAATAGAAAACAGGGTGCCTAACCGGGTTTGGAGTAAACAACACCTATGCACCCCGAAAACTTCAAAACTTTTGACACCAAAACCAACTCTCTAGCTGCATTGGAGCAGATTCCCTACCATGTCATCGTCCATTTTGGAAAACACCGTAGATGGCTTCTTAGTAGTTTTATGCACACATGACAACTGTGTAGGTAGAAAGTGAATATTTTTTTAAAAAATTTTTAAAATCAAAATCAAGAGCTGCTTTGGAGCAGGTTCTATACCATGTCATCCTTATAGAGGTTAGGAACGATTTTGGTCACTAGGAAGTTTTCTGCGCATATGACATCTACATAGATTGAGAGGAGATATCATTTAAAGTTTTTTAATAACATTACCAACTCTCTAGCTGCATTGGAACAGGTTCTATACCAGATCATATCCCATTTCAACAAAATCGTTGCTGGCTTCTCAGGTGTTCCAAATGTTTTCTGCACATATGACACCTATGCGCCTCGAAAACGGGTATTTTTCGAAATCTTTTGACACCTAAGCCAATTCTCTTGCAGCATTAGAAACGATATTTTACCAGTTCCTGGATTCCAGAATTTACTATCGCTAAATCTTGATCGCTAAAAAGTGCTTATATATATATTATAAATATTAGCGACATGCGCGATTCTGACCGACAAATCATCTACTATTTTGCGTCGCTTAAATTATGCCATGAACAAAGGGACCTTATCAAAAAACGGCTGAGCCGGTTATACATATTTATAATTAATTTCAAAATTTTTAATAATGATAATAATGTCAAAAAGAAGTTATGCCATCTGTCATATAACGTTACACAATGAAAACGTAAGTTTCTTAAAGTTCCAACAGATTAAATAAAAAGACCAAAAAAAGTGATATACAAGCAATGTCCCAATTTTCTTAAACAAACTTTTGACTCATGTTCAACAGTTTCTCTGTAAGACGGCAATAAAAAAATTAAGTATTACATTTATGGTTGGTATAAGAATAAAAATTGTACAATATATAAAAAGTTGAGAACACAAAAGGCTAAACAAAATCCAATGGGCATTATTAATTTATTGAAAATAAAGCATTAAATCAAGAAACACTGATTAATTTTATTGTAAATATATTTTTTTTTTATTTATCATATTTGTCCTTAAAATAATTTCCTTTCTTATTGTTTGTCTCACATTTATCAAAAATACGTTAAAGTGACAATTATACAATTCGCAAAAACGTTTAGTTTCAATAAAATCAAAAAAGCGGTGAATTCGTTAGTCTCAATATGTTCTGGCGATTTATCTTAGCTTACATAGGCCGACAATATAGAATTCAACTTTTCATAAGACTGCAGGAATTTCTTATTTAGTGGAGGCTACTCACATGTTAAGAAGAAAATTTTTCATTTAAAAATGTAGGGCGATTTTTGCAACAACTTAAACTTTTCAAAATAATATTTTGAAATAATCACCAATCACTAATGCAAATGAACTTAACAGCGAAGAAATAATGACAGGTAGCAGTAAAAAATAGCTAGCAGTGTTGATATTTTCTATGTCCAATTGCCAGATCGGATTCATATATGAATCCGAGCAGAACCAAAGCGGGTAACGGAGGACGGGCCTCTCTCGGCGCAATCCGCTGAGAACCCGTGCAGAATAGGAGCGGTTGTCGAATGGCGGATTTTCTGCACTGCAGTTGTAATAGTTAATTTGGTGTTTTGGTGTAATTTCTGTTGTCTGTATTGTTTTAATTTTCGGTGTAATTGATCTGTTTGGTGTTGTTTTTGATGTTTTTTTTAGATTTCGGTGTTGTAGGTGTTTTTAGTGTTTTTGGTGGTGTTGGTGTGTTTCGTGTTTTCTGGTGGTTTTTTTGTGTTATTGGTTGTTTTGTATTTTTCTGAACTGCAGTTATAATAAATCATTTTGGTATTTTTAATGTAATTGGTGTTTTTGATGTTTTCGGTGTTGTTGATGTTATAATACTTTTCTTCTCTCTTTTTGGTTTCTGAAATTCCCTACCTCTATTTCTGAAGGGAGTTGGCCACAAGGCCTTTTGATATCAGCCGCATGGCTTTATGCATTAGCTGCCTTTAGGCAGGATTATTTCAGCCACATGTTTTACTTTTGCCACAAGGCAGAATGATTTAATATAGCCACAAGGCTGTTTTAATAAATCTAGCAGAGGTTTATGCTTTTGTTGAAACTCTAAGACTGCTTTATTTATTTATAATTCGGGTTTTTATAACAAAAATATTGAGTGGAAAGTTACAGTATTTTCTTATTCACTCAATGCAGAATTATTACATTATTACTCAATAAATTCTAAATATACAAAAATATAACTTAACTAATATTTCACATATGCTTATTATTACTATTTTCTTTTACTTGCACATCTGTTTGTAATCATATCGATCACAACCCAATTACAGTTTACAAACTCCAGTGACTTACTTTTTCCAGCGATCAGTTTACATGAATCATGCCGCGAGTAGCACTTGAGATCGTTTCTGTTTACGCTTTGGTTCGCTGTAAGCATGCAGTGAACCCAACGTAAAGTGTTTGTAGCGTTGTGTGTTAACATGACAAAGAAGTTGAGGTAGGTAAGTAGTACCCATATGCGCACTACATCCTTCCCCTTTTGAAAATGAATATTATTTATTTTTAATTCTTAAATATGAATAAAGATTACTTTGAAATTGATTTTTATTTAATTTTCTTCTAGATGTGAATAGTAAGTATTTTATTTGAATTTTTGTGTCTAAACATTGGTTATTATATTTATTTTAATTTGATACTCTTGATAACACTATGTTATTATTATGAACTTCTAATGTTTTGTTATTTAATTTTAAAACGCTATTTGGACCTTTTCTTTCAATTATTTCGTAAGGTCCCTTAAATGGTCTATCAAACTTTTTCTTATTTCCTACTTTTAAATATACTAGATCTCCTATATTAAAATTCTGTTTTGTTATTTTATTTTGATTATTGGATATATCTTTTTTATGTTTCTCTAAATACTCTTTAGTTTTGTTATGTGCGTATTTCAATTTAATTTTTAATTCTGTCAAATAATCTTCTAAGTCATATAATTTGATGTTGCTGTTCCAAATCTCACCAGGTAGTGTGCAAATTTTGCCATATACTAATTCGAATGGAGAATATGTTGTTGTTGAGTGTGGAGCCGTGTTGTAACAATATGTATAATATGGTAGTAAGGCTGACCAGTTATCATTTTCTTGCATTCCTCTTAAATAATCGTTCAGTACCCTATGATTTCTCTCAACTGTACCGACAGTTTCGTGGTGATATGGTGTTGAAGTTCTTTTATCTATATGCAATTCTTTGCATATGTTTTGAAGTAATTCATTTGTAAATTCTGTTCCCTTATCTGTTTTTAGAATTTTAAAACATCAATGTTTTAGAATAAATTGTTCTACAATAGCTTTAGCAATTGATGTTGCCGTTTTGTCTTCTAAAGGAATTGTTACCAAATATTTTGTCAATTCACACTGTATCGTTAGTATGTAACGGTATCCATTAGATGGTCTCATCGGTCCAACTGTATCCATTGTTACTGTTTCGAATGATGTTGTTGGTGTAAAAGTCACACACATTTACTCTTTAGTATATCTTGTTATTTTTACTTCATTACATAATTTACAATTGTTTATGTAGTTTTTAACCATTTTTGATAAATTTTTCCATATATATTTTTGTTTCAGTTTCGCGATGCATCTTTTAATACCTACATGTAATTAAGGGGGTCTTCTCATTGAGCAACTTTTTTTTCAACTTTTTTTTTTTGCATTTATTTATAGCTTGGGTAGTTGTGAATATACCCCTAAATGGATTTTTAGAAATTCGAAATACTTTAGAAGATACAGCCTTTTTTGTGAAGCAAGGTCTGATGAACAAGAAGGTGATGGAGGTAATAAAACCAGCTTACGAAGCGCTGTCGGCAGATAATTTGCTTGAAAGATGCCTTGGATCTGAAACTCAGAATTCCAATGAGTCCTACAATTCTGTTCTTTGGTCACTTTCGCCCAAACACATCAACTCAGGCGCACGCACCATCGAAGTGGCCAATTTCATTGCAACGTGCCTCTTCAACGACGGTTTTATACCCATACTTAAAATTATGGGTTTGATGGGTATTGCGATTGGCAAAAACGCATACGAATACGCACTATCTCGCAATGAAGACAGATTGAACCGATCAGAGACTCGATCTGCGGCATTATCAAAAGCTGGCAGAACGGCTTGCAGAGCAGAGAGGGCAGCAGAAAGCAGTTTCTACGAAAAAGAGGAAGGTGGCCTGTATGGAGCTGGCATCGCCGACTAATATTTGTAAGTAAAAATTGTCAGCTCTTTAAAACTGCATTTAAACATTTTTGATTTTTTTTTTTTCCCAAAAAAATTACTTCAAACTTTAAACGCGTTTATCTCGAACCCACGTTTTTCGAACTGGCGGCCATGATATCTCCAGTTCAACTGAACCGATTTTCATGAAACAAAATGGAATCGACGCAGAATTGTCACCATTCTCGGGTGAACCTCGACCATAATTTTAAAAAATTTTTTACTATTTTTTTTTTACACTAAACTACAAAAAAAAAACCCGAAATTGAAATTTTTTTTTTGAATGGCCGCCATTTTGTCAAAAAAAATCACAAAATTAAGCTTGAGGTTCACCCGAGAATTACATCTATACTGATTATAACCCCGTTTTTTTTTTTCATTTCAGACGCTCCGGAGACCCGGAATCGTGGCCGCCGTGACGACACCTTTTTTTTTCACCACCAACTTTGAAGTCTCATTTCTTTTTGAACAGCCCACGTATCGAGGCAAAAAAATTTTTTATTTACTTTTAACCTTTTGTAATACAATAAATAAAAAAGTTTTCAATTATTTTTTGCGTTTTCAAATAAGAATTTTTTTAAAAAGGGTCCAAAAAACGGGTTTTGAATGAGAAGACCGCCTTAATACCTACCTATTATTGAGTCATGATTTTCTTTTATAAGCTGCAGCTGCTCATCTTTATTTACTATTTGTTTCGGGGGCTGATACAATATAATTTTTAATTTCTCCTTTATATCTTTCTGATAAATATGATATCATTCTTTCCAAGCGCTAATATTTTTATATTATGTTCTTTTGCTTTTGATATTAACTTCCTCAGAACCAATTTTACCTCTGGTAAAGATTTTTCGTTAAGTATCGCATGAACTTTATTTTGAGCTATCACTATATTATGTTCTTGTGGCTCTGATGTAAACTTCCTCTGAACCAATTTTAACTCTGGTAAACATTTTTCGTTGTACACCTTAAGAACATTATTTGCTCCATTATTATTTATATTTTTGGCCTTCTCATTATATATAAATTTTAAATTCGTTAGACGTCTTACTTCTGAAAATCATGTAGCTTCCCATATATGAAGTTCATGACTCTTCACTTGCTTAGATCTATCATTATTATTCAGGTTATCCTTATGCGCATTATCATTATTATCTTTTTTATTTGTACATGTACTCGTGTTTAATTTTTTATTTGCCGCCCTTGTTATTACTTGTATGTTTGCTTCTTTAAGTATCATCTCCTTTAGTTGTTTGCTATCTAGTTTTATTCTAGATAGTGCACCGCATTAGTATTCCTTTTGCCTTGTTTAAAAATTATATCAAAATCATAATCGATCAAGTCCATTCGTACTTCTGTTAGTTTTGATGATGGATTCTTATGTGTGAACAGACTTACTAATGGTCTATGGCCTGTGTATACCGTGAACTTTTTTCCATATAGATATGGTCTGAAGTAGTTGATTCCCCAGTGAATTCCTAATAACTCTTTTTCTATTATTACTTTATTTACTTCATGTTTACTTAATGTTTTGCTAGCATAAGCAATTGGTCTATCATGTTCTGGTTCACCTTGAGATAATACTGCTCCTAAAGCAAATTGTGATGCATCTGTTGTCAGTATGAAAGGTTTATCAAAATCTGGATATGCTAGTACTTGTGGAGATATAAGTTTTTCTTTTAGCGTGTTGAATGCTGTTTCACAAGTTTCTGTCCAAGTGAAAAGCTGCCCTTTCTTTAGCAATTGGCTTAGTGGTCTTGAAATTTCTGCAAAATCTTGAATAAATTTTCAATAGTAATTGCAGAATGCTACAAATCTTCTGGTATCATCAGCATTGCTTGGTTTGGGGTAGTCCCTTATGGTTTTATGTTTAGCTGGATCAGTTGTTATTCCTTTTGATGTTATTAGATGACCTAAGTATACAACTTCTGTCTTTAAAAATTCACATTTTTTGAGGTTAAGTTTTAAATTGTACTTTTGTAGTTTTTGTAATACTTTTTCCAAATTTTTGTTATGATTTCTCAAGTTTTATCCAAAAACAATAATGTCGTCTACATAGAGAAATGCTGATTCTTGTAGTCCACTCAATGTTAACTTATTAATAAATTAAATAAACTAAAAAAAAAAAAAAGAAACAGAGAAACCGACGAACTTGAGAACCTCCTCCTTTTTGAAGTCGGTTAAAAAAGAAGAAGATTTAAGTGATTGATTTGATAATTAAAGGCATTGTTGATGAAATAATACAATGCCTATTGTGAAATCGCGTACTAGAGGAGCAATTAAAGAAAATTGTTTTCAGTGTAAATTACGCGTGGACACGGCGGAAGAAGCAGTGTAATGTGATAAGTGTTGTGGATTTCCTTTTTAATTAAATAAACACTCCGATAGGTTCTTAGCTCTTTATTATTACCATTTAATTTTTATGTACAAATATTTACAAATTACTACCAAGGAGGGAGCAAGCGCGATAGTGATCTTACATTCGGCGCGGAAGGAATCCAACTAACTATGGTGGCATGGGCTATGGGCCATGCTACCATTAAATATGATGGTATAATATGTATGATATAATATATGTATGATATATATGATATAATATGTACTGCAGCACACAGTAAACGGCTGCAGCACATCCCATAGCCAGTACAATTACAATGTATTTATTCGCGTCCATTCTTCAATACTCTTGCGTTAACGTCGGCAGAGGCTGTATTTTATATCACTCCGCCTCGTCACCAGCGCTAGTGACGGACGGACAGCCTCGCGATAATCAAAATGCTGACTTAACCGCTGCTTAACCGGCAGCAACAATGTACTAAGTGGCTAGTTGAGCTAGGATCATCACTTGTGTGATAACCCAAGACGCATCGGCCGTTGATGTTTATTATTCCACGACAAAGTGTCGCCAAGGGCTCTAAGAGCTGAAACACGATATTTTACTTTTTTCACTCGCTGACGGGGCTGAAGGAACCGCCACAGTGTCAAAAGATTTTGCATGCTTAGAACAATGCAAACCTCGAATATGTTTGCTATTTTTGTAATAACGCTGATAATGCTTTGATTTCCTTAGACTTGAATGAAATAAATAAAACAATCAAATTTATGTCATCTCAATATGAATCTATTTTATGTGGTGTGGCTACGAATGAAAAAAAATCGAATCAGTGCAAAAAGAAAATTGTGATTTGAGAGAAGAAGTGGAGCAGCTAAAAACCTCAATAAAATATTTAAGCGATTAGAGTAAAAAAACTTTAAAAAAAAAACACCGACTACAAAGTAAAAAAAAATTTTTAAATAACTTTTCCTTTTAATTTCTTGGTCATATTTGATAATTTATTTAAACATATCATTAAATTGGAAAACTTATTATTTTAATTTATTTCTAATCTGTGTTATTATCACAAAAATATGAATATCTTTATGAATACAAAAGCTTTTAAGGTCGGCGCTAATCTGCCGTCATAAGGAAGAGTGCGGCATCTAGCATGAAAATGAAAATTCATTTTATTGTTTTTTCTATATCATCTCTTTTCCATCTTCAATAAAATGAAATAAAAATTGCAAATTTTTCCACAATAGCTTGATATTTTAACCAAAAATGTCATGTCTACACAAACTAAAGCAATCATTTAAGCAAAAAACGCAGTATCTACATAAACAGAGATAGAAAAGCTGTATCTGCCGGCAGATACTGCGTTTTCCCTTTGTATTTGTAGTAACTGCTTTTTTGTAACTGCTGTACAAATTGTACAGCATGTAACATGATTGTAGTAACTGCTAGGAAAAATTCGAGGTGGCAACTCTGTGCGAGTGGTTGACATTTTCCTTTCGCTCCGTTAAATTTTATAATTTTTTCACGGAATACTTAATTATTCGCGATTTTTCTCACAGAAAACTTCCTATTTAATAATTTTAAGCAACGAATAAGTCGGATTAACTTAATTCTTAGTTTTCGTACAATTTATTTGCTGATATTGTCAATATCTAAAGGCATGTGCTGATTGCTGCACCCACGTTGTTATTTTGTTGCTGTAATGCAGTAATAATGTGTCCATTTGTGTGCCATCGATGTAGTTGCTATTATAACCAATAACTACAGTTGTGCTTTCCGTTGCTCCCGGTGTGCATGCTGACCTCCACTTTGTGTGGTTGCTGCTCCTGATTCCTACTGCCTGCTGCCTACTAATTCGTGATCATGCTGCCTGCTGCCTGCCGACTTCCACGGTGATTTGTGGCCTTGCCGACCATTACTAGCCGAAGCTACACTCGTTGTTTTGCGCCCTGTTTTTGAAGATCGCATTATCAGCCGAAGAGCTGATGTCGTTTGGCAACCTCGCAGCTGCGATTTGACACCGTTGGACTATTATTTGTGGGGTGCCCTCAAAGATAAGTGTTACGCCGACAAGCCAGAGACAATTGACGCTTTAAAGGATAATATTCGTGAAGCCATTGGTGAAATACAGCTGCACACAATCGATAATGTGCTTAAAAATTGGACCGATCGTGTAGGCTACTGCATGGCCAGCCGAGGCAGCCATTTGAATGAAATTATTTTCCATTATTAACCGGAAGGATTGTACATTGAAATAAAAAAAGAAATTTGAGAAAATATTCAGTAGTTTTTTTTTTTTTTTTGCATTTTCAAAAAAAAAAGTTATTTGGCGAACCCTTTACTAAGAGTGGGGAGTTGTATGGGCTGAATGATGGTTCAATGATATCTTCTTCTAGTAACTTTTGTACTTGGTCTTCTATTTCTTGAAGTTGTGCTTGCGGAAGTCTGTAGTTCTTTATATAAACTGGTGAGTTGTCAATTAAGTCTATCTGTTGCTTATAAATACTGTTTGTTGTTAGTATATCTCCTTCGTTATGAAAAACATTTTTGTACTTGTAACATAGGTTCAATACTTCTTATTTAGCTTGTTCATCTTTTCCATCTATATGTATTTCAAGATTCTCATCGTTTTCTTCTGAAGCATTGTAGTGTAATAACTTACAATTTTTTAGTGGCTCTATGTTAAGATCGCATTCATCTAGAAATATATCGTTTTCTGTTGTATTCAATATTTTTACGTGCTTTATTCCATCTGCTGGTATTATTGTATATGCTATGAATATCCCTTTTCTTATTTCTGATGCATGTACTATACTGACTCTTCAGGTTTACTTTAATATTTGTTATTAGTTCACTTCTTCTTGGTATGTTAATATTTGATATTGTTATTGGCAATGTCACGTACATTGGAATATCTTCTTGGGTTTCGGTGGTATGTACTGATAAAACACAAGTTTCGTAATCTATTTTGCAATCATATTTCAATAAAAAATCTCTTTCAAGTATTCCATCTGCATTTATGTCATTGTCTTCTTCTATGACATAAAATCTGTGTGAGATTTTTCCATTGTTAAATTTTATTCTTATATCTGTTTGTTGTTGAATGGTTAATGGTCTGCTGGCAATACCTGTAATTTGGATTTGATTTGATGACTTTATATTATTTGCATTTATTTTCTCATTTTTTATTATTGATATATCCGCACCTGTATCAATAAGTAAGATAACTAAATTATTTCTATCTCCTATTTTTACTTTTATGACATTGGTGTAAAAATTATTACTAACACAGCTTATTCTATACTTATTTACTGTTTTAGCCTGTGTTAACCCCGGTTTCCTTGGAATGACCCGTTTTCCGAGTTTTGACGATTTCTATTATTATTGTTGATATTATTGCTATTGTTAGCTCTATTGTAATTTCTATAGCTATTATTGTCACTATTTATATTGGTGCTATAGTTATTCCTGTAATTATTATTATTTCTAATGCCGTTATTATTTCCATAATTATTATTATTATTTCTATAGTTATTGTTTCTATTGTAATTCCCATTTCTATTATTAAAATTACTATTATTTCTGAATGCCATTACATTATAGTTTGTATTTGTTTGGCTTTCTACCTCTGTCGCTATCTCTAAAGCTTTAGCAAAAATATTGGGTTGAGCTGCTAGAACTATGCTTCTGAAAGGCTGGTTTAGGCCTGTTTTTTTTTAATGCATTGACCGCTAATTGGTCATTTTATTTTACAATTATTTCTTTATTATTTTCTCCTTGAGTTGCTACCTGAACTTCATTTAGAGCTGCTATTATTGTTTCCATTTTAGTAGCAAAAGTTGTAACATCCTTGTTTAATTTGATGTAATTAATTTTGTAATTTTAATGGGTTTCTATTTAGTTTATAATTTTTAATAAGTTCTTCTTTTAATTGAACTATAGAATTTGGAATTGAAATAGGTAGTAATCTATTTTTGACCTTTTCTGTTACTTTTGCTGCTAGAATAAATAGTAATAATTGATTTTTCTGTGCGTCATCCTTCAATGTAGATGAATAAAATTCTATTGTCCCTAAAATGTTGACAATTTTCTACTATCCCCATCAAATTCATTAATAATTTTTGATGCTACTGTTATCTCAAGGTTAGCCATTTTTTCTATTTCTGCTTTACAACCAATATTGTTATTACTTTCACTATCGCTAGTTCTATCGGTGTCATTCTCACTACCGCTGTTATCTATTTCACTACTCTCTTCATACTCTCTTAGTCTTGTTTTTAATAGTTCATTTATAGTTTTTATTAGGTTCTTACATTGTAGAATCTTTTCATATTCTGGTTGTCGACAGTTTAAAAATTTTTTAATTGTTGTTCTAAAAAATCACATTCTATTTTTTTAGTCTGTAATGTTTTCTTTTTGAATTTTCTTGTTGGTGCTTTTGTTATACTATGTTTCAATTTCTTTAGTAATTCTAATAATGCATTCATTTAGACTTTTGCACTAGCAATTCTTTTTATGACATATTTTTTATAATATTCATTGAATTTTTTAAAGATGTATATTAACTATGCAATTAAGGCAATTGCTACAAAAATATCTATGTACATTTCTTGTTTAGTAGTAATATTTCCATTAAGGGCAATATTCTCCGTTATTTTTGTTTCCTGTCCTATGGCAAGCATTGTTTCTTTTATATTAGTAATATTTATGTATAAGTGAGGAATATCTTTAGTCATAAAATGTATTTTACAAAACTATAAGTGGAATTTAATCTTTATTTATATTTTTTTTTATAATCTTATTGATATTTTTGAACAAATTTCTATGGTTTTTAAAGTGATTTTTAAGTATTTTTACATTTATTTTAGATTCACAAATAAAACAATGTTCGTATTCTGACATGATAAATTTTATCCTATTTTTGTTTTTTATTTATTTTAAATTTTAAATCTTTTAACTGCCTTTTGTAATTGTATTTTTCTGACCCTTTTGTTATATTTATTAATTTATATAATTCGTTTAGCTCCTTCCGCTGCTTCACTTGCCTTCCAGCACGAGTTTCCTTTTGGGTTGTTCTTGTTGCTTCTTCAGTTCTTGCCTTAGTTTGTATTCTTCTATCGTGATTTTCTTTGGCCCAGGAATCGGCGTCGCTTTGTATGGTGGAACTTCTTGTTGCTGTCCCGATGCTGCTGTGGGTACGTATTTCTCTCTCTTTATATGCTGTTGTGCTAGTGCAACACACTTCTCAAATAATTTGTTGAAATCTGACATAGGGCTTGTTTATATATAGCTAGTTATTTTTCACAGGTTTCGGTCCACAGGATCTTAAGCTAGTTTTTATTTAGAACTTTTTAATGTTCACAGGAGTCGGTCCGCAGGATCTAAAGTTAGTTTTTATTTAAAACTTTTTAATGTTCACAGGAGTCGGTCCGCAGGATCGCCATATAATACTTTTCTTCTTTCTTTTTGGTTTCTGAAATTCCCTACCTCTATTTCTGAAGGGAGTTGGCCACAAGGCCTTTTGATATCAGCCGATAGGCTTTATACATTAGCTGCCTTTAGGCAGGATTATTTCAGCCACATGTTTTACTTTTGCCACAAGGCAGATTGATTTAATATAGCCACAAGGCTGTTTTAATAAATCTAGCAGAGGTTTATGCTTTTGTTGAAACTCTAAGACTGCTTTATTTATTTATAATTCGAGTTTTTATAACAAAAATATTGAGTAGAAAGTGACAGTATTTTCTTATTCACTCAATGCAGAATTATTACATTATTACTCAATAAATTCTAAATATACAAAAATGTAACTTAACTTATATTTCACATATGCTTACTATTACTATTTTCTTTTACTTACACATCTGTTTGTAATCATATCGATCACAACCCACTTACAGTTTACAAACTCCAGTGACTTACTTTTGGCAGCGATCAGTTTACATGAATCATGCCGCGAGTAGCACTTGAGATTGTTTCCGTTTACGCTTTACGCTTTGGTTCGCTGTGAACATACAGTGAACCCAACGTAAAGTGTTTGTAGCTTACTTACTTACTTAGTTGGTCGTAACAACCCGTGTCCGGGTTTCAACCGACCTCATCAGCTCTTGCCAGGCGCCTCTGCTTTGCGCGCGCCTTCTCCAATCGGATACACCAAGTGCGGTTAGGGCTTCCTCAGCCTGGTCCATCCATCGGAGGCATGGTCTCCCTCGTCGTCGTTGACCAGCGACCCTCGCCTCGAGCACCTTTTTCGCTGGAGCTTCGTCGTTCATACGATGGACATGACCCAGCCAGCGTAGTCGCTGCACAGTAATACGCCGAACTACGTCAATGTCATCGTAGAGCTCATACAGCTCGTGGTTCATTCGGATGCGATAGTCATCGCCGACTCGAACAGGACCGAAGATTTTGCGAAGAACTTTTCTCTCGAACACCCCCAGAGCGGCTGCGTCAGTTTGCGAAACTACCCATGCCTCAGCGCCATAAAGCAGCACAGGTAGAACGAGCGTCTTGTAGAGTGTTAGTTTTGTCGATCGAGAGAGGGCTCTGGAACTTAGTTGCTTACTGAGCCCGTAGTAGCACCTATTAGCAATTATTGTTCTTCGCTTTATCTCCAGGCTGATTTCGTTTTTGGTATAAATGGCGGTGCCAAGGTAAACGAACTCCTTGAATACTTCAAAGTTATAGCTGCCGGATGAAACGTGGGAGTCTAAACGCCGAGCTCCCTTGTTTGTAGACAGCATATATTTTGTTTTGCCCTCATTTATTGTCAAACCCACTTTGGCTGATTCCTTTTCGATAGCGGCGAAAGCAGCGGTAACATCTCTCTTGGTTCTGCCGACAATATCAATATCATCAGCGTACGCAAGGAGCTGGATGCCTTTGTAGAAAATGGTGCCATTACGATGCACACCGGCCTTTCGTACGATCCCCTCCATGATGATGTTAAAGAGATCGCAAGACAGTGGATCGCCTTGCCTGAAACCTCTTTCGGTATTGAAGGTTTCGGAGAGGTCATTTCCTACCTTGACGGAGCTGCGTGTGTTGCTCAACGTCATTCTGCAAAGTCTAATCAACTTTGCAGGTATACCGAACTCAGACATTGTTGCGTATAGGCAATCCCTTCTCGGGCTATCGAACGCAGCTTTAAAATCGACAAAGAGATGATGTGTGTCCATTTGATTTTCGTGGGTTTTCTCCAGGATTTGTCGTAGCTTGAAAATCTGGTCTATGGTGGCCTTACCAGGTCGAAAGCCACACTGATACGGTCCAATCAGTGTTTTTGTAATCGGCTTTAATCTTTCACACAGTACGCTTGAGAGAACCTTATATGCGATGGAAATAAGACTGATACCTCTATAACTTGCGCAGATTGTTGGGTCTCCTTTCTTAAGTATAGGGCACAGTACGCTGAGGTTCCAATCGTCGGGCATGCTTTCTTCTAGCCATATTTTGCTGATGAGCTGATGCATGCGCCTTATCAATTCATCGCCGCCGGTTTTAAACAATTCAGCTGACAGGCCGTCAGCACCCGCTGCTTTGTTGTTTTTGAGTCGTTGGATAGCAACTCGAACCTCATCATGGCTAGGTGGTGGTACTTCCACTCCGTCATTGTTGATTGGTAGCTCTGAACTGCGCTCTCCATGGGCGGCATTGGTGTAATCGTCGCCAGTAAGTAAATTGGAGAAGTGCCGTCTCCACAATCTCAGCACACACTGCGTATCCGTATTCAGATCTCCATTTTCGTCTCTACAAGTGGATGCTGTGTTTGTAGCGTTGTGTGTTAATATGACAAAGAAGTTGAGGTAGGTAAGTAGTAGCCATATGCGCTCTACAATGTTGTTGATGCTGTTGTTGTTATTGAGTTTTTTGGTGTATTATAACATCCCCTCTCAATCACATAATTTAAGATCTGCTCTTTTCCGTTGGTGCCGATTAAAGTCCTAGAATTTGGTGAAGATATTAGCAAGTTGAAGTTACGTTTTAATAAATTCAATTTTAACATTTCATCTAATACTAATGATCACGTATAAAGTGATGCTTGATGTCAATATGTTTTACTCTCTTGCTTTCAATATTCTTCGCTAAGCCTATACATCCTCTATTGTCTTCATATATACGTACACGGCTATTTTCAGGAATAACTTGCAAATCTGTTAAAATTCTTTTGATCCATATTCCTTTAGAAACAGCAGCACTTAATGCAATATATTCAGCTTCAATGGATGACGTTGAAAGACTGTCTGTTTTTTACTGCACCAAGATACTGGACAGTCATATACTTTATAAATAAAACCGCTTACTGATTTTCAGTCGAAAGAATCAGACGCCCAATCAGCATCAGCATAACCCACAATTGCTGTTTCTTTAAACTTTTTCTGGAAAACAAGCTTATAGTCCTTTGTGTCTTTTAAATATCCAACGATTCGTATTAAAATTGTCCAGTGCAATTCAGATGGGTTTTGTTGGAATCTTACCCTGAAACCAACAAAATAACAATGAATAATAATGAATCCAAACAAAAGCATATGCCATCGACAATATTATATGTCAGGTCTAACACGTAGCATCAAATACATTAAACTTCCTAAGAGCTCACGGTACGGGTTATTTGTTGGCTGTTCGTTTTCTGATGATATTTGCAGTCATTTCTTCATTATTGTTTTCATCGAATTGCAATCACTCATACCAAATTTTGTAAGTATCTTATCGATATGATTTGCTTGACTTAGTTTCATAACTCCAGTTTGTTGATCATATTCTATCTTCGTCCCCAGATAAAAACATAGTTGTCAATCGAAGTTTTAATTTTAAATTTTCTATAATTTCTAAGCTGTTTCCTGCAATAAGGATATCATCAACATATAAGAGAAGATTAAGTATATTTTTGTTCCAAAATTTCATCTATAAACAGTAATCGTGTTTAGAATGCTTAAAACCATATGTTACCAAATAGTTATCAAACTTATCGTTCCAGCGTCTAGGACTTTGCTTTAAACTGTATAAAGACTTTTGAAACTTACGTACCATATTTGAGTTTGAAAAAACTCCGTCAGGAACTTCCATATAAATTTCTTCTTTGAGTTCTCCATAGAGTAACGCAGTCATAACGTCCAATTGATGCAAATAACTGCCAAAATAATTAAAATTGTTGTTTATTTCGCCATAGGAGAGTACGTTTCGTCGTATTCAATACCAGCTTTTTGTAAAAACCTCTTGGCAACAAGTCGCGCTTTTTATTTGGTTCGATTTCCATTTTCATCCATTTTTAATTTAAAAACCCACTTTGACAGCAAGGGCCTTATAGCTGCAGGACGAGAAACCAATTTCCAAACCTTACTTTTCTTCATAGATTCCAGTTCTTCTTGCACGGCTTGTAGTCAATGAGATTTATCTAATCTTCTTTCTATATCATTGCAGCTTTGCGGTTTACAAGATTCACCAACGATTGCAGAGTATCCGGAAATATACTGAAGCAATCTATCTTTGATCGTTTCACTACGTATTGGTTGAACATCGCTGTAGCTTTCTGTAGAGTCGTTTTTAGTTTCCTTTCTCACCACCATCACAATCATCATCATCTTCATCTGTTTCAAAAATATAAACATCAGAAGAAGCATCACTTGTAGGAACTATAAAAGTATCGCTCTAATCTTGTTCGTATTTTATAAGAATGTTTTGTTGTACATGAGTGTTTGTTTTGCCATCTTTATATAGGAAAGAAATTTCATTAAAATGTTGTCTCTTGCTACAAATTTTTTCTCCTTATTCCAAAGTCTATAACCGTTAGAAGCATTAGAAGTTGAATGGATTTTGAATCTAGTTTCTTTCTTCTTTGATTTGGAATCAATGCAAAAGCTTTGCATCTAAAAACTTTTAGTTTTGATAAATCTGGTTTGCGATTGTATCAAATTTCTGTAGGTGTTTTCTTGCATGTTAAAAGAGTACAATAACAACGATTTATAACATACACTGCATTAAGAGCAGCCAAAGAGATTTTGGAGCATTTGCCTCAATTAAGAGAGTTCTCACTTTCTCAACAATAGTTCGATTAAATCTTTCCGCAACACCATTTTTTTGGGGAGAATAAGCAACAGTATGTTTTACTTGAATTCCCTTTCTTTTGTAAAATGCCAACTCCCTTTTTTGACAAATATTCCCGACCTTGGTCAACTGTCATCATTGCAATAGGCAAATTATGCATTGATGTTACCATTGCTTCATATTCCGTAAAATTTCTAAAAACTTCTGACTTCTTGTTCTTGAGATGTATGACAGCAAATTCACTGAAGTCATCTATGAAACTAAGAATCTATCTATTTAAATCCCAGGTGAGAGGGTCAAATGTACCACATACATCAGAGTGTATTCTCTCTAAAATGCTTGATGTGCTCGGACGACTATGATTAAATGGAAGACGACATTGATTAGATTGAATACATGTTTCGCAAAAGTTGAAAGTTGATCTTCTTCTATTGTTGTCAAGTTAGATTCTGATTTTTCTTTAAGTTGCAACTTCAACTCGTACAAATTTCCATTTTTAAATGCTTTTATTAATAGTTTTCCATCTTACTTGATGGACGCAACGCTGCCAACAAATTCAACGCTGATTCCTAACGCTGCTAGTTTTGGAGCAGACAAAAGATTTTCTCGAAGGTCCGATATATAAAGAACGTCCTTCATTACCACATTAATTCCATTGCCAACTTCTTCAATAGATCCTATGAAACCGGCAAGAATATTTTCTTTATCTTTAGCAACACTAATTACCACCATGATCATAATTTCTCATCATTTCTCATAATTTCTTCAGAGATGAAAAACACTATTTTTCATTAAAGATATGATCCGTTGCTCCAGAATCAATTTTGAATACTATAGACCTTTCAGGTTTCCTTTCATTTTGAGTAGGTGAAACAACTGATACAAAACAAACTTATTTTGACGCAACATTTGCTTTACCTGACTGTAGTTTAACTCGACAATTTTTCTGCATGTGACCCTTTTTCTTGCACCTATGACAGATACCGTTAAATTTAAAAGATTTATTTTCATTAGGAAATGCTGAATTCTTTTGGACATCACCAAGATTTTCTTCTCGATCTAGCCGTTTAGACTCTTCGGCTAGCAGTCTTTGTTTCACTATTTCGACAGTGTCGTCTCCGATTCGTTTAAATTTTCCAGTGCAGTAACAACTGGATCAAAAACATCTGGCAGCGTTATAAAAAGTTGAGCAATAATGTTATTTTCCATGAGGCTTGCACCCACGGTCTTCATTTTTCGAAACAGATCATCAAAAATTATGAAGCGCTTACGATGATCGTGATCCTGCTTCATTCTCAAATTTACTAACTGCTTTCGAACCAGTGTCTGACTTGTAGCGGACTTCTTTGCAAATGTATTTTCCAATGCCGACCACATTTCCTTAATTGTCTTTTTGTCACGAATACATTCCAAATACTCATCAACTATGAGACTCACTAAAACAGATTTAGTCTTCTTATCCCTCTTATAGAAATTGGCTGCCAAGCCTTCTTCTACAGGAGGAAGCTCGTTGATTGTATCAAGAAGTTCCAAAGAATCCAGATATAGCTGCACACGAATCCTCCAGATTTCAAAATTCTCGCCTCGGAATTGTAAGATTCCATGAGATTATTCCCGCTTGCTATCGCCCATAACCTATTATTGATTATATCTAATCAGTTGAACATTTAATTTTTGACTATCTGAAAATATATATTAATATACATAAAAATATATATTACATATATAAAAATAAATATATGTGATTGTTATAATAAAATTTTGAACAATAATATTGAAGTTACAAAAAACTTATTATAACAATTTTAGTTGGTATTAAATATTTTTCTAATCTTTTACCTAATTCTATATTTAAAGATATCTCAGCCTCTCTCCTCATCTCAATTTCTATTTTTCTACTTTTCTGTTTGCTAAAATCTTTTATTATTTCACAAACAGAAATTTTCTGCAACGTGTCTGACCGCCTCAGCCTGGCGAGGCCAGCATTATCCATGTCGAAATCGTCTCAAACCTCCACGTGGTATCCCTGCGCATCGGCAAACTGGCATCCGTCAGTTTGACGGCTAATTTGAGCGGCGGGTCGATCCATAGACCTTAAACATGGAATGTGCGCAGGGTTTGAGTCCCGCCACATTACTACTCCCCAATGAAAACTAAACCAGCCTCGTATAAGAACCCCAATTACGTTGACGACCACCGCAAACAAAAAACGGACAATGATTTACGGATATGCACCTGGAATGTCCGAACCCTTTATAGGGAAGGTGCCATTATCCAACTGGCGGAAGCCCTCAAAACAATAAAGGCTGACATCACCGCCATCCAGGAAATGCGATGGAAAGGGCAAGGCTGCTCTAAACAAGCACACTGCGATATCTACTACAGCTGCCATGCGGAGAGGCGTGAATTTGGATGTGGATTCGTCGTTAGCTGGAAACTACGCCACCTTGTTTCCCGGTTCACACCTGTGAACGACAGATTGGTCACGATCCGCATCAAGGCAAAATTTTTCTTCATCAGCCTTATTTGCGCGCACGCTCCGACGGATAAAAAGGACGAAGCCGTCAAGGACGCTTTCTACGCTAGTCTTGAGGACGTTTACGCCTACCTTCCGGTCCATGACGGGAAAAAAGTGCTCGGCGATTTTAATGCGAAAGCCGGAAGGAAAGGCATCTTTGGCCCCACTGTCGGTCAGTTCAGTCTTCATGAGTCCTCCACCAACAACGGTCTAAGACTGATCGACTTCGCCGCGGCGCGAAACATGGTAGTTAGTAGCACCAGATTTAAGGACCTCGACATCCACAAGGCAACCTGGCTGTCCCCGGATCAAAAAACGCGAAACCAAATTGATCATGTTGTAATCGACGGAAGCCATTCCTCTAGTGTTCTAGATGTGCGTACATTTCGGGGGGTCAACATTGACTACGACCATTATCTTGTTGCAGCCAAGATCAATGCGAAGAACATACGCACAGGAATGCAACGAAAGCTAGATGTCGCTAAGCTGCAATTACAACGGACTGCCGAGGCCTACTCCGCTCAACTCTCGGTTAAGCTCGACCAACCAACCAATGGACCCGACAACGCCGGTGGACTTTGGGCGCATATATTCCACTCCATGCGCGCTGCCGCTGAAGAAGTCATTGGTTTCTGGCGCCCGCAACCTCGGAACCAATGGTACGATCAGGAATGTCGCATCGCGACAGCAGTAAAAAACGCCGCATATAGAAAAACGCTGCAGTCAGCTGCAACGCGAGCAGCTGCGAGAAAACTACCGCGTTAAGAGAACGAAAGATAGGAGGCATCTTTTCAGACGCAAGAAAAGAGAGCAGGAAAAGCGTGAGCGTGAGGAACTAGAGTCATACCAGGGCAAGAAGGATGCACGAAAATTCTATCAACAGGTTAAGCGTCTAACCCAAGGTTTCGAGCCCGGAGCATCCACTTGTAGAGACGAAAATGGAGATCTGAATACAGATACACAGTGTGTGCTGAGATTGTGGAGACGGCACTTCTCCAATTTATTTACTGGCGACGATTCTACCAATGCCGCCCATGGAGAGTGCAGTTCAGTGCCACCAATTAACGATGACGGAGTGAAAGTACCACCACCTAGCCATGAAGAGGTTCGAGTTGCTATCCAACGACTCAAAAACAACAAAGCAGTGGGTGCTGACGGCCTGTCAGCTGAATTGTTTAAAACCGGCGGCGATGAATTGATAAGGCGCATGCATCAGCTCATCAGCAAAATATGGCTAGCAGAAAGCATGCGCGACGATTGGAATCTCAGCATACTGTGTCCTATACTTAAGAAAGGAGACCCAACAATCTGCGCCAGGTATAGAGTTATTAGTCTTATTTCCATCGCATATAAGGTTCTCTCAAGCGTACTGTAAAGATTAAAGCCGATTACAAAAACACTGATTGGACTTTATCAGTGTGGCTTTCGTCTTGGAAAGTCCACCATAGACCAGATTTTCACGCTACGACAAATCCTGGAGAAAACCCACGAAAATCAAATTGACACACACCATCTCTTTGTCGAATTTAAAGCTACGTTCGATAGCCGGAGAAGGGATTGCCTATACGCAACAATGTCTGAGTTCGGTATACCTCCAAAGTTGATAAGACTTTGCAGAATGACGTTGAGCAACACACGCAGCTCCGTCAAGGTAGAAATGACCTCTCTGAAACCTTCAATACCGAAAGAGGTTTCAGGCAAGGCGATCCACTGTGTTGCGATCTCTTCAACACCACCATGGAGGGAATCGTAATGGCACCATTTTCTATAAAGGTTCCTAGCTCCTTGCGTATGCTGATGATATTGATATTGTCGGCAGAACCAAGAGAGATGTTACCGATGCTTTCACCGCTATCGAAAAGGAATCGGCCAAAGTGTGTTTGGCGATAAATGAGGGTAAAACAAAGTATATGCTGTCTACAAACAAGAGAGCGCGGCGTCTAGACTCCCACGTTTCATCTGGGAGCTATATCTTTGAAGTAGTCAAGGAGTTCGTATACCTTGGCACCGCCATTAATACCAACAACGAAATCAGCCTGGAGAAAAAGCGAAGAACAATAATTGCTAATAGGTGCTACTACGGGCTCAGTAAGCAACTAAGTTCCAGAGCCCTCTCTCGATCGACAAAACTAACACTCTACAAGACGCTCGTTCTACCTGTGCTGCTTTATGGCGCTGATGCATGGGTAGTTTTGCAAAATGACGCAGCCGCTCTGGGGGTTTTCGAGAGAAAAGTTCTTCGCAAAATCTTCGGTCCTGTTCAAGGCTGAGGAAGCCCTAACCGCACTTGGTGTATCCGATTGGAGAAGGCGCGCGCAAAGCAAAGGCACCTGGCGAGATCTGATTAGGTCGGCCGAA
Organism: Coremacera marginata; assembly: GCA_914767935.1. Classification (NCBI taxonomy): domain Eukaryota; kingdom Metazoa; phylum Arthropoda; class Insecta; order Diptera; family Sciomyzidae; genus Coremacera; species Coremacera marginata. The sequence continues at coordinate 124,577,905 of OU612043.1, forward strand.
ACCCGGACACGTGTTGTTACGGCCACCTAAGTAAGTAAGTAAGTAAGTATTGTTGTGTTGGGTTTCTGAAATGCTGTGATGACTGGAAATAAATCTTATGCAGACGCTAATGAAAATCAAAAGGTTATGTTTGACATTCTTTGCACACAGCATTCTGGCTTAAAAAGTGCACATTTCAATGCCAGAAGTCTGATCGATTTCAAATTGAACTGTGATAAATATATATTTTCTGAATTCTCTGTAGACATACTCTGTGTCACAGAAACTTGGTTTTCAAATGAAGTTAACGACTCTTTGCTTAGTATAAGCATTTATAATCTTTTTCCGCACAATAGGCTAAATAGATGGGGAGGAGGCATTGCAATATATTGCAAAACAAATCTAAATGTAAAATTCTTGAGTAAGTCAAATGATACAGAAGTGGAGTTTTTAAACATTGAGATATATGAATACATAGTTACAGTTTTTCTCTCATGCACATATAATCCTAGCCGCAGTTCTAGCCTCAAGCCGTTGTTCTCTTCCATATCTGACAATCTTATTGACTATGACCATTTTATATTATGTGGTGACTTTAATATAAATCTGTTTTGCAATGATAGCTTAACCAACAAACTTCTAGACGATCTATCTGAAGTCGGTCTTTTTATTGTCAATTCGGAGGAGCCAACTCGATAGCAATGTAACTCCTAGTCTGCTAGATTTCCTTGTTGTATCTGATATGTCATCGGTTTTACTATTTGATCAGATATCGTTTATCTCTGATCATGACCTTATTTTTGCACGTGGAATATACCTCTCACGGCCGTTGATGTGGTCAATACATTTTCGTATCGTGATTATAAATTGATCGACTCTGTATTTTTTTTTTTTCTTATTTATCTCGAGAAAATTGGCTTTACTGTTGGTTTCTTAGTACAGTTGACGATAAATTAAACTGCTTCATTAACAAAGTAACTTACATGTATGATAGTCACGTGCGTTTGCGTTCATCCCGAATCACGAATAGATCATACCCGTGGTTTACTAACTCTATTCAACAGGCTTTAAAAAAACGGCATAAGGCCTACACTATTTGGAAAAGTAATCCTACAGATCCCAACAGGCAGGACTTTAAAAGAGCACGAAATAAAGTTTCATCGGCAGTGAAATTGTCCAAAAAACGATTCTTTTCATCAAAGCTAAGTTCGTCACAACCTGCAAAGAAACTCTGGAATAACCTTAAGACCATCGAAATAGGAAATAACAACAAAATTGCAGGGTGTCAATTAGATCCAGATGCTCTTTATTCGTATTTTGTCGCCAGCACCGTTGGCCAAATCTCTTATCCGTATATTAGTCTAAGTACCCCTAATATGCATCAAAAATTTGAGTTCATTGCAGTTAATGAATCAGATGTTGTAAGATGTATCTTAAAGATTAAATCGAATGCTGTCGGAGAAGATGACTGCTAGTGTCAGTTACCTTTTGCTCTGTAGGAAGTTAGAAATGTTGTTCAACTTTTCAGATCCTGCTGTAAATCTTCTGAACAGTTACTTAGAAGGCAGGACGCAGAGAGTTAAAATAGGGAGTTTATGTTCAGGGATCAGGGAAATTAATAGTGGAGTACCACAAGGATTCGTACTTGGGCCGCTCCTATTTACAATGTTTTTAAACGACATTTTTTCGGTATATAAAGATGTCTCAATGCACGCATATGCCGATGACTTGCAACTGTATCTTTCTCGACCTTCAGGCCTCATTGAAGATTTATGTGCCAGAGTAAACGATGATCTGCTTGAAACCGCGAAATGGGCCAGGGAAAACAAACCTCTGCTTAAGTCCCAATAAATCTCATGTGTTACCTGTTATGAAAAATATAAATCCATATTCTGAACTGCCTCATATCTTTCTTAATGGAACTAAACTCAGCCTTGCTAGCAAAGCAACTAATCTCAGTTTTATTATGAATCCTGTTGTGACCCGCACAACATTACCCTGTACTCTTTGTACAACCCCATCATATGCTTGACACTGTACACTTTGTACAGCTCGACCTCACACAAAGCCAAAACCCTCAATCGATTCCTACGAACCAATCCATAAATTAAAATTCAATATTGCTATTGCTATTATTTCCATGAACGACCAAGACCCAATTCAAGTGCGGTGACTCGAATTGCAGGCGCTCATGAAATTAAATTCAATAAATTAAAATTCAATATTGCTATTGCTATTATTTCCATGAACGACTAAGACCCAATTCAAGTGCGGTGACTCGAATTGCAGGCGCTCATGAAAAGTAAGTTTTGTTAACAAGAAATTCTTAATTGTTTCCATACCACAAAAACTGACCTAATTTGAGCACATACGCTCAAATTACCATACAGCGCTTTGCTTTGTGGTTGTTAAGCGTTTCCTACTATAACGCCGGCAGCAACAAAACAAAACAAAGCAAGGCGAGTGACTGTTTGGGTGCATCGGCATCAGCTTGCATGGTCAGCATGAAAAGTTAGTTTTGTTAATAAAAAAATTCTTAATTGTTTCCATACTACAGAAACTGACCTAATTTGAGCACATACGCTCAAATTACCAAACAGCGCTTTGCTTTGTGGTTGTCAAGCGTTTCCTACTATAACGCCGGCAGCAACAAAACAAAACAAAGCAAGGCGAGTGACTGTTTGGGTGCATCGGCATCAGCTTGCACGGTCAGCATAATAGCGATCGTTTACCTACCCTAGTTGCTGCGCTACACGCAAAGTGCAATGCCTGCAGTTACGCAACATGTAAGGCGTACGTGAGCATGTACCACTAAAGGGGAAGCGATATGTAAATGTTATAAAGATTTTTATGTATGAGATGTAATGATTTGATTGGGTAGAATCGATACATAATTTCCACTTATTGGAAATTATGGGAATTATGGGAAAATTGGAAATTGAGGACTTTGCTTTAAATACCCGCGACCGACTCAGAAACGGACAGAGAGTGTACAGAGAGTGCACAGATAGTGTACAGCAAGCGTGCAGTAAGTGTACAAATAATCAAATAATAAAGTGTCAAATAATTAAAAAAAAATATATTAAATAAAGTATTTTATTTCGCTCTCCCGTCCGAAAGTTCTTCTTCTCCTCGCGAAAGCACGAGAACCTTGGACGTTAAACATAACATTTGGTGGCAGCGGTGGGATTGATCCATACCAATCCCTTAAAATAACAAAAAGGAAACAACATCCTTTTGATAACAAAGAAAAAAAAAAACGCTATACCCAATACAAATCTTTAAGCGTACCGAGGCTTTGACATCGGTAGTTTTCTGTAAAAAGTGAAAAAAAAAAAGCGTACCGAGGCTAAAACATCGGAACAGTGTAACACAAAAGTAAAAAAAAAATTTTAGAGGAAAGCCCAGGGTAACCAGCTATAAGACGTGAAGTCTCCTGGCCCATCAAGAAGCCCAGGATAACCAGCTATAAGGCTACTAAGAGCCTCCTGGCATCAACTACATCAAGAACGAGTTCAACAACAATTTCAGCAGCAGAGATATTTTCAACAAATCAAGGAAAACATCAGAAACATATAAACGACCGGCAGGATAAGGAAAATAGTAAGAAAAACAAATTTTTTTTTTCTTTTTGATAAATATTATACGAACAAAACACACCTATAATTACTAAAAAAAAAAAATAATATATATATATACATTTCTTTCTAAGTATTATATTACACACTATAAATTTTTATTTGACACATAAAATTTTGTATACGTAATTGTAAAAAAAAAAAAAAAAAAAAAACAAATTATTACATTTGAAGGTTGTTGCAGACGAAATTGCTTTTGTTGATCTCTCTGTTTTTCACTTATCTAATAAATTTTCAAAATTTTTACTCGTCAACGCGCGGCTAAGGTAGTACAGAACTTTGCTTCTCTACCATTTTTTGATTCGTCTATTATTTCCGACGCGGAAGATCCTGAGCAGACGAGTATGGATCTTAAATTCACGCTCAACGATATCTACAATATCGTTCGGTATTTAACGGCAACCCGGCCGATTTAAATAAATTCATAGCATGCGGCAATATACTATTTTCATCTGCTAAAACCGAGGCGGAGCATACATTTATTCTTGAAGTTGTAAAGACTCGATTGGAGAGTTCAGCCTTCGAACTTATCCAGTTCAAATCTTTTACCAAATGGAACGATCTGGTACGAGAATTGGAGAAAGAGTTCAAGGAGGAAAAATCGAGAACCTCAGCACAGAATGAATTGTTGACCGCCAAGCAAAGAATTCAAGAATCAGTTAAAGAATTTGGTGAACGAATAGGAAAATTGCTACACGTTTTAAATTCAGCCACGTTTGCTAGTACTTCTGATGAATCAGTTAGGGCATACTTAAAGTTAGAAAATGACCGACTGGCCATTCAGGTGTTTGAAGATGGTTTACGTAACCAAAATTTGCGATTAATATTAAAGGCTCATAACGAGCACGATTTAAAAAGAGCAATCTCTTACGCTGAAGAGCATTCAGTGCGACTCGAGAAGGTGCCTCAGCATACGTTAGTTTCAAACAAACCCACATGCAGTTATTGCAAAAGATTAGGACACACACACGAAACCTGTTACAATAAATTAAATACCTTTAATTCTAATCCTCCTCCTCATAATAGACAAAATTTTACAAACATTAAAAAAGAGGTACAATCAGTATTTTGCACATATTGCAAACGGCCAAACCACACATACCAAGAGTGCAGATCTCGACAGCGAGACGCTGGAACTTTTCAAAATCGAAGGGTTAACGATGACTCAAATGCACACCGCAAACATTTCAGGGGCCGACGCAGTCATTCCAATCAGGCATACCGCGCAGAAAATCCATCGGGAAACGGAATTGCACGGGAAGAAACCAGCGGCGCCTCTCCCCGGATGCAGATAAGAGCCGACGTGCACCAAGCTCAAAACTAAGTTACTCCATCATTATACCATTTTGTAATAAATACGAGGAGCCGGTGCTTCGTATTAAACTCGAACCTTCAGCCAAAAATGTCACATCACTATTAGTAGACACAGGCGCACAAATTAGCTTATTAAAAGACACCGACCAGCAGCACATAATTAACAAACAAAGTAACCATATAGTCTCAACAATTTCAGGTAATGCAATGCAAACTCTTGGTGAACAAATCAAAACAATAAATGTTCCTTTTAATGACCAGATTATAACACTGAGTCACAATTTTCATATCTTACATGACAATATTAATTTATCTTACGATGGAATCTTAGGTAGCGATTTTCTTACAAAATTTAACTGTAAAATTGACTTTAAAAATAAACAACTGGAAATACCAGTAGACTGCTCAAACGCGGCAGTAAATAAAAATAAAATTTTTAAAACACATATTGTAAATGATTTTAACAACGCTGAAAAGGAAAACGATGTGTTGCCTACGGGTAACAAAAGGAATTGCGAAAATAAGGGAAAGGAGCAGGAATATGCGCCGAATGGCATAAGTCATATTGAGAATCCTCAACCTAATGTCTACGGGCCGCAACTCATCACATTGTTACCTCAAGGCGGAAACAAAATCATCAAAAATAATATAAAGACATCAAAAGAGGGAACCAAGACATTATCTAAGGATGGTGGAAGGAATTGTGAAAATAAGGAAGAGGAACAAGGGTATGCGCCGAATGGCACAAGCCATACCGAGAGTCCTCAACAACCTGATGTCTACGGGCCACAATCCATCACCTTGCAACCTCGATGCAAACAAATTGTAGAGATCCCTATTAAATATGCAAAAGATGCAGTGATCCACAAGAATGAAGTAATCCCAGGAGTATATTTGGCGGATACCCTGGTACGCCCAAACAATAAAAAAGTTAAAGTTTTCCTAATGAACACTACAGAAGAAATCAAAGTAATTAATCTACATAAAATCAACTATGAATGGGAAAGCATAGAAAATTATGATACCATTAAACTAGATAGGACAAAGGATATAGTAAGAAATAGATTGAAAAAGGTAGAAACAGCTATAGAGTTGAATCATTGTAACTTAGAAGAAAGGAAATCAATTTTAGAAATTTGCAGACAATATAATGATTTATTTTATTTCGAAGGAGACCACCTCACAGTCACCGAAAGTGCAAATCATGAAATTATTACAGAAGAATATAAGCCCCCTTTATTCGTCAGACCATATAGGCTCCCTGAAAGCCAAAGAAATGAAATTCACAAGCAGGTCAATGAAATGTTGGATGAAGATATTATTCGTGCAAGTTCCAGTCCATGGAACTCACCTTTGTTGTTAGTACCAAAAAAGGCAGATTCTGAAGGCAATAAGCGTTGGAGAGTTGTTGTAGATTTTCGCAAGCTTAACAACTTAACTGTTGGCGATGCATACCCCTTACCAAACATAACAGACATATTAGATCAATTGGGTAAGGCTAAATACTTCAGCACTCTAGATCTAGCTAAGGGCTTTCATCAGATCCCCGTAAAAGAATCTGACAAGTGTAAGACCGCCTTCAGCACACCTTTCGGACACTATGAATATAACCGAATGCCTTTTGGATTGAAAAACGTCCCTGCAACGTTCCAACGGCTCATGAATAACGTACTCATGGGATTGCAAGGATTTGAATGTTTTGTCTATGTTGACGACATTGTTGTTTACGGATATGATTTGTCAGATCATAATAAAAAACTAGTTAAAATATTTGACCGATTGCGTCAACATAACTTAAAGTTACAACCTGACAAATGTAATTTCCTAAAACAAGAACTCACTTACTTGGGGCATATTATTTCAGAGGATGGAATTAAACCAGACCCGGAAAAAATCAAAATGGTCAAAACTTACCCAATACCAAAGAATACAAAAGGTATAAAATCATTCTTAGGATTCACAGGATATTACAGGCGATTCATAGAAAATTTTTCAGGTATATCAAAACCATTAACTAAATTACTTAAAAAGGACACCAAATTTAACTGGGACGCATTTTGCGATGAAGCTTTTTCAGTACTAAAAAACAAGGTAATTAACCCTCCAATTTTAGCATACCCGGATTTTGATCAGGAGTTCATAGTCACTACAGATGCAAGTGATGTAGGGCTTGGGGCTGTTTTGTCTCAAGGTTTAATTGGTAAAGATAAGCCAATCTGCTTTGCAAGCAGAACACTAAATGACGCAGAAACACGCTACAGTACTACAGAAAAGGAATTGTTGGCAATAATCTTCGCCGAAAAACAATTTCGACCATATATTTATGGAAAGAAATTTACCATTTATACAGATCACAAGCCACTTGAATGGCTGATGAAATTAAAAGACCCTATGTCAAGGTTAGCTAGGTGGCGAATACTTCTATCCGAATACGAATACGTAATAAAATATAAGGCAGGGAAAATTAACACAAACGCGGATGCACTCAGTCGCATAGAAAATAAAAATAAGGTATTAGTTATGACGAGACAAATGGTACACAAAAACCAAAGTGAAGAATTACAAAAGGAAAATAATCAGGAAATTCAAAAAACTAGAAATTACGATATAATAGAGACACAGGATCCCATTCTTGCAAATAAAAATTCAAAAGTAAAAGTATTTATATTACCAATCACGGAATCAATAGAGGAAAAACTAGTAATAAAACTAATCCCACAATTTATAAAACCCATAATTGGAGAAACAGAAGCCTACTCTCATAATAGTGTTGAGTTATTAATAGCTACTTTACCCATACCATTTAGGACCTCAAAAGATCACGAATTAGCACAGAAAACTTTACAAAAAATTAAAAACGAACATTGTAAACAAGATCTAGAATCCGTTGCGATAGCAATCTCAAGCTTTAATCCCCAATTTGACGAAAACTTCAAAACAATACTCAAGAACATATTTTCAAACAAAACAGTTTATTTACATACCAATCAGAGAACAACGGTCGAAAATGTTGAAGAAATCAACAAAATTTTAAAGGAATACCACGAATCACCGTTTGGAGGGCATCAAGGTATAAGTAGAACAATTAAAAGAATTAAGAAAAAATACTACTGGCAGTCGATGAAAAATGATATCAAAAACTACATAAAGAAATGTGAATCCTGCCAGAAAAACAAGCTAAATAAATCCCCAAAAATTCCAATGAAAATAACAACGACAAGCTCCGCACCTTTTGAACGAGTAGCGTTGGATATAGTCGGACCACTTCCGGTTAGTTATGAAAATAACAAATACATTCTAACCTTTCAAGATGACTTAACCAAATTTACAGAAGCAATTCCCTTAGAAAACACAGAAGCAACAACAGTTGCGCGTGCTTTTACAGAACAAATACTATGTCGATTCGGTTTTCCAGACTCAATTCTTACCGACCAAGGAACAAATTTTTTAAGTGAATTGTTCAAAGAAGTATGCAAGTTGTTAAAGATTAAAAAAACTGCAGACCACCCCATATCATCCACAAACAAATGGAGCACTTGAGCGAAGCCATCGCACTTTAGCGGAATATCTTCGACATTATGTCAATAACGACCCGCTTACTTGGGACAATTGGATCCCCTATGCTATATTTGTTTTTAATAACACACCACATAGTAGCACTAATTACAGCCCTCACGAATTACTTTACGGATTTCAGGCCAAAATTCCTTCCACCCTGCAAAAGGATCCATCGTTAAATTACAATTACGAAAATTACGCCAATGAATTGAAGGCTAGGCTACAGCATGGATTTAAAATTGCAGGGCAAACGTTAATAAATAAAAAAGAAAAATCTAAGAAATACTATGATAAAGGTTCGAAACCAAAAGCATTTAATGTTGGAGAAAAAGTTTTAATTAAAAATCAAACCAGGAAGAATAAATTTTCATCTCTATGGGAAGGTCCTTTTGAAATAATTAAAATTATATCACCAGAGAATACAGCAATACAAATTCGAAATAAAATTAAAGTTATTCACAACAACAACTTGAAACCATTCTCCGATTAAAATAAAACAATTCTATAACATAAAACACACACACACACACTAGATTAAAACACCTAAAACAAACAGTGAAGATAAAATTTTAGAAAAATTTGTCCTCTTTCAGATAATGTTATCACTCATTTTTACAATACTGATTCCGTACGTTTATGGAGCGCTAAAAATAACACCAATACTTAACAATCCTGGGATATACTTTGAGGAATTGGGTGAAATGCAATTATATGCAAATGAATGGAAAATTATAGCATATTATGACACTACATCATTAACTCGAGGACTCAACAATATGGAAAATACGATAACCAGTATAAACCGTATTTGTGAACAACTCGCCTCAGATAATGAACTATCAACAGTATGTAATAGCACAGTATTTGAGATAAACCACATTACGAAAGAATTACGACAAAAATTGAAATTGATCCATCCATCAAACCGACTCAAAAGAGCCCTGTTTGGAGCCATAGGAACAGCCGAAAAAGCCTTGTTTGGAACACTTACTGAAGAAGACGCGGAAAATTATAACAACCAAATTAAGAACCTACAAAGAAATGAAAACCATCTTTTAGATCTGATAAAGAAACAAACACTAATAGTAGAAACCACATATAATCTTTTTAATAAATCAACATCTAACTTAGACAATCAGGTTGCATCTATTGACATCAGAATAAATAACCTACAACAGCAGATGAAATACATACTTAAGTCAAAACATGATGCCAGAGCTCCATTACAAATGGAAGCTCTCACATCATTAACAACATTGATTCTTATGCGTTATCAAAACGTTATCGATTGTATCATAGACCTATTATCTAAGGCAAAACATGGCAAGCCACATCCAACTATAGTATCACCACAACAAATATCTGACATATTAATGACAATTAGAAGAAATTTGCCACATGAAGTAAGATTACCATCAATTTTAGACAAAAACATCATGGCAATGTACCAAATAAGCACGCTTCAATCCAGGATTTTAGAAGAAAAAATAATATACGAGATAACCATACCACTACCGTTTAGTACTCCATACCAAATTTATAAAATATTTCCGCTACCAATACTTAATTCAGGTAAACTACACTACATACACACCAACATGAAATTATTAGCTATCGACTATAATAGAGAGCATTACTACAAAATAACATCTAAAGAGCTAGAAAACTGCATAAACGAATATGAAAAAAAGTATCTCTGTCATATCGAACAACCTATCTTCTTAACCGACTCAAATAAATGCGAAATACTGTTGTTTAAAACTGAAAACAACATTCCGCCCTCCTGCGAATTAAGAAACATGAACCCCAGTATAATATGGATCCAACTGAATCAAAGAAATAGTTGGTTGTACTCAACCACAACGGAATATATCATCAGAGAAATATGCCCTAACGGAATAAAACAACATAAGTTAACAAAAACCGGTCTAATTGAACTAACCAAGGGTTGTTATATAAAAACCAAAGATGTAATGATTAAAGGAACAGAAACCAAACGAAATGTGATAAACAATTTTTTCATACCCCCGTTAAATATTACACAGTTTACACAAAATAGAACAACTCCAACGGACACCATTCCACAATCCATCGTAATAAGCAAAAACTTCGACACACACGAGTTAAGTGATTTATCTAGACTGATTTCGGACCAAAAAGCTGACGAAAATATTGATCTAAATCAGGTAAATGCGCATGATGTGCACCATTACAGCCTGATCTACGGGTTATTGATTGTACTAACCCTTTGTGCTAGTTACAAAATGTACATACGTTGCACACATGAAAAAAATAAACAATCCATAACAGAACTAACAGAAGGCAACTACGCTAAACCAAGGTTCGTTTTGCCAACATCTGCATAACACGTGTGGAAAAGACAATAACAATAATATAGCATAATAAAAAAAATAAAAAAACACAAGCAAAACATTTCTCTAGACAATAAAAAAAAAAAAAAAAAAAATATATATTTTTGTTTTTTCAAGAAAAAAAGCCTTTCGTTCTGCGTAGCAACGCAAAATTTTTCATATAAATATACCCATAAACACAAACTCCAGTCAGTCTGCCAGTAAACATCAATAATTATGAACCCATCAAAGGAGTCAAAAGTCCGCGCAATGAGGATGGTCTGGTCCTACATAGGACGCCGAGACCGGGAGCCCACTGCCGACGACTACGACAACCAGGACACGCTAGAGGAAGAAACTCTAGCGTTGATCCAGGCAACGAAGGAGTTGCAGACCATGGAGGCCTACGAAGCCTTCAGAAGGAATCCTGTTCTCAGGGATGATGAGAACACGGCAGACTTTGTGGAGGAGTACAAGAAGGTACTGCAGGCAAGGGAAAGGAGGCTGGAGAGAATAAACAGGAAGTAGACAGTATTTTTTTTTATTTTCAAATTTTATATTTATAATATAACCAACTGTCATATGTAGTAACAAACAAATACATATAACAAAAATACATTAAAAAAAAAAAAAAAAAAACAACTCACTTATTTTTATTAAAAGGGAAAAGGTAGGATCGCCATATATATCGTTTTCTAGGTACCTAAAAAAAAAAAAAAAAAAAAAAAAAACAAAAACTTTTTTGACTACCCATTTTTTCAGCTAGGGAACACCATATTTCAGCAATGATTCAATGATTTCTAAGGTATAGCGTTGAATTTTCTTGCTTCACATCAAGTTTTGCTAGATGACACAGAGATTGCGCAAATAATCTATAAAGATTCAAGAGAAAGAAAAAAAAAATGCGCAACCTTCAAAAAAAAAAAAAAAAAAAAAATTTTTTTCAGTTTTGCTGTTAGTTCATTCCCAATTATTTGAATTGAAAAATTATTCTAATTATTATAAAACTATTGCATGTAAAAAAAAAAAGAAAAAAAATTATCTTAATCCATTATTAAACTATTTCATACAAAATGTAAAAACATTTCATTATCACATTATATGTATTAGTATTATCACATTTTATGTAAAATTAATCCATTATTAAGCTATTTACTACAAAATTTAAGAAACATTTTACTAGAAAACTATATTATTAATCCATTTCATACAAAATGTAAAAAGATTTTATTATAATTATATACAAAATGTAAAACTCTAAGCTCGTTTCTGCTTACCGGTCAGTAACGCGACAGAAAATTTTTCAACCTCTTCAAGGAAAAAATTTTCTTTTATAAGGGGGGAGGGATGTTGTGACCCGCACAACATTACCCTGTACTCTTTGTACAACCCCATCATATGCTTGACACTGTACACTTTGTACAGCTCGACCTCACACAAAGCCAAAACCCTCAATCGATTCCTACGAACCAATCCATAAATTAAAATTCAATATTGCTATTGCTATTATTTCCATGAACGACCAAGACCCAATTCAAGTGCGGTGACTCGAATTGCAGGCGCTCATGAAATTAAATTCAATAAATTAAAATTCAATATTGCTATTGCTATTATTTCCATGAACGACTAAGACCCAATTCAAGTGCGGTGACTCGAATTGCAGGCGCTCATGAAAAGTAAGTTTTGTTAACAAGAAATTCTTAATTGTTTCCATACCACAAAAACTGACCTAATTTGAGCACATACGCTCAAATTACCAAACAGCGCTTTGCTTTGTGGTTGTTAAGCGTTTCCTACTATAACGCCGGCAGCAACAAAACAAAACAAAGCAAGGCGAGTGACTGTTTGGGTGCATCGGCATCAGCTTGCATGGTCAGCATGAAAAGTTAGTTTTGTTAATAAAAAAATTCTTAATTGTTTCCATACTACAGAAACTGACCTAATTTGAGCACATACGCTCAAATTACCAAACAGCGCTTTGCTTTGTGGTTGTCAAGCGTTTCCTACTATAACGCCGGCAGCAACAAAACAAAACAAAGCAAGGCGAGTGACTGTTTGGGTGCATCGGCATCAGCTTGCACGGTCAGCATAATAGCGATCGTTTACCTACCCTAGTTGCTGCGCTACACGCAAAGTGCAATGCCTGCAGTTACGCAACATGTAAGGCGTACGTGAGCATGTACCACTAAAGGGGAAGCGATATGTAAATGTTATAAAGATTTTTATGTATGAGATGTAATGATTTGATTGGGTAGAATCGATACATAATTTCCACTTATTGGAAATTATGGGAATTATGGGAAAATTGGAAATTGAGGACTTTGCTTTAAATACCCGCGACCGACTCAGAAACGGACAGAGAGTGTACAGAGAGTGCACAGATAGTGTACAGCAAGCGTGCAGTAAGTGTACAAATAATCAAATAATAAAGTGTCAAATAATTAAAAAAAAATATATTAAATAAAGTATTTTATTTCGCTCTCCCGTCCGAAAGTTCTTCTTCTCCTCGCAAAAGCACGAGAACCTTGGACGTTAAACATAACAATCCTTCACTCACGTGCGGAGGCCATATCAACAGTGTGGTTAGTAAAGTGTATTATTCAATACGAAACCTAAGGAAAACTGCATTATTTATTCCCGCAGTAACGAGAAAAAGATTGAAAGTACAATTAATTGTAGCCATAATAACCAACTCCGAAGTTGCTTACAGCAAGCATGATTCGAGGTCACCACATAAGTTATTAGTGGAGGGCTGCCAGATATGTTTATTGCAAAACCGGGACATTTTGGTGAAACTATTGAAAAATACCCCTGTACCTCTCCAACAACTGCGCCATTAGAAACGTTTTTTTTTTCAAATCCTGAAAACTTATAATTTGTCGCTTACAATGTCATTCGCGTCGATGCTTCAACTGTCGACAAAAAAAAAAAAAGTTTAAATAAAGTTTTAAAGCAATAAACTTTAATAAAAAGTTATGATTGAAAAATTGAATTTTCTCATATTTCATTCATCAATAAAAATTCATAAAAAAATTACAATTAAAATTTCAGTCACATTTTTCATTACTTTGAACTTGTATCAACATTTCCGGCTTGCCTTTAATATAATTGTAAAACTCTGTGCAAGTCAACTTAAAACTGACTTTGCATTGAATTATGCTTTCTACTGTGCTTATGTTGAGCGAATTTCTTTCCTTAGTCCACTGAGATAAAATAAGTGAAAAAATTCGCTCAATATTAGCATTATGACTAGGTATTGCGTATAAATACTGTACGATTTTAAGTTTAAAAAATTTCATGAAAAGTTACAGCAAGCGCAGAAAACAAGCACACAATAAATTAAATGAAAATTTAATTGTTGCTGTTGCTAATTAGCGATTGAATTCTGCAGGTGATATATCAATTATCGTTTATTGCTAGGGAAAAGCTTAACTAATTAAAGATGAACTGACTACACATTTCACATTTAAAAAGTAGTTCCAAATTTTAAAAATGTATTTTTGCAAATTTGCTTCGAATTAAATCTTTAAACTGGACCTTTTTAAAAAAATCCGGGACATATTATGGTTGGACTGGGACACCGGGACAAGCAATCAAAAACCGGAAAACCGGGACGTCTGGCAGCTCTATATTAGTGGCCAGAAGCCTATTTTTAGGCTAGTTCCCCACTACAAATACAGTGTATCTAGTAGACTGTTTCTCTTTAGTGCGATTAGACTTTGGAGTACCCTTCCAAATTATTTAAAACGCGTCAGCAACAACACAACTTTTAAACGCCTCATCTATGAATTTTTCTCTTATAATTTACCTTTTCATTTTGCCTTCTAACTTTAATTTCTCACATATTTATTATTTATGTTATTATTTACACTTGTTTTATTTTTTATGTTATTTATATCACTTATTTAACTTGAAAATTTTTTCTAGCACTAAGTTTTCCAATGAAACTGTTGTTATTTATTAAAATTGTTACTTTGAATTTCTGTTTTAAATTATTGTATTGTTGCAAATTTTATTTCTTGGAAATTGCCTTCAAATCTGGATTTAAAAGCAAACCCAAATTATTTTAAAATTAAATATGTCTTATGCTATGTTTATAACTCTAATAATCTTCAATTAAGATTAAAATTATTAATTAAGAGTTATATTAACGAGCTCAAGGTCTGTGTTGTTTTCTGAAGAAAACAACTAACAACAACAACAATACCCTTTGTATTATTAGAGTTATAAACATAAAAACTTATAAAAAAGATGTCAAATAAATTAACAAATAAAATTAAATATGTCTTTCTTTTAAACTTAAAAATTGCTCTAGCTAATTTTTGTCGCTGCTTTTATAAAAGTGGCAGTATTTTTGCATTTAAAAAGGTGGTACAATAAACCTTTTTGAATTTTGTCATCTTGCTCAAAAGAGCTTTAAAAAAAGCTTTTGTCTCTTAGCGAAAAATAAATAATAAATTTTTCTATCTTGTTAGCTTTACGCACAACCTGTAAAGCACTGCATGAACCTTACAAAGAGAGAGAGCTTTTTCTCTCGTTGAGGATAGAAATAAAGAAATTGTATGGCTATGTTCTTTCATTTTAATTAATTATTTAAATAATAATTAGCAAATTTTTATAGCCTATATAATAATTTTGGATCATAGCTATCTAACAGAGAAAGAATTATTCAAATAGTGCCTGCCGTTTTCAAGCTTTGCGATCCCAAACGTACGTGAGTACCCTTTTATATAATAAATAGTATAGATCAAATAAACAAGTAAATACTAACTTCTTATTATCAATAAAGGGTGGTTAAATTTTATGGGCCGATGTTGATTTTGAATAAATCACAAATTATTTAGGAAATGATTGCAATTTTTTTTTATTATGATAATATTGGTATGGTTCAATGTATGGAAAAATACATCGGCCAACGGTCCAATGGTGTCAAATCACATGATCTTGGCGGCCAATTGACATCGCCACCACGTGAGATAACACGGCCATTGAATTTGTTGCGCAAAAGAGCAATTGTTTCGTTAGCTGTGTGGCAAGTGGCACCGTCCTGTTGAAACCACATATCGTCCACATCCATATCTTCTAATTCGGGCCATACAAAGTTCATTATCATCTCACGATAGCGAACACCATTCACAGTAACAGCCTGACCGGCTTCATTTTGGAAAAAATACAGCCCGATGATGCCGCCAGCCCATAAACCGCACCAAACAGTCACTCTTTGTGGGTGCATTGGTTTTTCGACAATCACTCTTGGATTATCATTCGCCCAAATGCGGCAATTCTGCTTATTGACGAATCCACTGAGGTGCAAATGTGCCTCATCACTGAAGATGATTTTCTTCGAAAATTGATCATCCAATGTTGCCATTTCTTGCCACCATTCTGACCATTGACGACGCTTGAAATGGTCAAGAGACTTGACTTGAGTTGTTAAGTCAATTGCACTTTGTAAGCGTGTAAATGCAAGTCTTTATGCATAATGTTCATCAACGACGAGCTTGAGAGGTGCAATTGTTGGGCACGGCGACGAGTTTAGGTGGACGGCTCTTCAGCCGTTCACTATCGCGAACAGCAGCAATATTTTTTGCAGTACGAGCTGTACGAGCATGCACTGGTGTTTTCACATCTCCTACAGATCCGGTTTGCTCCAATTTTTGCACGATTTTACCGAAAAAATCACGAAGTACACGATATGCATTTTGATTTGAACGCCCATTTTCATAATAAGCCTGAATAACTTCAACGCGTTGCTCGATTGTGTATCTATCCATGGTTCAAATTGAGCTAGTCTGAAATTGAGAAATGTCAAATGAAATGCAGAAAAAACTTAACGTTTAGGAGTGGTTCACATTCAACATCGGCCCTTAAAATTTAACCACCCTTTAGCTTATATATCTTCTTCTTCTTCTCTATACAGTGCACTCGCGATAACGTGAACTCTGCATTACGTGAACACTGCTTAACGTGAACACATTTTTCCCCAACAACTTTAACACGTAAACAAGGTTAAAAAGCACTGTAACGTGTACAGTCAGTTTTTGAATATAAGTATGTGTTGAGCATACATAAGCATACCAACCAGGGATGATATTGGCTTTACTGTAAAAGGGCCAAAATTCATATAAAAAGAGGGCCAATTTGACATTAATAGGGCTTTAAGATTTAAAAATTGTAACTCAATATCAGAGACCGTACCAATTATGCCTTTTATAACAAAAAGCAAAAAATAATTATATTTTGACTTTTAAAATTTTGAGCAACAAGTAATAATTATTTTTGCTTTTTATTTGTTAGGGCAAAAATAAAAAGCAAAATCTAACTCTTATTTTTTGAGCACTAAATAACTCTAAGTTTTAATTTTTATTTTTTAAGACAAAAATGAAAAGCAAAATCTGACCGATATTTTGTAGAGCACTAAATAACTGGTAAGTTTTGATTTTTATTTTTAAAGCCAAAAATAAAAAGCAAAATGTGGTATAAGGTTACGGTAGAACCAAAGTTTTACTAATTTTAACTAATTTTATGACAGGAAATGCACGCTCCACGCATGATGACGATGATGATGATGAGTCATTTAGAACTGTAATTTAAATGATTAAATGAAATCACTTCCATCTTAAATCAAAAATTTTGGGTGAAAGTGAAGTGAAAGTCAAGATGGAACACCAGATATTTCCATCTTGAAATAGTCGTAGAATGTCAGAAATGAATAATGAATTTAATGAAGACTCTCCGTTAAGTCTTGCAAGAAGTCTAATTAATGAAGCGGGACTTGGGTTCACTCTTTTCATCTAAACTCAACTTAGGAAATAAACTAAGCTTGTTGAAATTACTAAAAAGTATGCTCTTAATGGGACAATGATTGTTTTTAACAAAACTTGTTTTACTGAGAACAATTTTAAAGGCGTTTTAAAGGGCGTTTTAAAGGGACTTGTTTTACTGAGAACAATTTTAAAGGCGTGGGAAATATCGCCTTTACATAAAATATAAACAATAAAAAATAACATAAGAAATGAAATGAAAAATCACCCAACATTTTTCATACAAAATTGGGGTGAATGAAATAAAAAATGAATGGGAAATTCAAAAGAAAAATCACCGAAAAAATTGGACAATTTTGCACATTTTTTAACGAAATTTCGCTTTTTGCTGAGGGTTTTTTTTATACAAAAATCACCTACTTTTTTGAATGCAGTTTCGCTTTCTTTTTTTAACTGATAGTTCACATTGACTACTAGTGAAATGGCAATTATAACTCTTTTTTATTTTTATCATTTGATCCTTATTTTTTTAAAAATTTTAAATAATTAACTTAAATCGGTCGAGGGCTACCCGTCACCTCTCTTCCCCCGCTGTTGTCTTGCCTTTACATGATCACTAAAAGATAACTTTTTTTCTTTCTCCTGATATTTCTATTTACGAAATAAATCAAAGGTAACTTACTTATTGGCTTCCAGAAATTACGAACGAAAAAAAATTACAAAAATCCCGAAATTTTCCATACAAAATCGGGTTTAATTCGTCGGAAAACAACTACCGAAATTCTACCGATTATGTAATTTTTTCGGGTGTTTGTACCAATAAAATTAGGATCTTTTTTGCAAATACTTGAAAAAAAGAAAGGCCCGAAAAATAAGCTTTGAATTTAGGACCGAAAAAAATATGGCATTTTTGCCAAATTAAAAATAAAAAAACGCCCGAATTTTTGTTTACCGAAAAGTTAAGAAATTCCAAATTCGTTACGATAAAATGGTTCACCCTTGTACGGAAGGTAAAAGAACATTATTAAACATTATAAAAAAACACCATCTGGACTTTATCCGTACATAATGTCCATGGAACCTTTGTTCATGAATTACATCAAAAAACCAATAATTTTAATGAAATCTTTGCAGATATTCTTACAGGGGAACATTAATTTACTACTCAAATCTGTTCTTGTATACTTTGATAATCTTATTTGGAAATAAAGACCGAAAACTGCTGAAAACTTCGGAAGTAATTTCCATTTTTTTGCCCTATAGCTTTCTGCTCGCGCCTTTTATATAAATAATATAATTATGTTTCTTTTAATTAAATAAAAAATAAAAAAAAACATAAAAAAATTTTCTTTCGGGTCTTATTTCCAAACCATTCGCGCAATATTTCTTTCTTTCGGGCTCAATTGCCATTTCAAATTCGGGCGTTTTTTCCGAAATTTAATGCCTCCAAAATTTCGGGCTTTTTTTGCCATTTTTTTCGGGCGTAAGTTCTAGAAGCCTTATAATCATTTGTTCGTCGTCGTCTGTACAAGCAACAATATTTTCAATTTAGAAGCAAAACCCTTTGTGACGGCGGATATTGGTTGTTTCATTTTATTTTTGTCAAGCACTACAACACCGCTGAATTGCATTTTGGAACATTTTTCCAAAAAAATGTTTAACATTTTTTTCGTTTTTATTGTGTAAAAATTTTTTTATTTTCGTTTGGGGGATTTTTAATTTTATTTTTTCGGCGATTTTTCTTTGGCATATTGAAATCATATACATTAACCAGTAAACTTTTCTTTTAAAAAAATCCGATTTTTTTTTCGGTAGAATTTTCCAAAAGGGCCTAAAATGAATAAGAAGGGCCTCGGGGCTTTTGAAATGAAAAAGGGCCCAAAAAAGCCCTAAAAGCCCCCAAATATCATCCCTGATACCAACTTTGAGTTTGAAAAAATAAGTATATTTGCCTGAAATCAAAATAGTTTAAAATAAGCGCAAGTGAAATATCTTTATTGGATTGTATTCGTCAACAAAACATGTATATGAAAAAAATTAAAGTAAAGATATAAGAAAAAAAAAGCAAAATAAAAGAAAAATTAATGTTCACTCGCTTTGTAACATAAATAGCATACAGTTATTCAATCCTGTCTTCCATTATATTTATCTTATATTGCATTGTCATATGTATTAATGTATGTTAAGCGTCACTCTTCAGTTCTTTCTGTACTGCCGGTGTAAGCGCATCAACTTGTCTGTATGAATAAAACTTATTTAAATGTAATAATTAAAACATGGTGTCAGAAGTGCAAAAACTTAAATTGAAAGCTCTAAACTTTTAAGAATATATGCTTATCGTGTGTGTGAAAAGTTTAAACATTTAAATGGCTTTGATTTCGAAAACAATAAAGGGAATCCAAATCAAAATGGAAAAAAAAGCGCATTAATTTTGGCATCAATTTAAATAATGACAACGGACATGAGTTAACGTTTACCCCAGCCTCTGGAGTATGCTGATATTGCTAAGGAATGGCCTCGCTGGAAGCAGTCGATTGTAATATATTTACGAGCAAACAACAAAGCCAATGAGAGTGAATCCAATAAAATAGCAATTTTTTGTGGCTCATTGGGCAAAGTGGCCTTGAAATTTATAACTCTTTATTTCCTAATGATGGTGGCAGCGATGAGATGTTTGGCAGCGTGGAAGACGTATTTCTTGCTGCAAACGAAGATGGTGCTGGAAATGATGTGGACGAAGCAAGCACTCGCACAATGGCAGAAGTAATCAAAGCGTTTGATGAATATTGCTTACCACGTAAATACGTAGCAATGGAGGCATACAAATTTAACCTAATTTCTCGGAAAGAAAAGCAGTCATTTGGAAGTTTTAAAACTGAATTGCGCACACAGATTCAATATTGTGAGTTTACATGTGCATCATGTAAGTTGTCGTATGCTGATAGAATGCTGCGTGACCGCATAATAATTGGCGTGCAAGATAAAAAACTGCAGCTGAGCTACTTGATGTCAAGGATGAAGCGTTAGCTAAGATCGTCGATACGTGCAAGGTGTTCAAGGCAGCATCAGTCAACAAAAAATTTCTCGAGCTCAGGATTAATGCTATAGAGATGAAGCCTAGTATTCAAACTGGAGGTGAGTCAGATCGCAAATGTTTCTTCTGTGGTCAAAATTACGTTGAGGGTCATCGACGCAAGTGTCCAGCTCTGAGTGTGAAGTGTCATGGATGTGGCCAATTTCGACATATCAAGAGCTGTTGCCGTTCAAATCGCGGGAATACTACAAAGGAAAAGGAGAATGCTAACATGCCTGCTAAGGAAATATTAAACGCGTGGAGAATAAATTTATTAATGGTATTAACTGGGGTGACGCAGGTAACTTTGTATTTGTAGACATTATTGACAATGCAAATAGCGATAGTAATAAAATGTTAATCAATACTTGTAGCATAAAATCAGATGTTAAAGATGATTCAGACACATGTCGTCCATGGAGTAAAATATTTTTTATTAAAAATCAACAAGTAGAGTTTAAGTTAGATACCGGTTCTGATGTAAGCTGCATTCCAATAAGTTTTGTTAAAAAAATCAATCTACCAATAAATGAATTTAACGAGTACTCTGTTCTAGATTATAGTTCGAATAAAATCGAAATACTCGGAATAGTTAAGCTTTCATGTTTTGATTCAAAAAGGCACAGCACGCACAAGGCTAGTTTTGTTGTTGTTAACGATTTCTTCGAGCCTCTGCTGGGTCTTGACTATTGCATTGAGTTTGGACTTATAAAGCGTATAAATAATGTGAGTTCTTTGCGATGTCTTCCAGAAAGCAAAGATGAGTTTTTGAAAAAATTTAAAGATATATTTCAAGGACTAGGTAAATTTATAGGAAAGTGTTCTATAACATTAAAAGAGGGTTCTGTGCCAAAGCTGCATTATAAAAAGCGATTGCCTTTTACTTTGTTTGATAGGCTTAAAACATTGTTGGATGGGCTTGTTAGGCAAGAAATTATTAGTGCTGTAGATTACCCTACAGATTGGGTGAATAATATTCAAATAGTTGAAAAAAACAAATGGGGACCTTCGTATATGCTTGGATCCTAAGTGATTGAATGCATGCATAAAGCGTGACCATTTCTTAATACCCACCACAGATGGGTTCTTTAGTCGTCTGTCATGCAAGACTGTTTTTTCAGTTTTGGATCTCAGTCATGGATACTGGCAAATATAATTGGATTGCAAGAGTTCAGATCTAACTACCTTCATGACTCCATTTGGTAAGTTTCATTGGAATCGGCTTTCTTTTGGATTAAATAATGCAGCTGAGATTTTTCAACGCAAGATGAAGCAAATTTTTGGTCATATTTCAGGTGTGGAAATATATTTTGATGATATAGCTATTGCAGGTAAAGATGTGGAGGAACATGATAAGATCCTTTCGCAGGTTATGGAGAGGGCTAGGAAAAATAATGTTAAGTTTAACCCTTCCAAAATACAATTCCGTTAAAATAAAATAAAATTGATGGGTAACATAATTGAAGAAGGGAAAATAAATCCAGACAATAAATATATACGAGCCATTGTGGATATGCCTAAGCCAAAGTGCAAGGCAGATGTTGAACGACTGCTGGGTTTATATAAATATTTAGCCAAATATATTGAAAATTTGTCTCAGCGAACTGGAAATCTGCGACAGTTAACTCATATTAATGTTAATTTTGTTTGGAATGATCAGGAGTTTAATGATTTAAAATCCTCGCTTACATCGGGTCCTGTTCTTGCAACTTATGGCCCATCAAAACCAGTGATCGTTCAAACAGATAGTTCTAGGGATGGATTGGGATCTGTGCTTTTGCAGGAGTATGGACCTGTGCCATACGTTTCGCGTACCTTGACCAAGGCTGAGCAAAAATGGGCGCAGATTGAGAAAGAGCTACTGGCTATAGTTTTTGCGTGCGAAAAATTTCACTTTTTTCTCTATGGCCTTGATTTTATAGTGCAGTCTGACCATAAACCGTTAGAAGCGTTGGTAAAAGAGATATTGAAGAGATATTAATGTCATTTTTAAAGTCCGGGATTGGCTATGGTTTATACGCCACGTAAAAAGATCCTAGTAGCTGATTGCTTATCTCGCGCACCTTTACCAGAAACAGGCGGAAAAGATGCTGAATTAGAAGGCGTAATCCATTCTTTGACAGGCATGTCTGCTTTTCAAAAGAGAATTATGACTTGTATATCGATAAAATAAAAGATGATGAAAGACTCATGACTGTCGTCGTTATGTTCGTATATGTTGTATATGTTGTTCGTTATGTTGAAAATGGATGGCAGCCTTATCATAAGCTAGATGATTTCAGTCAGATTTTTAGCAAATATCATAATCAGCTTCATTATGTAAACGGTCTTTTGTTCCGAAATCACAGATTAGTAGTGCCTGCGGCATTGCAGAGTGGTATTTGCAAATGGTTGCATGCGCCACATTTGGGTATCGAAAAAACGCTGGCAAGTGCATGCATACAATTCTTCTGGCCAGGAATGACCAATGACATTAAAGGAGCCGCTGGTTACTGGTGCATTGCCTGACTATCCGTTTCATAAAGTATTAACTGACATATATGAGTATGGAGGGTTTGATTGGCTGGTCTTAATTAACTCATGTTTGGGTTTCATTTGTTCTGATAAGCTTAAGGATAAGTCTATGCGCAGTGTACTGAATTTGTTTGATAGATTCTTTAATTGATATGGTTTTCCTACAGAAATTCGTAGTGACACTGTTCCATTTAATTTACTTGAGTCTGAAAAATATGCAAATGACAATAACAATGTATTCAAGTTTTCAAGCCCTCGATATCCCCAAAGCAATTGCTTGGAGGAGAAAGGGGTCGTCATAGCGAAGAATATTTTGAAAGGGTGTTTTGAAGTAGGAGAAGTTGAACAGTTTCAGTATCGTTTGCTTGAGTACAATACAACTCCGACAGCAGGTATGAAATTATCGCAATGTCAGTTGTTTTTTGGAACTCGAATGCCCATTTGTGGCACGCTTCTGGATCGTGGAGGCCCACCTGAGGGCTTAGTAAGAGAGAAAATTGAACGTAAGCGGAATATTCAAAAATGAAATTATGATAAAACTTCGAAGCTTTTGCCTGTTTTGATCATAGGAGATAATGTAATTTTTAAAAAGAACGGAAGAGAATGGCATTATGGCCAGATAGTTCGAAAATTCAGTGATCTCTCTTATATTATTAAAGATAATTTTGGAAATCATTTCCGACGTAACCGTAAATTTATGGCATTTACTAAAAATAATGAAATTGACTCTACTGAACTGTTAATTGAAGAAAGTTTTAAAATACCAGAAAATGTAGAAATTGTAAACCCTCAACTAGTATTAAATAAAAACGTATTGGTAAAACAAAGTTGTAATAGTGATAAGAGAAAAACAAGCTATAGCAAAACAAACATGATGCCGGAATCTTTAAAAACAGAAACATCAAAAAAGTTCTTTCTGGTCCTGAAAGCATTATATCTGCTGACACTGTGAGTGGTCGTGAGAAAGGAAAATACCAACGATGATCAGCTTGTTGTTGACTGAAGTACAAGGTGAGTCCTCTAGCCCTGTGCCCACTCGTAGTGGGCGGAATGTAAGGCCCCCAGTCGTTTTGGACAGTGGGACTATGAATAAAAAGTTAATTAAAAAATTGTATTTGATTAAAGGAAAGGAAATGAAAATAAAAATTATTAAAAAAAAATTAAAGCATATAACATAAATAGCATACAGTTATTCAATTCTGTCGTTCTATTATATTTATCTTATATTGCATTGTCATAAACGGTGTAAACGCACCAACTTGTCTGTATGAATAAAACTTATTTAAATGTAATAATTAAAACACGCTTTACTATCAAACAACATTTTGAACAAGGCAGCCTCAGCGACAGCAGCCTCGGCGCGCAGTTGCTCTTTGGAATTGTATTTTTCTTGCTTCGAATTTTGTCGCTATAGCTGCTAATTTCAAGATATGACAAAAATCCGTCTCGTAGAAATGGTGAAATCTCGCCAAAACGGTGAAATGTTTTCAAGGACAGATGTTATGGGAATGTTTTTCATATTGTATGAAGGGTTTCTGGATCTGCACCCTACTTAAATATTTCTTAGTCAATATCATTAACAGTGAAACATATCTTAAGCTTTCCAAGAAGCCAAGGGAGGATATATACCCAACTTAAATATTTTTTAGACAATTTTAATTAATACAAAATAAATTAAAAGCTTTTGAAGTATTTTTTGTTGTGAAAATACTTTAAATTTATTGAAAATGAATAAAAAATGCCAGCATTGTATCAAGTACTGGTGTTTTTATAATTAACACTAAACTTGACTAAAACTCTACGTGGTGTAGTTTTTGTGATCGCCAGTGTAGGTTTGACGTTTTTAAAACTACGAGCTGCGCTGCCAAACTTCAGTTTAGTAATGCCATATCGCGGTTTTTTAAACATTTGTGAAAAAAATACTAAATAGAGGAATTTTAGTCACAACTATTTCACAAATATTGGCTCAACGCAAATGATCTTTATATTTCTGTTTTGTATATTTAGGGTGTGTGTCAAAAGGAATCTTTTCACTCGTGGTAGGAAAGAAAATAGCAAGTTGAATAAAATTTGTGTGTGTTGAAATAAGTTTGTCTTTCTTGGTGTGTCAAATAGACGATGAAATTTTGACAATTACAAATTTTGACGTTCAACATTTCGGTCGTGTTTTAGAGCATTTTTAATGGTAATATGCAAAAAAACCATTTTTGATTTATATTTATATGTTGCTCACAACGTTATTCGCGTCTACGCTTCATATGCCGCTAGCTTTGCTTATGCTATGCGGCTACCTAGTAAAGGGTATCAATAAATTAAATTATGAATAAAGGGTAATTCGAGTGCCATGACCGATTGGATTGGAAGAGACATATACGATGGCTTCGAAGGCAGCTTTGAACAATCACGTGGAAATTGCGATCCGGCGGAATGTTTTTCTGCTGGCTGCATTGCATTTGGCAGCGGAGCGGATGTATGCTGTATGCCGTGCATCATTGCAATAGCCTTTTCCCATTTGCATGCGCCAGCAGTTGTTATCTTCCATTTGCAATATTTTCACAGCACTCGGATTGCCCTTGGTTGGTACTCGCTTAAAACAAAAGGAACAACACTTTTAAAGCACAATTTACTTTAAAATATATTTAACTGGAAATAAAAGGAACAACTAAAGCAATTCGCGTTAAAAGCCACAATTTATCATCAACTTTACCGCACAGAACTAAACACATAAAAATGCAGCTTTCACAAAAACTCACAGTTAAAAATTATATTAGTTTTTATTTATTCCGGTTTTATCTTTACGTTAAAAGAACGATAGTTTATTTAAGAAATTCACAAATTAAAATAGCTAATCAAATCGAAATACAGCGCGGAAATGAATGTAATGTTTTTTTCTCACTTTTTGCATGTGTCAAAAATTCACTTTTCGATTAGCCCTTCGAGTAGCCCCTGGGGCTACTACAAATTTTGACAATTATATTCACCTCACAATTGCCAAAAGTTGCTCTACCAACTGTTAAAATTTCATCATCTGAGTGAAAATTTCCGATTGACACACACTCTTAAAAAAACTAAATAAGTACAAAATAAGTACACTTTAAAAAATAAGTACGGTTAACTGTAAATAAGTACTGTACTTCATAAATAAGTACAGTTGGTAGGCTTAAGCATACATAAATATACATATCATTGGTTTAAATTAAGCCTACAAGTTACATTGAGTCTGTTCATAAATTACGTAACATGTTTTTGG
This sequence comes from Coremacera marginata, assembly GCA_914767935.1. Taxonomy (NCBI): domain Eukaryota; kingdom Metazoa; phylum Arthropoda; class Insecta; order Diptera; family Sciomyzidae; genus Coremacera; species Coremacera marginata. Next base: position 124,604,346 of record OU612043.1, read on the forward strand.
CCAATTTTCGACCTCCCCCCTCTCCGGTATGTCGCTTTTCGTCACAAAATCGTAATATGTCACGTCACTCTTTTAATTTTTTAAAATTTTTGAGTTTTTTTTTAATAATTTAGCAGTTTGTTATGAAAAAAGCACAGAACACGTTATATTTATTATAAGTTTTATTATTATGGAAATAACATTGGTCTATTGTGTTTGACCAACAATTTTATGTTAATTTTGAAAATTTGAAGTAAAGTAATTGACAGTTTTAATAACCCAACAGAAAACTCTCTCATTCCTCTAATAGTCAGACTGCCTCCATTTTTCAGTTCCGTTTTCAAGGCGGAATAAAAATATAATTCAAGTTTCTTTTTTACATACCTATATTCTAACCTGAAATTAAACAAAAAAAAATAGTCATTTTTTATTTCAGGTCAGATTTCATATCTGAATTTGAAATAAACATTAATATTCAGACCAGAAATCATAGCTGAACATATAAAAAAAGTAATGCCAAATATCAGGTCTGAAGAGGCGGACACTTGTATGAAAAAATCAGGGCTGTTTTCAAGGAGAGGTCAGGCCTCGGTCATGTCTGTCAGGCATTGTTGTCTGATCAGGCATGACATTTTCTGCTGGAAAGGCATTGGAATGGGCTGGAAATAAAAATGTCGATAAAAGCGACATGACTGTGCTTAGACGCTTAGGGGAACAAGCAGTATTTCTGTTATTGAAAAATAAAAAGCAGCAGAAAAAGATAACACATTTTTTATATATATATAATTAAGTTCTGATGCTTATATCGTCATTTAAAATACAAACTAGTAAGGAATGGAGCTTCGGTAGGGTACTAGGGTAGGAAGCTAAAATACCCCCCTGCGGCCATATTGAAGTATATTCGAAGTCTTTAGCTACGACATACACGATGATATTCAGATTTATATATTCAAAAGTTTTCCAATTTTGATGACGTCACTTTGTATGGGAGGTAGGCGCGATTTTGATACAATTTTGCCATATATCATAGGGATGGTTGATATTATATATCAAAGCCAATGTGAAAAGTTTCAAGACATTTCATTAATTTTTGTGAATTTTTAAGAGATTTTAAGTTTAAAATAAAGCCACTTTGTATGGGAAGTGGGCGTGATTTTGCCATATATCATGCATATGGTTTATATTGAATATCAAAGCTTATGTGCAAAATTTTAAAACATTTCTTTAATTTTTGCAGATTTTGAAGAGATTTTACGTTTAAAATAAAGCCAATTTGTAGGCGTGGTTTCCATCCGATTTGGCCCATTCTCGAACTTGATCTTCCTTTTTTAAAAATAAACTTATGTTTTGAATTTCATCGCGATAGCTTTAAAATTGCGGCTGTAATCGTGTCGACAGACTGACAGACGGGCAGACAGACGGACACACGGAAATCGACTCAGGAGATGATGCTGATCAAAAATATATATATTTTTCTATACCTGCCACGCCTCCTTCTTGGCGTTACAAACGGAATGACAAAGTTAATATACCCCTTATCCTGTACGCGCAGTACAGGATAAAAATCCGTAAGTTACATTTCAAAAATTTTAAAGGAAGCAAAAAAAAAAGAAGCAAAAACTAATAAGCTAATCCATGATACAGTGATTATCAGGTAGACTTGACAACTACTTATTTTCTCACGAGCGGCGATCGGGAGTTGTCAAAATCAATACAAAGTTTATCTTGTCGTCTGTTTTGCTGCTTCTTCGTTTTCTCTTTTTTAATGCGTTTTTGACAACTCATTATCGCCAACAGAACTGTCACTCCTACCTTGTAAATTATTATACCACGAGCTTGCTTTAACATAAGAACATAAGAAGCTTGTTTTAGGGCTTTTAGAATTTTGTTTATAAAAACGTCGTTTTGAGATGAAAGAATTAAAAAATTTTACATGAACATGTATTTTGATACGATACATAATAATCAATCAAAAATGTTCTTGAATGTTTTGTAACTTACGACTTTTTTTATTTCATATGACGGTATGTACATATTTCGACTGTCAAATTCAATTGTTCCTTTGTTTTTTTTTATGGAGCTTGTATTTGTTTGAATTGAATCATATTTTTACATAAATTTTTCTTTGGTTACTTCAGAAAAGTAAGTTATCAAGTTATATTGCATATGTAGGCCGAAATGATGAAAGAAAGGATACATTTTGACCCAAAATTATGCCGTTGATAACCTACATCTACTTAAAAAAAACGTCAAATCAGCTGCTTTTGCTTACAGAAAGTAAAAAATTTGTTAATGGTGGCAAAATTAAAGAAATGGAGCAAAAATTGTTACACAAATTACAAAATGTCTCCGAAAACACAAATGCAAATGAAATAAAGTTTTTTTTTTTTTTTTATCAATACATTTCACTATGATCCAAGGGTAATCGAAGCGCCATGAGCAATTGGATTGGAAGAGAAAAACTATGCCTGTTTTAAATGCAGCTTTGAACAATCACGTCGGCGTCGCGGACCGGCGGAACGTTCACCTGCTGACCGCATTGCATATGCCAGTGGAGTGGACCTCTGTTGTGGCCATGCATCATTGTGGAAGCCTTTTCCCATTTGCATGCACCAGCAGCTCCGCGATTTCGACGTGATGGTTTCGTCAATTTTTTTATTTTCCACTTTCAATACTTCATGGCACTCAGATTTCCCATGATTCAAACGGGAGCTGAGCTGTTTAAGAACGGAGCTGTTTAAAAACGGAGGTGAAGAAGATTATGGTCGGAAGAATGCAAATGAATTCCAAACGATTGGAACCTCAGTGTACTCTGCCCAGTCCACAAGAAAGGCATTCCAACTATTTGCTCCAAATACCGTGGGATAAGCCTCCTTAATATCGCCTTTAAGGTCCTGTCGAGCGTATTATGTGAAAGATTGAAGCCCATCGTAAACCAACTGATTGGGCCTTATCAGTGTGGCTTCAGACCTGGAAAATCTACCACCGACCAGATATTCACTCTACGACAAATCTTGGGAAAGACCATAGAGAAGCAAATCAACACCCACCATCTTTTTGTTGTCGACTACAAAGCCGCTTTCGATAGTCCAATAAGGAATCACCTATACTCCACCATGTCTGAATTTGGTTTACTTGCAAAATTAATCCGTCTATGCAGGATGAAACTGAGTAACACCAGCAGTGCAGGTAAAATCGGGAAGGACCTTTCCCCCCATTTGTTACCAAACGAGGTTTCAGAAAAGGTGATTCCTTATCATGCGACTTTTTTAAACTTATCATGGAGAAGATCATTTGAGCTGCTGATCTGAGACAAATCGGCACAATATTCTATAAGAGTGTTATGCTGCTAGCGTATGCCGATGATAGTGATATCATTGGCCATAAAACACGCGAAGTCAGTGCAGCATTCTCCAAATTAGAAAAAAAGTCTAGTCGCATGGGTCTTGCAGTAAACGCAGATAAGACGAAATATCTGGTGTCAACAAACAAACAGTCCCAGCATATTGGCACCCACGTCACTGTTGACAACACCTCTTTCGAGGTTGTGAAGGATTTCGTCTACCTCGGTTCCAGCATTAACTCCACCAACGATGTCAGTAGAGAGATAAAACTAAGGATAACTCTTGCCAACAGGTGTTACTTTGGTCTCAGTAGGCAATTCAGAAGCAGAGCCCTCTCTCCAAGAACAAAAGTTCTATAAGTTCTATAAGTCACAAATCATGCCCGTCCTGTTATATGCAGCACAAACATGGACGTTGAGCAGCTCTGATGAAAAGATTTTGACCAATCCGCGTCAATTTTAATAATAAAATATTCGTTTCGGTACCCAGCGGTGGACAACGCAGAGGAGGACGACCGCATCTCCGTTGGAGGGACCAAGTGGAGGACAACCTGATAAAACTTGGAGCTTACAACTGGCGCCAGCAAGTTGCCAGCAATAGCTGGCGCAATTTCTTACAACAGGCGGAAACCGACTTACAGTTATAGGCGCCATTTAAGTAAGTAAGTAAGTAAATAATAATAAAATAATAATATTAAAGTTCATTTCAATTGAATTGCACTTCCACCTGCATATAACCGTCTAACTCGATAGATCCTGCCTCAGAACCTACCTCCAGCTCAGAACTCACTTCCTAATAGGAATTTGCGTTTCTACTTGAGCCTTCATCCTGCACAGGAACTTTTGAGTCTACAACTGCACTGCAACTGTATTTTACCATTTTTCCGATGCATTTCCAATCCTTTTTAATGTTTTTAATTTTTTTTAATATTTTTTAATCTCTGTTGGTTTATATTGAAAAATATTGGTTAAAATTTTTGTTTCAAAATGGTTCATAAATAGTATTGCCAGATTGAAGTTTTTAAATGTGGAACAAAACCCAAGTACTGCCATATTGAAATTAGCATGTGAAATAGACTGGATATTTTGAGTTAATATTGAGTTTGATAACCAGGATTTTCTCCACAACACTTGGGAAATAAAATTTCAGTGTTTATTGGGTTGCTACGGCCACGTTGCGTTGCGAAACGAGAACATAATTGACCATAAAAATGTATGCTAGTTACGTAAAAGCTCAAGAGCGGCTGCGAGGATGTTAATTATTTTTTTGCTAATCAATTGCTATGATACCTGATTGAAAAATAGGCCTTACAATTTATACCACACCCCCTTTTACAGACCTTTAATCAATAAAAATGCTATATTTCAGACAGTTAGTTAGACTAAAATTTGGTAATTTAGTTCGTATAATTACTGTCGGCATCTGTACTATAAATGGGCGTGGTCGCACCATATCTACGTCCACTTTTAAGAAGTCATTAAGACTCCAAAACTACTGGGCCGATTGAGCTGAAATTTTGGCAGTAGATTGTTTCCGAATACGAGATGACTTACGGAAAAAATATTTTTGCCACACCCTCTTTTAACACCAACTAATAAATATAAATGCTCTATTTCAGAAGGTTTTGGTGGTATTAGACTGAAATTTGGTAATTTAGTTCATATGCCTACTCTCGGAAACTGTACTTGAAATGGGCGTGGTTGAACTATATCCACGCCCACTTCTTATAAATCATTATAAATTCTGAACTGTGCATGTTTTGATAGTAAAACATGGTATGAATCCGTTTCATTTTTTCAACGTTTTTCAAAAAGTTTCCAGGACACGCTGATTTCTGATTCTACTGAACGGTAAATGGTCGCGCAAAACGCTTTAAGGGTTTTTCGCGAAAAATTTATTAGTTTAAAAAAACATGAAATTTATTTTTAAGTATTTTGCTTATACAACTAAGAAACTGATAAAACGATTTTTACCAATTTACTGTTGCTTAAAAGATAATAAAATTAACCATATTCTATACATTACATTCTGATAGGTACATTTTGTTTTACTACTCTCCAAAGTGAAATTTTTAAGAAAATTATTAAGAAAATATGATGACTTCAACTTTTATTATCCCGAGTTAAAAGAGCATGAGGAAGCACTTATTTGTATGAATTTTGTATTTGTATGAATTTCAAACCAACAATTTTGATGTATAATTCAAAGAATTGTTGAACGTTATTTTTTACAAAAATCAACACAACTCTACTGTAAATTTTTCTATATTAAATATACCTTTCGTCCAAAATTGCAAAATTCTAAGATGCAGAAAACCTATAAAGAGTTTGCTCAATCACGTACGCAGGCATTTGAGTGGAAAAATTGTTTAAAGAGGGTCGTAAACCAGTTGGCAACTAGCCTCACCCTTCTCATCCAGCAACATCAAGAAACGATGAAAATATCAAAAAAGTATTGCGCTCGAAAATCGTCTGTGACCGTGAGAGATATAGCTGGCGAGCTTGATATATCGACTGAATCGGAGCAAAGTATTTTACATGATGTTTTAGACACGGGTTGCAGCGCGACTTGTGCCAAAACTGCTGAATATCCTTAAAAAAGAGTTTCGTAAAACTTCCGCTCAGGAGATGCTTTTAATGACCGATACAGACAATCAGCGCATCATTACTGATGACGAAAATTGGGTGTACGAGTATGACGTCAAAGCAGCTCAACAATCTGCAAAGTGGCGCTATCCAGATGAAACCCAAAACCTCTACAAAGTCGTAAAAATGAAGGTGCTGTTGACGGATTTCTTCGAATCTCGAGGTGTCGTGCATTCAGAGCTCCTTCCGCAAGGTCAATCGATCAACAAACAATATTATTTGAGTGTTTTAAAGCGTTTGCACCAACACGCATGCACTCACACATCACGCATTATGCGCGACTATTTACGCCAGATGGTGGAAAACATCTTGGTACGGCTGAAGTCATCAAAGTGACTTCGCAGAAGGAGTTGAAGGCCATTCTAAAATCGACCTGCCAAAAATACTTTCACGAATGGAAAAAACGTTAGCAAATGTGTATCGCTTTCAATGGTAAATATTTTGAAGGGGATAAAATAAATATTGTTGAATAATTAACCGATGTTGTTTTATTTCCACAGTCCGTTTAATAAAAATAAAATTTAATATTTTTTAGAAAAATTCATTGTGGAGTTGCGTTGCTTTTTAGAAAAATGCCGTTCCAAGAATATTCAAATTATACATAAAAATTATAGGTTTGAAATTCCTCAAAATTAAAAATTCATACAATTAAAAAAGTCTTCCTCGTGCTCTTTTAATTAAGGGTAATGTGAGTTGAAGCCATCAAATTTTCGTAATAATTTTCTTAAAAATTTCACTTTGGAGAGTTGTAAAAAAGCGTACCTATCAGAATTCAATATATGTTAAAGCAAAAGATATAAGAGCAAATAAGAGTTAATTTAATAAGAGTAAATTTTGTTCCTTAGTTATATGCAAAACACTACAGAAGAAATTTCATGTTTTTTCGAAATAATTTTTATCCAAAAACCATTTAAGCGTTTTGCGCGATCATTTAAAAAAACGAATTGGCCATTTCAGTCTTTGAAAGGTCTTTGACCGACCTTCTTATGATCAATTCTGTTGTAGGTGTTGTGAAATGTTTGAACACAAATGATCGAGAACTGTGTAGTGTGCTCATACATGTGCACACTGCTGACCCTACATTTCATTGCATTAAATGTACGGCAATGCATTGAGTCATCAATATGCTAGCACTACACTATTGACCACTATTGACTAAGACCAGAGAGTCATCTGACTATCGACGAAATCCACCCAAAAAAAATAGCAAACAAAAAGCAGCTGAGAGCTGCAAAAACAAAAACCAGCCAAAAAAAATATAAACAAGCCAGCCAGCCGTCGGATTAGAATTCCAAATTTCTTCTCGCCAACATTGTTGCGAGATATTTGTCTGTGCTCTATCAACATATGTAGCACTCTATACACAAACTCTAGCAATATCAGCCTGAGCGCTGAAAACAAACATGGTGGCGGCTGCTCTGCCAGCACCGATTAATTTCTGGACTCTAATATCTGCAACCAGATTCAGAGAGTCGGAATACTCAAGAGCGAAGTGGTTTCTCTATATTATATATACTCTCTGCTAAGACGCTGTTTATTGGAATTGAGTGCGTTTTCAATACTCACTCAATTTTGATAGCCGCGCCCAAATTTCATTCGTCAACCAAAATTATGTAATTTGAATCCTTCTTGGGATTCAATGTTATGTGCGAGAATGAAACGCAATATGTAGTATTGGCAACCAAAGTTGCAAATATAGATTAACTATAGAATAATGTTTTAAGTATAACACTTTGTAAAAATGTTTAAAAGAGCCGAGCTGGCCACAAATAAATCAGATTGTTATTAGCAAGTCAAGTTGGCAGATCTCTGCCTTGTTTTTCTTTTAAACGTCTCCGTTTGCCTTGGACCTAGTTCAAGTAGGCAAACGTCCTAGCCTGTAGCGAAGGCAAACTCTACCGCTATAGATTCATACTACTTTAAACTTTATATGGCGATCCTGCCACTCCGACTTGGAGTCTTAAAAATATTTTAACTGAATTCTATAAGAGAGAACCACGAAGATATCCTTCTACATTTCGATGAACTTTAAACTTTAAAACCTTCAATAATCCAAAAATCGTTTTGATACAAATCCAGACGCTTATAAAATTTTCAAAATCTCCCATAAATGGACGAATATATACCACAACCAACTACGACAACAACCAAAAATCCAGTTCCAGTCTACGTACCTCTACTATCAATCGAGGTATAGATATCAATAGATATCAATCGAGGACTATAAGAAACGTCAAGTGCGACGAACTGAGGAGAGATTAACAACAACGATAGCAAACATCCCAAAGAACCAGAAGAAAAGCGGAGGTTCAAAGGTTAAACTACGTAAACGTTTGGCGTACCTTTTAGCCATCACAAGGGAAGAAGAAAAACCAATTTGGGACGTTGCTAACGCTATATGGTTAGAAATAGACAGCATTCGAAAGAAACTCAACAAGAAAAATAAATAAACATATGGGCAGCATATTAGCAACATCAGGTGCGATTGTTAACCCACAAGAAAAAGACGAAATCATGAAAGAAGAAATTATCATGAACGCAAATAACAACAACAATAGCAACGCCTACACATACAATGCGAACAACATTATAGAAATCATTACTTTTGTATTCATAATAATAACATTATTACATTTTATAACTAAATATTTTAAAAAATATATTCAAAAACAATTAAACATAAGTACAACAGTATAAAGAAATAAATATCACTTCATCTAAACCAAAATAATTTTGTAAAAATAAAAAAAAAATACATATTAAAATGATCTTACCAATAGAATTTTGTAATAAATGGAACATATTATCAAAGAAGTTGCAAGAATATTTAGAAACATAAAAAAAAGTTACACTAGAGACTACACAAAAACCACACTACTTGAAAAACAAAACCAGCTAAATGAATTCAAAGCACAATTTGACTTATTAGCAAGTCAAAATACAGACAGAAAAGAGTTAGCAGCTTTGAAATTAGAGTTCAGTAGCATTTATACAAATTCACAACAATTAATTTCAGATCAGCTTAAAAATGCCGAAAATAGAATAGAATTAGGAAAAGACAAAGAAGAAGAAGAAGACACAGAATACGAAGACGGAAAAGACCAAATGGCAACCTTTAATTTAGAAACCGCCTCAAAGGCATTGCCCACTTTTTCAGGCAACTTTAAAGAATTAGATAGTTTCCTGATAACAGCGGAACTTATAAATAAAACATTAAACAATGAAAGTAAGAAAGATTTCTTGAATTATATTTACCATGCAAAATTAACAGCTAATGTACGCACTTCATTAGGTTAGCTGGTCGGAACCATCAGACTTTGAAACTTTAAAACAACAACTAAAAACAAGATACAAAGACAACACAACAATAGCACAACTACAGACAAAACTAAACAACTTACAACAACGAAACTAAATACATACAAATACATACATACAAAGAAAAACTACTTAATATTATAGAAGGACTAAGCAGACTAGAAATCGAAAGTTTAGGCACTCAAGCCACGGAGCTCGAGAAAAACGTCATAATAAAATGCAATAACAAAATCGCACTCGATGCATTTATAAAAGGTCTGAATGAAAACTTAAAAACAACCATTTACGTGGCGCGACCAAAAGATTTTTAAGAAGCGACAGAATTAGCACTCGAACTCGAAAATGAGTCAATAACTACTCCAAATACAATAATGCATTTTCAACAGTCATTCAACCAACATCGAAGCAATGTCAATACCCGCGGTAATATGAGACAGAATTTTAGCACACAGCGTAATTTCAATTCATTCAATTCGAACAATAGGCACTATGAACCGAGAAGATATAACAATAATATCAACCAAAATTACGACCAAAACAATTACTATAACAGAAATTTGAACCACAACAACAAATTCAACAGAAACAGAGACAACAGAAATCGTTCTAACCATGACAGAAACAGCAACCAAAACAGAAATCAGAACACCAACAACAACTATAATGGCAACAGATACACAAGTAACCAAACCAACAGAAACATTCGTATAATAAATAATGAGGGAAACGACCAAGGCTCGGAAGACACGGTCTTTCGAGAAAGCCAAAATTAAAGATTTTTACAATTTCGGATAAGAATTCTAATTTTATAAAAATAAAATATAAGAACAACATAATGAATTTTCTCATTGATACAGGTGCTGACATCTCTTTATGCAAACTCAGTAAAAACTTAAATGATGAATTTTATAACCCAGACGAAAAATGTAAGTTAACAGGCATTACAAACGAAGAAATTTTTTCACAAGGTAGCATAAATCTAAAACTAAATTTTGGAGAGAAATCTTGCGAACATGAGTTTCAATTGGTACATAAGGAGTTTCCAATCGAAACCAATGGTATATTAGGCAGAGACTTTTTGAACAAATATCTTTGCAAAATTGACTACGAAACATTCGTTATTTCAATTTTAGTTAATGAGTCACATATTATATTACCCATGCATTCGAAATCACATAACACACTAATAATAAAAGTGCCACCGAGAACAGAAATTGTTCAACCGATCAGATTACAACTAACAGAGGATAAGGTGATTTTTAATAAAGAGATACAAGACGGTATTTTTCTTAGTAATTCAATAGCTCCGAAAAACGGCATGACGCACATAAAAATTTTAAACACAACAAATGACGAAGTAATCTTAAATGGCATTGAATTAGAAACTGATTCTTTAGACAAATATTACATTTTAAATTATAATAGCAAAAAACACACACACTCACAAAAACGTTTCAATAAGATCTTGGAACTAATTAATATTTTTGAAAAATATCAAGACGTATTTCACTTAGATAACGAACAAATAATTTTTATAAACAAAACATCACGACAACAGACAACATACCAGTATACATAAAAACTATAGACTACCACACACACAAACAGACGTGATAAATGAACAAGTTCAGAAAATGCTAAAGGACAATATTATCGAACCATCGCTCAGTCCATGCAATGCTCCACTCCTTTTGGCACCAAAAAAGAACATGACAGACAAAAAGAAATGGAGACTTGCAGTCGACTTTAGTCGACAAAATTGTCAATGACAAGTTCCCTTTAACAAGGCTAGAAGATATTCTAGACAAATTAGGTAGAGCAAAATGGTTCTCAACACTTGATATGACCAGTTCATTTCATCAGATTGAACTAGAAAACGAATCACGACCTTTAACAGCTTTTTTATAGAATCAATTACATGCAATAACAATAGAGTTCAGCTACTACAGCTTTATCGCACTTCCTCAGCATTAACCCATCTAAAGCCACTACCCAGTAATCATTGAAAAAAATATCAATCTTATGGATACCCGTGACCACAAAAAAGTTAATGTGGGAAAAATTTACCCACCAATAAATGGTTTGGGCTCAGGGACAACACAAGACGTAACAACTAACCATGCGTATACATAGATCTAATTACACAACTAATTTTAATCTACTTTTGAGTTGACCTTTTGACAAATTAACATCAAAAACGCTACAATTGTTAACAAATTAACTCATGCGACTAAAAGGAGCAGCAGCCATATAATTTGTTGTACTAAATGGCAAAAAAATTAAGTTGTTAGCGTTTCTACTGCTTCTACGGTTAGTGTTAAAATTTATGTGAGAAAGAAGTTCTGGAGAATCGAATACACCTGTTATGAGCTGGTGTAAATATACGATATCTGCCGATTTCCTTCGATCACCTAAAGACTGCATTTTTAATAGTTTTAAACGATCCTCATAAGGAGGAAGGTCTAATATGTCAGTTCCACTTAAGCCCCTTAGAGCAAACTGAACAAAACGTTTTTGGATTCTTTCTATTCGATCAACATTCACATTGTAACTTGGGGACCAAACTTGACTTGCATACTCAAAGTGAGGACGCACGATTGCATAATACAACGTTGTAGTTGTAATCATGCTATTAAATTCTTTGGCCCAGCGTTTTATAAAAACGTTTTTTCTACAACAAACGGACATTTTCAATTCAAACGACTACCTTTCGGAATAAAAATTTCCTCAAATAGCTTCCAACGTATGCTTACTATTGCACTTGCAGATCTGGAATCAAATGCTTTTCTTTACGTGGATGACATAATCATCCATGGATGTAGCATAAATCACCACAACCAAAATTTAATAAAGGTATTAGAAAAACTTCAAAGATATAATTTAAAATTAGTAGTATATTTAGGCCATCTTATCACAAATGAGTCAGGACTGAACCAGCTAAATACGATACTGTAAAAAATTATCCAATTCCGAAAAATGCAGATGAAGTTAGACGATTCGTTGCATTCTGTAACTACTATAGAAAATTCTTTCCAAACTTCGCAGATATTGCAAAAATACACTCTTAAAGAAACCCATAAAGTTTACGTGGTCTGAAGAACATCAAATAGCTTTCGACACATTAAAAGATAAATTAACAACATCACCTTTATTGCAATACCCAGATTTTAGCAAACCTTTTATTCTAACGACAGATGCTTCAAATTATGCTTTAGGCGCAGTGTTATCGCAAGGCGAAATAGGTAAGGATTTACCAATATCTTAGCCAGCAAATCTTTGCAAAAGCATGATTTGAATAAGCCTGTCATTCAGAAGGAATTATTAGCTATACTACGGTAGAAATTTACAGTTGTAACTGATCATAGGCCACTGATCTCGTTATTTTCTCACAAAAACCCATCTTCGAAAATGACTAGGATTCGACTAGATCTATGTGACTATGACTATGACATAATATACAAAAAGGGTAGTATGAACACTAACGCAGATGCGCTCTCAAGAATCCAATTAGACTCGGAATCTTTAAATAAATGATACCACAAGAAAACGATGAAAAATTAAAAAGAACATTAATTATTACAAGAGGCATGGCAAATAAAGAAGCCATTAAGAATAATGAGACAAATGATGATAGCAATGAAGAAACCTTTGTAGATGGTGACAAGACCCAGAAGTCTGATCAACTTCCGATATGGGATTGTACATATATTAGTGACGTCAGGAATATGAAGAATTTAAAATATTATATGGCCAAGAATAATGAAAGCAAAATATATATTGAAAATAATATAGTTCATGTAGGATATAGCGATAATCAAGCGAAACCAGTTTCGTCTTCGAAGAAGCTAAAATCTAAACAAAATAATTTAAAAATGCATGCAGGATACAGCGATAATTCAACGAATCTAGAATCGATTATGAAGAAACTGATATCCAAAATGAAAAAAGAAAATATTGAAGAACTAGCGCTAGCCAACAATGACAAAATATTCCAATTATTTAAAAACAAAGAATTTATAGAAGCATATACAAAAATAAACCAAATCATTTAAAAAGGAAAAAGTCCTCAAAGTCCTCAACTAAAAATAGTCATTTATGAACCACCGAAAAGGATACAAGATGACATTACAAAATTCAAACTTATTAATGAATATCATAACAACGGCCACTTAGGTATCAGAAAAACACTTATAAAACTCAAACAAAGATATGTTTGGAAAAAAATGGGCAAAATGGTAAAGAAATTTGTATCACGCTGTGACATATGTGCAAAGAGTAAACAAACTCTGCACACAATAGAACCACTCACGCTAACAGACACCCCTTGCAATAGTTTTCAGACATTATCAATTGACACAGTAGGACCATTAAGAATTTCAAACGAGTACTGCTACATATTGACAGTACAATGCGAACTAACAAAATTAATTGCACACCCAATGTCAACAAAAGATGCAGACACTGTGTTGAAATCAGATAATGGGACTGAATTTAAAAACGAGTTAATGCGTAACATATGCACACTTTTAAAAAATAAACAAACCTTTTCGACACCATACCATCACCAAGCTATAGGCTCTCTTAAAAGAAATCAGAGTGCTGAACGAGTTCTTATTGACATGAACTACTGACCACGAATGGGACAAGTGGATCCCATATTTTACTTTCACATACAATATGACCCCACACATAGACACAGGGTACACACCACATGAATCAGTTTATGGCAAACTAGCGTGTTTACCAGATGACATTTATAAGTCACAAACAAAGTTTTATGATTTTGACAACTATCTGAACGAGATGCGTGCCAGATTAAATTTTGCTCTAAATAAGGCCAAAGCGATGCTCGTGCGAGCCAAAGAAAAATGAACAAATAAGAATTTAGGTTATACACTTAAAGCAGATGTAGGAGATTTAGTTTTACTTAAAGTAGGAGATAGGAAGAAAAATCAATTACCTTATAAGGGCCCATTTAGAGTAGTAGATAGAATAGGAGTCAATACTATAATAGATTATAACGGAGTACATAAAAAGGTACATAATAACCAACTAAAATTATACAAAACAATAATTTAAGAAATAATCAATACATTTATTTAAATTATATTAAATTTATTAAAATCATTTGAATTTAATTAATTAAATTAAATTAATGAGCAAAACTATGCTAATAAATTTTAATAACAAACTATATTAAATTAAATAAAATTAAAATTAAAATTAAAATTAAAATTAAAATTAAAATTAAAATTAAAATAAAAACTAAAATTAAAATTAAATTAAAAAAAATTAAATAAAATTAAATTAAACTTTTGTACAACATACATACTTTAGAATTTTCTTATTAATATGACATATACACACATAGATAATAATACATTTTAGAAAAATCATTGTAACCCCTAATTTTTCACTTCAGGGTGAGGGTGTAGTGTGCTCATACATGTGCACACTGCTGACCCGACATTTCAGTGCACTCAATGCATGCGAATGACTAAGACGCTGCTTATTGGAATTGAGTGCGTTTTCAATACTCTCTCAATTTTGATAGCCGCGCCCAAATTTCATTCGTCAACCAAAATTATGTAATTTGAATCCTTCTTGGGATTCTATGTTAAGTGCGAGAATGAAACGCAATATGTAGTATTGGCAACCAAAGTTGCAAATATAGATTAACTATAGAATAATGTTTTAAGTATAACACTTTGTAAAAATGTTTAAAAGAGCCGAGCTGGCTACAAATAAATCAGATTGTTATTAGCAAGTCAAGTTGGCAGATCTCTGCCTTGTTTTTCTTTTAAAAGTCTCCGTTTGCCTTGGACCTAGTTCAAGTAGGCAAACGTCCTAGCCTGTAGCGAAGTCAAACTCTGCCGCTATAGATTCATACTACTTTAAACTTTATAACTAGACCTATATTTTGTATACCGACTGTTTGCCATTTTCTGCAGAGAGATGAAGGCCGAACAGAAAAATTAATTCAATTGAAAAAACTTTCTGTGTCCGGTGGGATCCGAACCAAGGTTCTTTGGCGTATGGGCCATACACTCTACCCACTGCGCCAGGCCTCCACGTTTACACACTCTACCCACTGCGCGATCATTTACCGTTGTTAATATTGAAGTGTTGTATACCAAAATTCATGTTTTTAAGAGTGGAAACAGAAATCAGCGTGTCCCGGGAACTTTTCGAAAAAGTTGAAAAAATTAAACGGTTTAATGTAGGTGCTATGGGTCCAAGGGGTTGTTACTATATATTTGAGCGAGCACTAGGCAAGGGCGTGGCCACTCACACTAGCTAAATTTATAATTTCGTATTGCCCTGAATCTAAATACATATTTGAAAAATTATGTGTTCATTAGTAGATAGGTGTAAATATGAAATAGTATAACTTTAAAATGTGTATATAACAAGTTGCTTTATGTGTGCTTTCGTTACTATTTATAACGCGACAACGTTACTTTTTACCTCGCAGATTTCAAGAAAGTCGAAACATGCATTTTTCTTAAGTTCATCGGCTTTGCACGGATTTGTTATGCAATGAGTATAATTGTTATGTTAAATGTAATAACACGTCAGTTAAAGATAATTCTTTGACTTTGACACAAATAAATAAAAAATTAAAGACGACATCGGGGTGTGGAGGGAGCAACCTTACCAACGAAACTGTAAATTTGTTACATGAATAACGCGTTATGTATAGGAGCAACGTTAAAAAGTACAAGACGTCACTAAAGGCTGGATCATAGCCCTCATGGTAAAAATAAACAAACAATTTTTGATGTCATGAGGTCGCGCAGAGAGCCTCTACAAGATCGAAAATGAATCAATCATGCAGTGGCGTTGAATTTAATTATTACTCGATAAGTTTATGCGTCACGGTATACATTATAAGACGCAAAGGAAGGAATGGACATATTTCAAGCTCTTTTTCGATGTTGTCGTGTTAGGATACTTACTTACATACTTAGGTGGCGCCTACAACCTAAAGTCGGTTTTTGCCTGGTGTAAGGTGGTCCTTCCAACAAAGATGCGGTTGTCGTCCTCTACGTTGACCGCCGCTGTGCACCGAATCGAATATTTTCTTCGCTGGAGCGTCGTCTTCCGTCCGCTCAATATGTCCTAGCCAGCGAAGCCGCTCAATTTTTATGCGCTTTACTATGTCGATGTCCTCGTATGGCTCATGCAGCTCATCGTTCCATCGTATTCGGTACTCGCCATTGACTCAGATTGGTCCGTAGATCTTACGAAGGACTTTTCTCTCAAACGCTCCCAAAGTCTTTTCATCAGAGCTGCTCAACGTCCAGATTTGTGCTTCATATAACTGGACGGGAATGATTAGTGACTTATTGAACTTACAGAACTTTTGTTCTTCGAAAGAGGGCTCTGCTTCTTAATTGCCTACTGAGACCAAAGTAACACCTGTTGGCAAGAGTTATCCTTAGTTTTATCTCTCTACTGACATCGTTGGTGGAGTTAATGCTGGATCCGAGGTAGACGAAACCCTTCGCAACTTCGAAGGAAGTGTTGTCAACAGTGACGTTAGTGCCAATACGCTGGGACTGTTTGTTTGTTGACACCAGATATTTCGTCTTATCTGTGTTTACTGTGTTGTGAACCAATCACAACCGAAACCAACGCATACTTGTAGGCACTACCTTTTGTGCTATACAACAATCTTGAATTTATGAATTCAAGGCCAATGCCAAGTCTAAGTGCAACTGCTTAAAAATGCTGTATCAGCATTAATGCACAAACCGTTTAAGCTATGACGTGTGCCATAACTCAAACGGTAACAAGCGAGCAGCTTAAATAACAAGCAATATCGCCAGCATGTTGTTGTTGCCATTGTCGTGAGATATAAACTGACACAGTTGTGTCTTCTGCTCCGGGAACAAAATGCATTGACAGCATTTTAAATTAATAATATTTTATTGTTGTAATTGCATGCAAATTAATAAGTTGACTCTTCGTTTATTTAAAAAAAATGATTTTTTTATATATTTTTTATTGGACAGTTTTTTATGAACTTAAGCTGTAGTCAGCTACGTTACAAAGAGTGCTCTTAAAAATATCTTAAGCTAGCTATTTATAATATAATTATTGCTTATTAAGCAAAAAGATAAGCAAGAACGGATTGATGCAATTTAATTTCACAATGGCTGAAAAAATTGCATCATCCGTTCAATAAGCGATAAGAAAGAATGGAACCAATTATTTTGTTTACTATTGTTTACATTGTGCCATTAAAGGCAAGGGTGAGAGGGACGTTAACTCCCCCTTTCGTTAAATCGAAATGTCCCCGTTTCGTACATCAATAATTTTACAAAATTTTATATATATTGAAATTTATTAATCTATCGAGAATGTCCTTTTTTTTTGACAAATTTTCTGTTAATTGGTTGATTCGATCAGTCAGATCTTCCAAAACAATATCATCTGATTCCTGTGAGGATTTTTTAAATTGGAATTTATAACGGCAGATAATTTTATATATTAAAAATGGTATTATTATTACTAAAAGAAAGGTTAAAAATGCCCAAAGATAAGATTGATAATAATGTGGACTAAATTGCAACAAATCAATATTTTCAAATTTAAGCTTAATATTTTCAGATTCTAAGTATTCAGTAATATCAAAAAAATTGAATTTATTATTTTTTAAGTATTCGCGAATTATACCTGATGGGTTTTTGTAAGTAATATTATCAATAACTGTTTCATTTTCAAATGTTATAAGAAAAACTCCATTAAGAATTCGTCCATTTACTATATGTTTTCCTGAAATGATAATGGTTCCATCTTTTACAATTTGTATATCATAGTTTTTCTCCTTAATTTTACTGCAATTAGTAGGAATGTTATTTAATATATTTGTGAAACATGATTTTTCCTTATTCAATTTACAAAATACATTATTTAGTTCAAATTTACACTCTTCAGTTTTGTAAAACTTATTATTACATTTTAATACCTTATTTTCTATTAAAAGTTTGCCGTCAGAGTGGGCTACAGCCTCTGCTTCGTACAGTTTGCATTCTCCATTAATAATTGGATATTGAATGTAAATGACAATAATGTCGTTGTTCTGAATTATTTTAAATTTTGATACATCAATTAAATCTGATACGGTAACATTAGTATGCTCATGTTGAATTATACAACGAATTTCTTTTAAGTTGAGAATTGAAGGATTCAGTATCCCAGCCTTTGATAAAGTTATAGATAGAATAACATTTTGTAATTCATTTATTATTAGTTTGTTTCTTTGTCTGCTAATTATTTGTTTATTAGATCCTCCCTGTAATTTCTCTATCGAATTTGTCAGTTGTGCGATAGCCTTAAATATCTCAGAATTGGTCACAAATTGTCTGTTGTTGTTTTTAATTAATTCATTTAATTTGTTATTAACAAAAACCATATCGTCATGATCGGGTGAGCCCGATATCCATTTCCACAAGGTTCCTATTTCGTTTATTCCCCTTTTTTCCCTTGTGTGGTTTCTCTTTAATTGTTGGAGAAGAGTTTCAATTATTTCAAATTCTATTTTTGTTTCAATATCTTTTGATTGTGAATTATTTTTGTTTTCATTGACTATTTGTGTATAGTATGTTAAGTTTTTCACGTGGAATATGTCTCCGTACTCTTCGTATGTTACCGCCTTTCCGTTTTCTATAAGTATATAATTTTCTCTTGTGTAATCAATTATTGCACAACCTATACCATGAGTCATCATCAATATTACTATAAAGTGCAACATCGTCTGGAAAAAAATTAAGACTTAATATTATCTTTATGAATTATTCTATTTCTTGAATATATTTTAACTTTATTTCCTAAATCCTGCTGTACTTTCTGTTTATTAAATCTTGGCTTTAGTTTATTTCTCTCTCCTATCCTTTTCTCATAAATTGTTTCTTCTTGATCAATTTTCCTTTCACACTTTTTCCTATTATGAAATTCTAACATTTTTTCCTGCGCTTCCTTGAGTTTGTTTCTTACCTCACTATGTTTAATTCTATTAAAAAGTATTTCACTAGGTTTCTCTTTTGTTACGGAATGAATGGATTTATTATACTTTTGTGTAGCTTGAATTATAGCTTCAAGATCACTTATTAAGTTAAACTCTTGTTTCACGCACCTAGCTATTTCTATGAGTGTCGAATGGACCCTCTCAACCTGTCCATTCGTAGAACTATGTCTGGGGTCACAGAATGATATTTCTACATTTATTCTCTGCATCAATGACTTGAATTGGGGGGTGGTAAAACTGGGTTCATTGTCTACCATAAGTTTCTTAATGTCGGGAAATCCTTGTAAAATTTCTAAAACTTTTTCTGATATTTCCGTTTTATTTTCTTTGTGTTTAACGAATAAAAACTTCGAATACGCGTCTATACAGGTAATAAACTTTAATTTTTGCGCGTAGAAAATATCTAAGTGTATAATTTCTCCTTCTCTTTCTGTTAAAGGTGCTTTGCCTATTTTAATTTTTTTTGGTTTCCTGTCGTACTTGTTTTTATTACAAATGTCACAGTTACGGGCGAATTGCTTGAACTGTTTATACATCTGCGGCCAGTAATATTTTTCAATAATTTGTTTAAGATTTTCTTCGTAGTTCCGATGCGCTCTGTTGTGCGTTTGTTCGATAATAATACCTTGGTCATCCCTATTTAATATATCCATTGGGAAATATTTAGCGCGTAAAAATTTGTTACTAAATGTAGATTTTAACATACCTTTTACTTCATAAAATACTTCTGGCGTACAAAACAATGCTGTTACCAGATTTGGTGCTAAATGTTCTTTAAGAATTGTTAATAAGTTTTCTAATGTATCGTACTCTATTATATGCCTAACTCTTCCAAAGGTCCTAACCATTACATGTATTGTTCTTGAATACCTCGTATTTTTGTCCAAAAGAACTTGTTGCTTAAAGTGATTCAGTGGTTTTTTTGTTTCTTTTATAATTTCTTCGTCGCTACTTTCCGTAGAATGTTGGGTTGAATTACCTTCCTGATTTGATTCACTTTCGCTAATGGATTCATCTGATGTATTATTTAAATATTGTCTTGATAATGCATCTGCGACTTTGTTTAAGTTACCTGGCTTATAAGTTATCTTTGGAGAGAACTCCTCAATAAATGCGTGCCAACGCTTCATTTTTGTATTCGGGTTTCTTGGGGATAAGGCAAACGTCAGCGGTTGGTGATCCGTTTGTATTTCTAAATTAGAAACTCCGTAAAGATAGTTTCTGAGGTTTTTTAAAGACCAAACTATAGCATATAATTCCTTTTCGTTAGTTGCATAGTTGATTTCCGTAGAATTTAAAGTTTTAGATATGAAAGTGATGGGCTTTCCATCTTGAGACAATACCGCTCCTATTGCATTGTTTGAAGCGTCAGTCGTTAATATGAACTTTTTGTTATAATCCGGTTGTACTAATTCTACCTGATTAATTAATGCATTTTTTAATTTTTCAAATGCAGCTATTCCTTCCTGATCTAGGGTAATATTTGTTTTTTTTATTTGAATTGCGATATCCTACCATTGTCACCTGATAAGTGTTTGGTGAGTGGCTTAGCGATATTTGCGTAGCTTTCGATAAATTTCCTATAATAACCAGTCATACCTAAAAATCCCCTCAACTGTCGTAGGGTTATAGGAACTGGATAATCACAAATGGATTGAATCTTTTTTGGATCTGTTCTGATTACATTATGAGCTACGATGAAACCTAAAAATTCTACCTCTTTTTCGAAAAATTTAGATTTTTCCAAGGATATCTTCATATGAGATTCCTTGAGCCTTTTGATAATAGTCTGCAAGTGCATTGCATGATCAGCTAGGTTTTCCGAAAAAACCAAAATGTCGTCTATATAGACGTGGCAAATTTTGCCTACAAATTCGCGCAATATATTATCCATTGCACGTTGGAATATGCTCGGAGCATTTTTCAGACCGAACGGTAATCTTAAAAATTCGTATTTGCCGTTATTCACGCTGAAGGCCGTTTTTTTCAATATCCTGATCATTCATCAAGATTTGATGAAATCCGGATTCTAGATCTATGGTTGAGAAGTATTTTGCTTTTCGCAAGTTTGTAAGGATAACATTCATGTCCGGTATCGGGTAGCGATCCGATACTGTAAATTCGTTTAATTTTTTATAATCAATAACTAATCCACTCTTTGGTGTTCCATCTTCATTGGTGCCCTTCTTTGGGACTACCCAAACAGGCGAATTAAAAGGGCTTTTGCTGGGTCGAATTATTTTATCTTTAAGCATTCTATGTATTTCGGCATTTGCGAAATCGTTTGAGGAGTGTGGATACGGATATTGCTTACTCTAAATTGGAGCTGAAGTCGTTGTCCTTATTTCCGCTTTTACATCGGTTCTAAAAGGTAAGTTTGTGTTAATATTTGCATGGGTTAAATTAATATCTTCGACTATGTTCCGTTTAAAATTGTTAATTTGTTTTTCATCATTTCTAGATGTATTTTCAAGCACAACACTATTATTTATTTCTTTATTTATACCTTCCAATGTTTTTAAGGTTAAGTTTGGTTGGACGTCTTCTTTTTCTTTTTGTGGTGTCTTATTTAATTTAATGACTACCCCGTTTATTTTTATTATGTCGTTCTCCAAATCTATTACTGCCTTAACTTCTTTCAGAAAATTATAACCTAAGAGAATGTCAGCGTCCAAATTATCAGTCTCAAAAAAAAGTGACGTATGATTGAATATTTCAATCATATGATAATGTTCTAGAATATTAGTTCCATTTATGGTTTTACATTTTCTATTGTTTGTTAACTTGTTTCTATCTGGATAGAGTCCTGTCCTACAATAATTACCTGTTGATCCTGTATCTATCAGAATCTTTACTCGTTTTTGGGAGCTCCTGTCCACCCTATAGATGTATGGGAGTCCCGACGCTCGTCTAAAAAATGTTCATCAATATGATTTATTCTCTGTATTTTGGGTTGGGGCTCATGACTGTGACTGTGTTGAATCCTTCTGTCAGCCTGCCTATTATTATTATTTTGATTTTAGTTAACCCGAGAGAAATTATTATTCCTGTTAAATTGATTACCTTGCGGGTAACTCTTCTGATGCTGAAGAGATGTATCGACATCCATTGGTTCAGGTCGAGAATTATTATTATTATTATGATTAAAATTAGGATTTCTATTGCTATGGAAATAATTATTATTATTATTAAAACGCGGATAATTATGAAATCGATTTTGTTCATGTTTTACTGGATACCTTAAATTATTTGAGGCGTTATTTTCCCTCGGAACCCTTTGGTCCTTGTTTTTATTGTATTGAAGAGCAAAATTAGCTCGAAGATTATTTGCCTCTAGCTCCTGCGCCTTTGCCAACGCATTTGGCAAATTAGGAGGCCCTAATGAAAACATTATGTTTGATAATGGCGGATTTAATCCGGTAATGAAAACACGTAAAGCATTTTCCCTGTTTTTATTATTGAGCTCTTTTGTTATAGCACTTTCAGTTCCATAAGTCATTGTTGTTTTATTATTTAAAAGCGTTAGCTTCTTGTTTACTTCATTATAGTAATCGATTATTGTTTTTTGTCCTTGCCGAAGAACACTAAGTTCCTGCTCAATTATATGAAGTGGGCGTCGATCTGCATAGGCAAAGTCGAGACGACTTATGATCGCGTCAAAATTAAGCACCGTCCCGTGGTTTGTCAGTATGTCGTTCGCGTTTTGCGTTATTTTGTTTCTCATTATCGTCAAGGCTGAATAATAACGTTTGCTTCCCTTAAGGTATACACTCATTGAATTATTGGCGGCTTCACGCCAGCTTACGTACAATAAATCATTGCCGGAGAATTCAGGCAATGATTTAATGATGTCTAAAGGTTCATTGCATAATACCCTGTCATCGATAATTTGAGTTTCATACTCAGCCACCGTATCACTTTGAATTACCGTGCTTAGTTGGTTTCGTAACTGATCTATCTCAGTTTTGAGGCTAGCAGTGCTAGCTGCTATTAATCGAGCAATCATGTCAGGAGTGAAGCTTGCGTACGAGGCGGAAGCATCCGCGTTATTTAAAGACATTTTTGAAAATTGGTTTATAATATTTTCCAGTTTTAATTTTATAATATATTAAGAGTTTCACTAGTTTTTTTCTTCTTTTTCTTTCTTCGAAAAATTGTAATATAATTTTTATTTCAATTGTTTTTTTGTTTTGTAACTTGTTTTTTTATTTTTAAATATAGAAATTCTATAAATCAAATTTCCTACTTAATATTCTTAAAATATTCTTACGTAGGTATTATTTCCCCGCTTGCTCAATATGTTTATAGTTGACTTGCTTTGCTGAATAAGTTTAAAAGTTGACTTCCTTCTTAGCTGTTGGCTTTTTAACACCTTTTTTGGCACTTTGACTGTTTCCTTTGCTACAGCCGTCTTAAATTTTGTCACCTTTCCTTTAGACCACCACCACCAGCTGCTGCTGTATTTTTGTTGTATTAAGAATTTTTTCTCCCTATAATGGGATACTTATTATATAGTTCGTTTTATACACCTTTATTTTTCGGGTGTTTTTTTATAAAACTGTTTTTGAACACTGCTTTCGTATAACCGTATTTAATTCCGGAGTCGAACCGAACCGAATTTATGTGTCCTGCGAAAACTTTTCGCAAACCTTGCTCTGCTACCAATTAATAAGTTGACTCTTCGTTTATTTAAAAAAAATGATTTTTTTATATATTTTTTATTGGACAGTTTTTTATGAACTTAAGCTGTAGTCAGCTACGTTACAAAGAGTGCTCTTAAAAATATCTTAAGCTAGCTATTTATAATATAATTATTGCTTATTAAGCAAAAAGATAAGCAAGAACGGATTGATGCAATTTAATTTCACAATGGCTGAAAAAATTGCATCATCCGTTCAATAAGCGATAAGAAAGAATGGAACCAATTATTTTGTTTATTTTTGTTTACATTGTGCCATTAAAGGCAAGGGTGAGAGGGACGTTAACTTGCATTTATAGCACTTTTTGCTGCAATTAAAAATTGGACAATAATTGAAACAAAAGAATTCCGCCTTTGGGAAAATAAAAGTATGACAAACAAAATGCAATACGAGCATTTTACATATGTTAAACCTAAGAATGTTCCGGGTTATTTTTATCTCGGCCAAGTTATGAGGAAATGTTCTGTGAAATTGAAATTAAGAAACTAAAACATTGTAAAGTATTGCGAAATTAAATAAGTGTTAAGTAAAGCAAATTAATCGATAAGCTAGAATGAAGTATGTAACAAAATTAAGAAGAAGAAGCGAGCCCAGATATGTTATTAATATCTGGTCTCTTCTAAACAAACTGGCAGTTGGTAGTCAATCGATGAGAGTACTAAATAAAATCGTGAGTTTTCATTGCAGTGAGTTTCTAGTTTGATTCCAGCTCTGACGACCGACGCAAACTGAAGATCCTGGACCAGGCAATGGTTGGTGAGTATACCAGCAGTTACCTCGATTAAATGACTCGACGTTGGGTGACTGGTTCCAAGTGCCAGGTGCCCGCTAGAAACTCGGCTCAAGTGTATCGCCTTTAGCCACCCATTATAAAAGGATACGGCCAGAAACCATACCCATCCAAATTAGGAAGTTTAAGCCACTACTAAGGACCTACGGGTATCCTCATTGGGAGGATCCCAACAACTGCAAGACCCATGTGACTCGACTCTTTTTTCTAATTTGGAGAATGCTGCTCTGACTTCGCGTGTGTTATGGCCAATGATATAATATCATCAGCATACGCTAGCAGCATGACACTCTTGTAGAACAGGGGTGAGCAAAATTATACATTCACTTTTTTGTGATTGATTGATTAAGAGCTTGCACTGAACGAAAAGCACGAGTTTGTCCATTCGTACGATCTCGGCATAACGCGAGAATGATAGCTTGTCGTGTTCTATAAGGTTGCGGAAAACACATTCCAACAAAAGAAATGCATTACTTGGTTTCTTTATTGCTTCAATGTGTTTTTTGGCTCGGCTCAACAATAAGTGTTCACTATGTTCGCAACCTTACGCAACGCAGAAATGAGCAGCCGCAACTTAATAGCATTAAGTTCGTACAACAACTGATCGCATCGAACGAACGAACAAACGCGCTAATGATATGTTGTCGTGTTCAATAAGGCATCGCAGAAACGAGCGGCCGCATCTTCACAGCATGAAGTTCGCACAGCGGCTGATCGTATTATTTTATTCAGTGTAATAAGTTCTCAACTCGACTTTTTTATTTGAAAACTAGCGTATGCATATCAAAGTTATCCGCCCATTTTATCCGACTTTTGTGTACTCCTGTTGTAGAATATGGTGCCGCTTTGCCTCAGATCAGCAGCTCGAATGATATTCTCCATAATTCGATAGTCGCACGATAAAGAATCAATTTGTCTGAAACCTCGTTTGGTAACAAATGGTGGGGAGAGGTCCTTCCCGATTTTAACTGCGCTGCTGGTGTTGCTCAGTGTCATCCTGGATAGACGGATTAATTTTGCAGATAAAATTCAGACATGGTGGAGTATAAGTGATTCCTTATTGGACTGTCGAAAGCAGCTTTGTAGTCGACAAAAAGATGGTGGGTGTCGATTTGCTTCTCTATGGTCTTTCCCAAGATTTGTCGTAGAGTGAATATCTGGTCGGTGGTAGATTTTCCAGGTCTGAAGCCACACTGATAAGGCCCAATCAGTTGGTTTACGATGGGCTTCAATCTTTCACATAATACGCTCGACAGGACCTTATAAGCGATATTTAGGAGGCTTATCCCACGGTAGTTGAAGCAAATAGTTGGAATGCCTTTCTTGTGGATTGAGCAGAGTACACTGAGGTTCTAATCGTTTGGAATACATTCTTCCGACCATATTCTGCATATATTTCTGCATAGAAGCTCGTGAATGCATTTAAATAGAGCTTCGACTCCGTTCATAAGCAACTCAGCGTGTAGAGTCGTGTTATGGATGTCAAGACTTCATAATAGTCGGGCAGTCGGGGGTTTCCAGGATATCATCTCTATTGGTGGAATTGTTGTCATCATCGCCATTCAGAAGACTAGAGAAGTGTTTCCTCCATAACGTCAGTGCACTCTGGATATCAGTCACTAGATTCCCGTTTTTATCCTTGCAGGAAGAGGCCCTGGTCTTAAAGCCATAAGCCAGGCGTCTTATCTTTTCGAAACATTTTCGGGCCTCGTTCCTGTCGCCATACATCTCAATCTTCTCACACTCTTGCTTTCTGCCTCTTTTTTCTGCCTGAAAGACGTCTCTCGCTGTCCGTTTTGATTGAAGCTTGTTGACGTCTAGCTTTCTCTGTTTAGCTCTGCGCGCATTCTTTGCAGCGCACAGATGTGTAAGGATCTTAGCTGCGACAAGATAATTATCCGAGTCTATGTTAGCAGCACGGATCGTGCGTGCATCTAATATAGTGCAAAGTGCCTTCCGTCAATCAAAATGTGATAAATTTGGTTACGCGTTTTTTGGTCAGGGGACAACCAGGTAGTCTTATGAATATTGAGATGCTTGAAGCTAGTGCTACTTACGACCGTGTTTCGTGCTGCGACGAAGTCAATCAGCCTCATTCTGTTATCGGATGTGTTGTCATGGAGGCTGAACTTTTCGACTGTTGGACCAAAGAAGTTTTCTTTGCCCCCCTTAGCGTTGAAGTCACCAAACAGAATTTTTGTGTCGTGATGGGGGCAGCGCTCGTAAGCGTCTTCAAGGTGCTCGTAGAAAGTATCTTTGATCTCATCATCCTTGTCCTCTGTCGGAGCATGCGCACATATTAGGCTTATATGAAGAAAATTTAGTAACCTTGATGCGGATTATGGCAAGTCGTTCGTTCACAGGAGTGAATCGCAGGACGTGATGCCGAAATCTCTTGCTAACTGCAAATCTGAACCTAAACTCGTGCTACTCAACATGGCCGCTATATTAGATATCACAGGATGCTTGCCGAGACCAACCCTGTCATTTCCATCGCATTTCTTGGATTGCAGTGATATCAGCTTTGTATCTTTCCAAGATATCAATCAGTTGGATACAGGCACCTTCCCAATTAAGAGTTCGGACATTCCAGGTTCATATCCGTAAATCATTATCAGTTTTTCGCCTGCGGTATTCGTCATCAGATTTGGGGATCAGTTTTCTCATATTTCTTATGTAACTTTTCATTGAAATTGTTTTTTACGTGGTGGGCTTCAAGCCCGACGCACAACCTATTTAAGGCTAGGTGACCCGCCGCTCAAATTAGCCGTCAAACTGACGGATGCCAGTTTGCCGTTACCCAGGGAACACCACTTGGATGTTTGAGTCGACTTGGGTCGATTTCGACATGGATAATGCTGGCCTCGCCAGGTTGAGGCAGTCATACACGTTGCCATGTGAAGGTTTGCTCCCTGATCCCTGTGTTAGGATATTACTGTTTCAAAATTAGTGACATATTCCGTGTTATGAGGATTTTCAAAGAGGTGACAGCAATTTCGTTTGCATGTTAAATTCTTAAAATGTTTTTCCTGACGAATAAGTTTTTTAAGTTATGACAAGTTATGACGATATGTAAAAAAAGACGATATTTTGTCTTATAAAATATTTGCAATTAAAATTCTGTACAAATTATTATTTTTATCTTAGACTTTGTTTAGGACAAAAAGTTGCCAATTTGTTCAGTCGATTTTGGATGGCAAAAATGTGAAATAAATTTTGGCATTTAGATTTTTTTTCGGTAAAGTTTAATTTCATGCAAATAATTTTTATGAAAATATGTTTTTTTCCCCCCCAACAAAAACAGGTAAAATTTAAGATTTTTTAACCTTATTACAGTACCATGGTAGAGTGCTTTTAAAAAACTAGCAAAATGGAACTCTTAAAGCACACCATAATAAAAACTTTTGAGCTATCGGTATTACTTCATTAAAATTGAAAAATTGCTGCCATATTTTGATTTTTTCTGATTTTAACAAACATTATAAGAAAGAAG
The DNA here is from genome assembly GCA_914767935.1 of Coremacera marginata. Taxonomy (NCBI): domain Eukaryota; kingdom Metazoa; phylum Arthropoda; class Insecta; order Diptera; family Sciomyzidae; genus Coremacera; species Coremacera marginata. The sequence continues at coordinate 124,632,648 of OU612043.1, forward strand.
AGAAGAAGCAAAGAAAAAAAATTTCAAAGAGTGATTAATGGGTATGCTCAAGAAAGTTGTTTTGTATACAAGACTAAGGGTATCAACTCATTAGTTATTTTGTGTTAATTTAAAAAAGTGCGTAAGAATTAAGCACAATAATGCATTTAAATTTGGGTAGTAAAAGTGCTTATTAATAATAGTACAATTAAAATTTGGATTTTATGGAACACAGATTAGTACATGTATTCATATTGTAGACCTTTCGGTAGCACTGGTAAGCGTTTTTATTGATAAAACGTCTGTGGCAAATACTGGGTCCTGCTATTATACATAATAATTGTGACGTCTCGGTACTAGATCAATTGAAAAATTTAGCAAGGGTTAAAAAATACGCTACCACTATAAGGCGGTATAAGAAAACCAGGTGGTAGAGAGTTTTTCACAACTTAATAAATTTCCCCGAATTTGTTAAAAAATTTTGACAGAGAGAAAACCAAAGGTAATTAATGTCAAATTTTATTGGCTGCTTTCAGCAGGCACACACTGTTGTGCAACAACAGTGGTACCTGCTGTAATGTGACAATTGTCTGTCTTTCGCCATGGTGTAAGAGAACCAGGTGGTGAGAATTTTTCAACACACTTTAAATTGCCCCGGTCTGTCAAAAACTTCTGACAGGATGAGAGCAACTGTTGATTAGTGCCAAATTTGTTTGGCTGTGCTCAGCAGGCCCAAGTTTTGTGCAACCGGTTAGTGAGTGCCTGCTGAACGAAAAAGTATCAGTGTCTGATCACAACATGTGAAATTTTTCTGTCTTCGACATACTTTATTTTTTTGATACATTTACTCAACGTGTTGAGTATTTCCAGTTAAAAATTTGGCTGTTTTAGAATAAGTGTGCTTTTATAAGAAATTAAATAAATAACGCAAAATAAAACTAGAAAACACAATTTTTCCACTATTTGATCACTTTTAAAACAATTGTGTTAAGAGAAAATGTATCATACATCACTAAACACGTTGAACAGGCACACAAAGGAACGTAAACTGATACCTGATCAGAGACACTACATGTTGTACCCATTATTAAGCTGTCCCTTTCAATCAAAATGTTGTGGAAGAACTTAAACAGACTTGGGTTATGTGCTAAAAAAACTGCTGAATGTCGTACTGATCCTGATACTCTAAATAATTTTTTGTAGATACTTTTACTGTTTCTATCGATGATATGTCCTTTTCTAACAACCAGACCATGCAACAATCATTCCAATTTGTTACTGTTAATTAAATCGATGTTGGAAGATGCATTTCGCAGATTAAGTCTAATACTACGTTCACATTGAGAGCTAAATGCGCATTTACGAAATTGAATGTATATATTTGTCTCTTTTACTCTTACAAGGAGCATACGGCCACGCATTCTAAATTGCTAATGCGCATTTCGTTAAATGCGCATTTAGCTCTCAGTGTGAACATAGTATAATGCAATTTCTGGTTTCATTAAACTTATTCTGCCTCATGTTATAAGTCCTCTTACGCATATTATTAATCATTGCTTAACAACTTTATCATTTCCTAACATTTGGAAAGTTTCCATCGTCCATCCTGTATCCAAAACCCAATTTCCTTCTGGGGCTAATGATTTCCGGCCTATAAGCATATTATCCCCTTTGTCTAAAATATGTGAAAAACTAATGGCTCAACAAATAAGTAAATTTTTATTCGAGAAAAAGCTATTATCCCCTTTTCAGTCTGGTTTCAGGGCAAGGTATGGATGCTCCTCTGCAGTAGTAAAGGTGATGGATGATATTCGACCTGAGTTCGATGCTGGTTCTATGACCGTAAGTAATCGGATGCAAAGAGTTAAAGTTAACCAAGAATTTTCTTTCTATAAAAATGTCTCAAGTGGTGTACCTCAGGGTTCCATACTTGGCCCTTTGCTATTCACCATGTTCATCAATGACATCTACACTGTCTGCAAACAAGCATCTGTTCATGCTTACGCCGACGATGTACAGCTTTATCTTTCGCGACGAATTGGACTCCTAGATGACCTGTGTTGTAGACTAAACGAAGACCTCAGTGGCATTAATGAGTGGACTAAATTAAACGGTCTTCAATTATAAGATTAAAACTCATCTTAATGACGTCCCTGATTTATTTATCGGTAGTAGCAAGCTTACTGTTGTATCGAAAATACTAAATTTAGGTTTCTGTATTAATACTTGTCTATCCTGTGTAGATCATGTTAATATTGTTGTGCAAAAAGTTTATTATGTCCTCCGTAATTTAAGATTATCTGCTTGTGTTACTCCTGTTGACATAAAACGTCGATTGGCAATGCAACTGATCTTACCTATAATACATATGCAAAAATAGTGTATAGTAAACTTGACTCATCCTCCCTTTTAAAACTGCAAATTGCCTTCAATTATATTACACGCTATGTATATGACCTTCGAAAATTTGACCACCTGTCTGCCTTCAGAAATGCAATACTAGATTGTGAATTAGCTGCTTATCTCAACGCACGTAACTGCATGTTTCTGCATTAGCTTATACATGAGAAAACACTTTCCTACTTCTTTGAGAAACTTTAATTTTCTGTATCTAGAAGGAGAAATGTTCTTATAGTTCCTAGACATAATTCTTTAAAATCTTCGGATCTATTTTTCATTAACAACATTAAGCTTTGGAATGCCTTGCCTCGTAGAATAAGGGAAATCAATAGGAGAGGTTCTTTTAGGCACTCAATCTTATCTTTTTTATCTAATTCTTAATATCACTCTATATTTAATATCTATATCTTTCTCTGCTTGCAATTTGAAGTCTTTTAATTCTCTCATAAGTTATTTTTCCTTTTTGTATTTTAAATAATAATAATAATAATAAAAATGATAATAGTAATAGTGGTAATAAAAATAATTTAATGATAATAATAATAATAATTAATTTCATAACTTATTATTAAATCAAAATAAATACTCTGTTTTACTATTTACTGTTTTACAATACTATTACAATTTGCTATTGTTCTATGTCATTTTAAACATGTAATGTATCCTTAGTTAAGTTATTTCATCAAACAGTTGTTATTAAACTTATATCGAATTATAAAAGAACGTGTTCTTACTG